>JABAKD010000028.1:9118688-9698688 GCA_012845835.1 Undaria pinnatifida
GCGATCATTTCCCTTCTGCGGAGTAAGGGTTCTCCCCGCACAATAGGATCTACTCGATAATCATTCTGGTGACTGCCGAAAACAAAAATAAAAAAACGGTACCCAGGTTGTCTAGTTCACGCAGTGATTGGCATGTTTTACAGCATCGTTGCTAACCAACGCCAACCCCAATATACATAAAGATGGAGTCGGTGCCAACCGGGGCCAACTAATATATATATATATATACTCCGGAGTATATATATATATTTCTTTATGGGAGGGGGGGGGGGGGGGGGGGTCGATAAACTGATGGCGTAAGGCCACCTCTTTGAACAACGGGGTTTCCGTATACCAGAGGCGTAAAGTCAAGGCTTCGGAAAACAGGGTTTCGATAATTGGGTGGCGTAAACTCAAGGCTTGGAGAAGGGCGTTTCGATCTTCCGGAGCTGGCGGACCATCCCCTTGTTGGCCACATCCGCGTACTCCTGGAGCGCGTCCCGGCCCGCCTCCCACGCCGCCTTGGCCGCCTACGATACAGATTGCAACGGCATTGGAATGAAGGCGGAATGCGTCGTCAAAGAGGGGGCGGGGGGATGGAGGGATTATCATATTGTTCTTGTTGCAACTCATGTCGACCCCTCGACAACAAGAGAAAGGATGGATATGAGCGCTCGCTCGCGCGCTCTGTGCTCATTCTTTGCAGACTATGACGAATTCTCCCGATCCCCGGCCCGAACTCTATTGTGTTTTTCTCGGCGGACAGCCTTGCACTGATTAACAAATGGCGCTGTGAGAATCCCCGGTTCCGGTTTTTACCCCTTGAAAAATAAACTGCCGACTCCCATTCCCCCGCCGCTGCCCCTCACCCTCATCTGCCACATACACCTTCATTCAGTCCCAAAAACATCCAGCCAGTCCCTCCCCTCACACCCGGCATTGTATATGGGGATGCGAGAGTCCATGCTCCTAAGGACACGATCATGCTTGATACGAGTACACCCCCCTTATATTTCCCCCCATACTTCTACCCTCCCCCTCACCCTCATTGTTCTCCAACCCATTGGCCCCCGACCCCGCCTTCGCCCCCCCACCCCCCCCCACTCTGCCCTTGCCCCTTCCACCACTACTCCCCTACCCCCCCCTCCTGTCCCCTTTCCACCCCATTCGCCTCCAAATCCACCTTTAACGGGTCCCCGCCAAAAAAACGTAGAATCGCACGGACTATTAATACAACTACTGTAGTAACGCCCGCACCTTGGCCTGGCTCTCCCCTTCCTTCAGACCTTTTCCGCTCGCCGCTCTCTCCAAAGCAGCCATAGACTTCTCCACCGTTGCCTCTTCAGCTAGCAGAGCCCTCAGCTTTGGCCTGGACGAGCGGGTTGCGTTGCGTTGCGTTGCGTTGCGTTGCGTTGCGTTGCGTGGTGGGGTGGGCTGGGTTGGGCTGAGTTGGTAATTTTTTTTTCGTTACGGTGGGGTCGGTTGGGTTGGACTGAGTTGGTAATTTTTTTTTATCGTTACGTGTGCTGTGCATCTATCAATATCAGATATTCATAAAAAATGCACCATATATTAAAGCATACCACCAGGCAAGAGGCATTATGTACCCCCCCCCCCCCCCCCCGCGTAAAAATGCCAACCAAAAAATACATCAATAAATAAAATAAAGAGCATAACACATGGCAAACCAAAAGGAAAAACAGAGAAAGCAAAGAATAGACGCCTTCTACGATAGAGGTCCGAAGCAGTTTTGGTGTGAAAAGTGTTCTGAATGACGGCGCTCCTTAACCCAAAATCGTCGGGGAAAAAAAAAATAATAGGCCATTTTTTTCGTCGCATCATTCTCGTTGTGTACCTAGGACATGGAATTCTTCATCCTATTGTAGTGTAGGTGGCACTTTTATACTTCTCCAAATCAGTTCTTGGGGGAGTTCTTAAGCGCCCAAACTGAGGAACCTCAGAACCCACATGCCGGGCATAAAGTTTCCATCAAAAGCACGCTTTTGCCAGCTTCGGAAACAGCTCAATCTCTCACACCGAAATGGCCTGTAAGCTCGGCCGTGAGGCGTTTCTCCAAATCAAACATTTTTTCGCATCATTCTCGATGTGTACCTAGGACATGAAATTTTTCATCCTAGTGTAGGTGGCATTTTATGCTTCTCCAAATCAGTTCTTGGGAGAGCTCTCAAGCGCCCGAATTGAGGAACCTCAGAAAAAATAGTTGTCCGCCCGTGTCGTAGAACGCGTCCATACAAAAAATGATGTTCGCCGATTCGGAGAAGCACAGGCAAGTTGGAAGTTGCTCGTGGCCAGCACAAACAATACTCAACATGGTTCCCTCCCCAGATAGAGAAAGAGCCGGATACGGCAGGATACTGTAGGAGGGCGTGATCACTCGACCGTATAGCTTCTACACGGCACGTGCACGGGTTCGCGAGAGAAGCAGAGTTTGGCATGAGAGGACGGTACGACCGCTGCCGTTGACGCGTTCTACGGTAGAGGTGCACCACTTCTTTACTGGGGTTCCAGGATTCGGGAGCTTAAGACCTCTCCCAAAAAACTGATTTGGAGAGCGAACAAAACTGATACCAGACGAAACGTCCCATCGCAACGAGAATCGTGCAAAACAAAGCGGTCTGTTTCCGACGAATTTGGGTCAAGGGGTCCGTCATTCAGAAAAAATAAAGCCAAAAAACATGCTAGCTCTATCGAAACATGCGTCCGTCGATAAACCTAGAGTTCAGGACTATTGATGCGTTTTTTTTCTTCTTTTTTCTCGCGCGATGGCTGTACGAGCACGGAGCGCGGATCAGTGCAGAGCTCTCACCCTGTCCCCTTGATGCTCATCGACTGTGCCCACACCGAGAGGGGGCTGAACAGCTCGCGCTCCATGCGGCTTGAGGACGACTGATACATGGCCGGCCGGGCAGAGTCTTCCTTTGCCGTGTTAACCACCTCGAAGTACGCCAACACCTGAGGGAGGTGGGGTGGGGAGGGGGGGGCAAAACACGCGTTTCATATAGGCATACACTTGTGAATTGGGGCCGGGAGGGCGGGGCAGGCAGGGGGCGGCGAGGGGGCGAGGGGGCAGTGGCACACCAAGACCCCAAGGACAGAGCAGGAAACAGCACAGCAACAGAACAACTACGGACGACGATAGAAAATGAATAGCCGCAAGGACAGCAGAGCCAAGAGACAGAGGATAGAAGAAAAACTTGCCTTCGGCCAATCTTCCGCCACAACCGCGGCCTGTAGGTCTCCCTGGTACCACTCCATAGCTTCCTGTTCCAAAATAATGTTTCATTGGAGGATCAACCGCGAAAATGGACCGGGGGGATTAAAAAAAAGCAAAACAAATTACATTTCAATATATCTCCTGGAGTCCGAAAAAAACATTTCAATACATTTTCTGGAGTCCGAAGCCTGAGAGAGAGGTGCTGCCTGCGGCAGCTGCTTAGCTGTGCGAAGACTTAGAACGCACTGCAGAGTCTACAGGGCAAGGGGTATTACAAAAAAAAAGGGCACTTCAATACATCTCCTGGGAGTCCGACGCCAGAGAGAAAGAGGGTGGTGCGGCAGCTGCTTGCAGCGCAAAAGTCTAGAACTGCGATCGTTTTCGGGAACAAACCACCACCTGGAGTTACCGTGGGATGTTTTTTGCAGGGGTCAACCCCTTTGGAGACTTCAGAGCGAAACCAAAAATGATGACGAAAAATTGACGACGACGGCATCGGCCACCGCTGGTTGGCGACGATAAAAGTGGTTGTCCACACTGTTTGCGGAGGATCATGGTAATCAGGACCTACGATAAACACTAAGACTTATCAAATATAATCCCCAATTTTTACCAACCATATATGAGGCCCTCATTACTATTACATGTCCCTTCGTGATAATACAACAAATGCGAAGACTCGTACTGGACGGGGGCACCATGATCTTGCTCGTACTGTTGGGTGTGTGCTCACGCTATGATACTCTCGCAGAAAGCTCGGAAATATTGCAGTCGTCTTCTTCTTGGTCGCTATACGTTAAATCAAGTTTCAAAAGGGCTTAAGCTTGCTACCGTTCGGGAACGGCGTTCTGTTCGTACGTTGCTTTTGTTGGTCGGTCCTTTGCTTGCTTTTTAGGTCGGGGACCCGAGTGCCGGCGATATCGTTGGACAAGGTGGTCGGCTAACAAGCGAAAACAGCAGTAGGCATACATATCCGTCCTATTATGAGCCAATGCCGTACTGTTGGAGTAGACCTACTGATGTGTTAGAATCGCTGCTGTACCAGACGCACCGCATAAAACCATACCTGGTACCTCTGTCATCAGGCGCCGTTACGTGTGACGGAAAATTTACTTTATTCCATTCCTGTTGTTCTGCTGCATAGCAGCAGTTCAGCAGTAGTAGCACCTACCAGGTATTGCTGCACGGTACGTATACCGGCAAGAAAAAAACTCTGCCCCACGCAAGGAGCTAGTTCCTAACAACTTCACCATAGACGTTGAATTATCGTACCGCCGTGTCCCGCTCCTCTTCCTCTTGCTTCTCACCAAGATCCGAGGCACGTAACGGAAGTAAGACCTCTTCGTGCCCGCCAGGGAGTTATCCGCCAAGGCAGGAAGAGGGCCCGCGCAAGCCGCCCCGGCCGTTACGACTCCCGCCGTCGCAGCGACGGCGATCTGCTTGAGGACGTCGCTCCTCGTGGCTGCCGCCTCCGGACGACAAGGCGGGCCGCCGGCTTCGGCGCGCATGACTGTCCGGGGCGTTGTTGCTGGAGTCCAGAGCCCACCTTAAGTTTGGAGTTTGGGTTTGGGGTTTTGGGTTTGGAGTTTTGGGTTTGGAGTTTTGGGTTTGGAGTTTTGGGTTTTTGAGTTTTGATATTTTTAGGCTGAGATATTCATACGGGAAGTGCTGTGGGCTTTCCTCGTGGTTAGGTTGCTGTAGGTGTCGCATGGACTTTTCGTGTTACGAAGGGGAGACAAACCCGTGTGATTGCTTGTAGACGTGGTTTATCGACCAGCCAGCCGTGCCTGCACGATGAGCGTATATGCTCTTCTATTCTACTCGTTTAGTCTGGACCTATATGCGTAGTCTAGTTGCAGGGCGATTACCCAGAAACAGCCCCCGATGCAGCCATAGCAGCAGCACATGCACAGCAGCAGCGGAAGCAGCGGCGGCGGCAGCAGCAGGAGCGGCAGCAGCAGCACAGGCAGCAGCAGCAGCGGCGGCAGCAGCAGCGGCAGCAGCAGCGGCAGCAGCAGCAGCAGCAGCACAGGCAGCAGCAGCACAGGCAGCAGCAGCACAGGCAGCAGCACATGCAGCATCAGCAGCAAGCAACACCTGCAGCGGAAATATTTCATACAAGGACTTTGCAACGCGCTTCTCAACGACCTGCTGCACTGCAGCACAGAAGCACACAGCAGCAGGCCTGTCAACCCAAGAAAAGTGCGACCGAATGACCTAATCAGAACTGCGCCACTGCTGCACCACGCTTGGCTCTATCACAGCAGTGACTAGCGATCCAGGACCCGGAGTGTCCCACGCCGTGGTGTGAGGTCTCCTGGCTCATACCCTGGTGCGCAGCGCTGCATTGCAAAGATGCAGCACGCCCCTCCTCACTCGTACTTCGAGACAAAACCAAAAGCTCTCATGACTGATGATGGACAATGGGAATGCCGATCGAACCCTGAGTACGACAAACGTGAAACTACGTACCTGAGGGGCGGGGGGGAAGGCGACACCTGTGACTGCGGCTTCATCCAGGAGGTCTGCCTTCGAGGGTAAGCCTCCACTACTGCTGTACCTCCAACGAGCGCGCGAGATGGCGATGGAAGCAAATAATAACAAACACAAATAAAAAACAAAAACATGCGAGACACAAGACACCCCCTTTAGCCTGACCTGGTGCAAAAGACAGCGCGCAGGGTGCCCAGAGCAGGAGATATAGTATTGTCCGCGCCATATCTTCCAAGGGTAGAGAGATGGAAGGGGGAAATAGTACTTAGGGGCTCAGGGGCAACCTGCTGCGTGCTGTGTGTTCTGTTGACATGCTGCTTGCTCCACCATGCTGCAAGCCACCGCAATCATGAGCGTAATCTCGCCGCATTTGTTTTGAGGTTAAGCCGCTGGTCGGTCCGAGCGGAGAGTGAAACGGCAGAATTGCAAACTGTTCGATTTTTCGAGTTCGTCGACTTTGTCGAAGTTTGTGTGACGTGCGGAATAAGTCACATGATGCATGTGTACGTACAACATGGATGTGACGTGCCAGGTTATCGGGCATCGCTGTATCGATACCTACACGCGAATCGTAGGTAGAGCTTTTCCGGGTATTTTTTTGACGCAAATCGATAGAATCGAGCTGAAGGAACCACACAATCGACGTGAGGGCGGTATCTTCGCCGGCGCGGCGTTGACCGCACCTCGATGTCCCGCTTGCCCTGGCACTGGCTGACTAAATGAGGCAGAGTCGGTCGGTCTGGGCAGATGAAGGGATGCCGAAGTTAAACCCAGAGGGAGTCGATCGAGACACAACGGCTGGTAGACATCGAGCATGCTATGGGCAACAAGCACACGAGGTCGCGAAAGCAGAGCAAGGTCGCGGTGGCGCATGGCGGTAATGGTGATAATGACCAAGCGGAGCAATTCCGCCAGCCCGCTTCCAAAAATGGAAATAGGGAGAAAGAGAGGGTAAGTTGGACGGCAGGGACCGAGAACATTCAGAAAGTGAGTTGGTGAACTCTAAAGCTATGGCACACACAGGCAAGCTAGCCCTAAAAGTTTCCGTGCCGATTGCTCTGCTGGCGGAATCCAGAAATGTTTAAATCTTGTGCTCCGGAAAATGTTTTGGTGTACAGTAGTTGTTCTCACATTAACTCGTATAATCAGGTCAGTGGTCACAGGACAGGCTCCAGTCGCCCTTGAGTGGAAGAACACCCCAGGGAAAACCAAGCAAATCAAGAGCGTGGTACACGCATATATATATAATAGCTGACGTACGTGTACGTGACTCGTGCTGTCACTATGCTGATTGTGCGAGGAGTTAATGACAACCGCCTCGTTCGTACACTAACAAGCGCAAGCTTGCGTCCTTCCACATTGCCCGCAAACGCGCAGATGTTGACGCCAATACGTAGTGGGTACGTACGCGTACTCTTCAGAACTGCACCGCCGTTTTCGGCAATGCAACCGACGTGGAACTACTACTGCTGTTAGTAGTGTGGGGTCGGTTTCGCAGTAGCAAATAACTCTTCGTGCGTAATTCACCTTTTCGCGTTAACAGCAGTGCTACACCTAAAACAATGCTCAGCACAGCCTTCGGATTAACCCCCCCCTCAATTTATTATCGGCTGGTCTTGTTGATTGTGCTAAAATACGATACGAATATGGCGATGGTTGATTATATGATAGAGTTCCAATAGTAGTAGATTGGCGTTATTGTAGCGGGAGATTCATAGCGGAATATCCCCGGTTCGGCGGCACTTTCGTACGATAGATACCTCGAGTCCACCCAATTCTTTACGGCTCTACTTGCTTACATGCTTGATGACAGCATGGATGCGCGAGGAGAGTGATTCATATATACATGTTACGTTTGTCTTTTTAGCAGTAACTCCATGCTATTTAATTGACAGTATACTTTGGAGCTCATAGCCCCAATATCGCCAGCATGGATCTCCGGGGACCTCCCCTCGCCACAGGAAAAGTGTCTAGGAATACACTATCAAAGCCATTCACAATGTTCTCAAGCCCGCACGCTTTGAAAACAACAAACACGAAGTCGGTGAATTTTGAACCCACGACACACACTGCTTGGTTATGCAACACCATCATAGCTTGACCACTTAGTAACTGTGTCAATGCGACTTAGTGGTCCGGTGGATAGTGCTATGCAAGCGACAGGTCTTATTCGAATAAATTATGTTTTTCAACGAGGACACAGCGATGGTATATTAAGTTCAATGAAATCTGACCCTATCTTAAAAACAGCAACGAACTATATCGATGATCTGATCCCGCCGGGCATTGGTTTGGTGCAGGTCGTACCACCATCACACACCCTTCAGCATCAGCAGCAACAGCAGCCGCAGCAGCAGCAGCCGCAGCAGCAGCATCAACAACAGCAGCCGCAGCCGCAGCAGCCGCAGCAGCAGCATCAACGACAGCAGCAGCAACATCCACAACAACAGCAGCAGCAGCAACAACAAGGGCAAGTACCCACCACGCCAGAGGCGACGCGCGACGTCAACACCGTACCACCATCCTCGGAGGTTGCTAATTTTACTACCACGGACGGCTACGTATCCTTCTCAGAATCGCAGACGGAATCAGAACCGGACGTGAAGCCACAATTGGCATCTCGTTCAAATGCTACGAAGAAACATGCTCTTTCCGGCAAACCTGCATCAGGGAAGGACTCCAACTGCGTTAGTCCGGTTTCTTCCGGTTGTGCAGAACCGTTCACCGCGTACGGTGAGACCGCCTTGACTGGGCGAAAACAGCAAGAAGACCAGGCTGGCGACGGTCAAGGAAGCAGCGACAAATGGGACTTCGGCGACGACAGCGCCGAAGAAGAGCAAGGTGTGACGTCGGGACATAATATGGCGTCGGTGGGAGGTAAGCGCCAGGGTAACGGAAGGAGGGTGGTCGCCGGTAGCGGGAAGGGTGCTACCCCGGAACAGAACGCGGGTGTTAACGGCAGGACAGGTCTTCCTGAGGAACCGCCGGTTCACGTTGCCGTGGACAAGCTAGGGCGGCGAGAAAATGCCCTCAAGAGGTGGGTGTTTCGTCCGGACAGAGAGGCGGTAGGGTCTGCAGGAGTAGAGCGTAGAAGGCCGCGCCTTTGCGCGACGACGCGAACATTCGATTTTCCCGCCATCACAGCCTGGAAAATGCGGACTGCATGCGCAAGGCCTGCATTCAGACGTCGCAATCGCCATCTCACAGCGTGTTAATCACTTCAGGATCCTAAAACCGTTTCATATACTATTTCCATGTAGGTTTGTCCCCCGAAAAGGGTTTCCAGTTGGAAAGGTGTTGTCACCTGATTGTACGCGAAAGGAATGCTTTCAGACGCCAACACCATAGCTTCGATGCTACTACCACGCAGCTAAGATTTAACAGGGCGCTAGTTTATTGAATGGCCTAGCCTGACGAGCTACAAGTAGGGGCAGGCGGCTCCGCGCCTTCAAGCCCTTTGTGACTGCAACCACGTTTTTAGGATCAAATCACGTGGGATTAGTGTGGCAGTAAAGTCGCGTCAGTGGTACATAAACCAAACAAGCAGCAACCCGGAAGTGACCTTGCCGCCCCGATCCCTTGAAAAAGGGTCGAATTAGACGGCAGTGTACGATCAAAACCCTCGTGTTTTTTGGTTGGCCACCGCTGCCGCCACCGCCGAGCGCCGCACCAGGCCTTCGTCGTCTTCTTCTTCTGACAAATTTGACGGCTGGGGGGACGACACGGAAGAAGAAGAGCAAGAAGACGACGAGGACGATGATGACGACGGGGCCGTGTACGATTGGACCGTGATGGATACGGCAGGTAAGAAAAAAAGTTTTGCGTTTTCGTGCGTTTCGAGGCCTGGGGCCATGCTGGCGGGAGCAAGGGCAAGGGACACTGCCTTGTACAAGTGTAAGGGTACGAATCCTCTGACAGGAAGGAACCAGAAAAAGGCAGGAAATGTGGTGCAACGGGTGGAATCGTGGCCGTTGATTGTCGAAGGAGACCAAAATTATATTTTGTGTTATTTGGGCCAGAAACTGGGCCCTCAAGATTGCGGTAGCCTGAGTTAGGATGCTTAACCAGGGACTAACACAAAACTATTGAAGCGGCTAAAGATGACGCCGTTGAGAAGTTTGCTGAAACTTCACGACGTGCCTGGTACTTACGACTGCGGAGAAGACAGATTGGAAAACATCCTCCGCTTTGGAGACACGATACCCAACAGTCGGAAATAACCGACGCACGGATAGACCACACCCTGATTCAAAACCGCTCTGCACCCCCCCGCGATTCGACTCCACGCGTCTTTCCACCCCTTGGGGTACACTTGTTTCTCAACAATCCGACAAACACCAAACGAAACCACTTGCCGCGCATCTCCCTGCGCCTATTCAGAGGGAATCGCCGGAGCCGAACGCGACGAGGACCCACTGAAGCAATCTGCGGAGTCAGCCAGTGAAAGTAAAACGGCATCGCCCACGAAAACCAGAGCCGAAGCAAACCCTTTGGGGAGTAAGCTTGGCCTCAGTACCGGCGCGTCTCCTCTCACCACAATGCCCATTATGATGGCGGCAGCTCCGAGGGGTGATCCACAGCACCAGGGGCGGGGACAGGGGCCAGGAAGGGGGCGTGGCCAAGGCCGAGGCCGGGGCCTTAATGCGGCGGTGCCGGGGAGGGGGGGGCGACCCTTGTACTCCCCGCTGATGCAGGTGTGATGGAGTTCGTGTTTGTGTAAACTGCATTCATGTCGCGTAAAATTAACTGACCATACCTTTAGATAGTCCATGGTGAAAAGGCGACGCAGTACTGCAAGAAAGGGGGGTACTGCCAACGTGTACTGTTCTAACCAAAAACGTGCCGCACGGTAACGACCTCAAAGCCAAAATATCGGTTTGGCTCTCCTCTCCCCGCTTAGCCTCGCCCCACCCCGCCTCGCCCTTTGATCATGTCGCAGGGCCAACCTCGACACTTCCGACCGCAGCTAGCCCGCCCTCCTGGCACTTTTAAAGGAGGTGGTGGCGGCACAGCAGTCACCCACAGCGACGATCCAGCTATCCTCGCGGGAAACAACAGCAGAGGAGGTGGCGGTGTAGTATCCGCAATGGCTGGTGGCGTCCCCCTTCCCACGGGAGTCGCCGATACACGACCGAGGTCCGGCCCTACCACTCCTGGGAGGGCACGATGTGTGGTTGGAACGGGCGGCCCTAACACGACGTCCACGTTGGCGAAGTCCTGTCTCTCCCCTGCTGCGCCTCCCCCAACCGCTAAGCCCGGCCCCAAGCCATCGCCTAATATGCCGCATCGGGTTCACACCGCGCCTGGTCGGGAAGAAGCAGGGTTGGTGTCGAGGGTTGGTGGGAGCGTGCCGGGAGATATTATGGTCGCACCGGCGTCGATCACGGGTGCAGGACTTGTGGGAAGAGGGCCGACAACGTCTGTGCCCGATGGCGGTGGAGGGGGAGCTGCGGGGGGAGGTGAATCATGCAGTGGTATAAAGTCAGCACGCGGTAGGGTGGTGAACGTAATATAGCGAGCGGCGACGGGAGGTAAAGCGTGTTATTGATAGGACAGTCAGGGTGAGGTAGGGTGGCGAATGCTACGTACGGGTGATTTGCGGATGATACTTATCGGCAGCTCCGGAGGAGCACCGTGTGCATACACAGCTTTTTCACGTGTTTTCTTTGTTGGGGGCGACACGTGCCTGGCGCTCACTGCGAAGGAATCCCATTGCATATTTCACGGATGTGGTTGGCAAGTTCATTCATCGAGCTATCAATTGTGCGGACGTTCGGTCTAAACGCGGCGGCGGCAAGGTAAACTGGGCAGGGAGCTAGCTGCCTGTTGTAACGAATTGCCTAGGTTCTGCCTTACGCGGCAACCGCAGCGAGTTGCCTTGTTCTGCGGCGGCCATCGCTCACTATATCGATATTTATGCGAGAAAGTCAACGTGCTTTCCACCGTTTCCACCCGAGCCTGTCCGACGGTATCGGTCACGAACGATACATCCAGCGCACATCACCCCACCCTGCTGTACCGGCATTCGTTGTCCAGGCCTTGCCGTGGAGGCTGGTTCGGTGCATCCTCCCAGACTTGCTACCGCGTCACCTCCTCCACCCGTAAAGGGACTGGGTGTCGTAGGACAGCCCCCTTCCGGAGAAGGCGCACCCGCGCCGTCGGCGTTGACAGCGGGGGGTCCGGGCGTGGTGTCGGTGGTAGTGTCACCGCGTGCGGTAGTGTCACCGCGTGCGCAGGAGGTGGGTGCAAGACGTAGTTATAGATTTGTTCCCACAAACTGGGGCTTGAAAAGTCACTTGTGAGACGAGCCGCGAGTTTCTTGTCGGACAGCATTGGGCGGCCTTCGGACTATGCCTCCTACCTCCAAGTCTGTGGAACCAGTGTCGAGCTGGCCACCTTGCGAAATGCGGTGGCAGGTTCTTAGCTCGCGAACCACCCGTTCGACTCTTGCCTTAGCCCTATCCAGCCGCTAAAAACGATCGAAGTTTACTTCCGATTATTATTGGTAGGGAGTACCATCGTGACCAGGACCCACGACATACGCTTAAACTACGATATTCCCCTGTTTCTTCTTACCTCCTATTTGAACCTGATTATTATAAACTTCATGTTTCCCCGTATTATTTTTTGCTCGGCACGAGGGTATGGTTCTTGAAGAGGTTGAGACTTTGCCGAATTTTTGTTTACTCCGTGTTTTCCGACCTATCCACACGCAATGACGATTACTGCGACGGGCAGAGCGAAGTGAAGGACACCGCGAACATCACCCGCAAGAAGGCACAGCTTCCGCAGCAAGAGCAGCTGGAACACCCCGCTCCCGTCGGCGGCAGCTGGCTGAAGAACCGTCACATCGTGAACAATTTCATTCTGCTCGAGACGTTGGGCACGGGCAGCTACGCCGAGGTGAGCATTTACCTATCGAAATATCTCCCGCTGTTAACCCCTTTACAACTTCACTTATTTTATTTAGGAAATATTATTCTTACAATTAATATTTTTTTGTTTGCAGCTGTAAAACATGTTCCTGCTATCGAAGAAGAGGTTACTGAGAAACGCGGGGTAGCGATAGCGGTAACCCTAACCCTAACCTTTAACGCTAACCCTGACCCTGACCCCAACCCTAACCCCGACCCTGACCCTGACCCAGACCTTGACTATAACCCTAACCCTGACCATGACCCTGACCCTGACCCTAACCCTGACCATGACCCTGACCCTGACCCTGACCCTGACCCTGACCCTGACCCTGACCCTGACCCTGACCCTGACCCAATCTTGACCCTAACCGTGACCCTAATCCTGACCCGAACCCTGACCCTGACCCTAACCCTATGCCTAAGGCGAGAACAAAACTGACGTTGATATTTCATTAATGGGGCAGCGCAATCGAGACAAAGATACCACGTCAAGCCTAAGCTGCGACGAACGCGAATCAAATTGCAGTCAACAGATGAGATTAAGGGGCTACACATCCAAAATGTGAAGGACATCGCACACCGGACAGGCTAATTCCCTGTAGATGATTTGTGAGATCTGTGCCAATCATGGCCGACAGATCCATGGTCTATACGATCTGCGTGGACTATAGATATATCATGTTGCTGGATGGGAGCTGCATGATTTGCATGACCTAGCACATGGTTCTTGGGTTGGATCTGTACGGCACAGATCCCGGATAGCATATCATAACGACAGATCTACGATCTACATGATCTATATGATTTATGCCGTCTTTATGAATTATATGATCTATATGATTTATTTGGTCTACATGAGCTACATGATTTATATGATCTATATGATCTACTTAGTACATGATCTATATCATCTATATGGTCTCTGTATGATCTATATGATTCATATGATCTGCATGACCTGTATGAGCAATATGATATATACGATATATATGATCTATATTCGATATTATATATACGATATGTATGGTCCCTGTATGATCTATATGTTTTATATTGTCTGTATGATCTGTATGATTTATATGATCTATGTTGTCTATATGATGTATATGATCTAGATCGTGATCTGCCCAGCGTTTGCAAATGCGGACGTTTGTGTGTTTCTCTCGTTAATCCTGGGGCGCTACGAAACACAACTAAGTTGACCCGAACAGAACGGGGGTGCGACGCCGACTGTTATTTTAGTATTAATGTTATTATTTTCTTTGCCACCCGACAATAAGCAGCATGACTCCGAAACATGACTTCGAAACAGAAAACGAAGACCCCTACGACAAAAGAGTGCCGTTTTCTTTTTTGTATTCGAACAATTGTGTAGCATGAGCTTTAACAACAATCGATCACTTCACAAACATTTCTGGAAACACGAATTCGCCCTGGTTTTCCAAAAGTGCCTCGATAAACGTTGCCGATTGTATGATATGAACGTGACAGGTCAGGCTGGCGAAGGAGAAAACATCGAACAAGCTGTACGCGGTCAAGATCATGAACAAAGACTTCCTCAGGAAGAGGCAGGCGAGGAATCATTCATGAACGCCACACTACCCCCCCACCCCGCTATAGTGCCGATTGAATAGTGCTGCTGCTCTCGATAGTGCCGGTGGAATCGCATGGCACGACTATGATCTCTCTATAAAATCCCTGTTCCTTATAGTGCCCATGCCCTGAATAGTGACCGGTATGTTGAGGTGGCACATGCCGACACTATTGGAAGCTCCCCATCTGTACGCGACGTCTACGTCTCTCTTCCGCCGACCTTAGTCGCGGTCCACTCGGTTTTTGTGCCGTGCGCTCAGTGTTGTCTTGCCCGGACCATTCGCCGCGATTTTTGTTGTGTTTCTTGGTGGAGAAAGGGGGGCGGTTTCCATGCGAGGATATCACGTTTTGGGACCTACAGGTCCAAAGACAAGACAAAGTGATTTTTTGTATTGAGAATGACGACGTGTCACCACCCGGAAGGAGGAGCGTACAGCCGAGTCATCCCTCTATAGTGCAGTAGGGGTCGCGCTTCTTAGGCAAAAGCGTCCTTTAACCAGTTGATCTCCTCAAGCGTGGAACTATGCATCGGCTAGCATGATAATCTTACGGGGCGTGTTTTTTTTTCGCGACGAGCGCGTAGAAACGTTGGTCGGGTTGGCGCGAACGAACGTCTTCGAGGTCGTGTTTCGGGGCGTGGGATATTGAGCTCGCCATGCCGCAAAGGAGCTCAGAAACTTCTTAGAATATGCTGCACCCCTGTGGGTGGGATGACTCAGCCGTATATATATCATCACTCTCCACCGGACCTGGGGCTACGGCAGCGGAGGTTGCAGCGGTTACGTGTGAATTATCTTCCGTGGACGGACGCCACGATAGAGGAAAACCATTTTTTTTTGCTCGGGCTCTTTCTTCACTTGAAGGACCTCTCCAAACAAAAAACTGATTTTATTTTATTTGCGGGGGGGTGGGGGGGTGGGAATGAAAGGCTTTCCCGATAAGCAATCCCATGGCCTAATCATGAACGAAAGCCATTGCATTTTTTTTTTTTTCAACGAAATTCGGACGATTTTGGCTTAAGGAGCGCCGCCATTCTGAATAAAAAAAAAAACGTTTTAGGAAAAAAAAGCCAAACAAAAAACTCGCCACTGGACCTAGCGGCGAATAGCGTGTCATAATATACCACTACGGAAAGGATTTGTTTTGAAGGGTATTCAGAACCAAACATAGTGACAGGAGCACTATATAGGGGTCACCTAGCAAGGCCTTGGTGTGCCAGAGCAACATGACCGCCTTGTGGGGGGATGCCGCCTTATTTTGCAGTCGCTCGACGCTATTTTGACCGCCTTATGTCGGGATACCGTCTTACCCAGACCGCCTTGTCTGGGAGACCCCTACTTCTTCTGTACTAAAAATAGTCAGACACGCAGTTATTTTTTTTTCGTGTATATCGTGACAGGCGTGAACCGCATGCGATCACCATCCCCTTCTTGCGGTTGGAAAACACGTGGTCGCTGCTACTGCTGTGTGTCGACGGTGGCGGGGTGCACGACTGTTTGTTGTGGTTGTTTTTTTTTTCCGGCTGGATTGATTAATTGTACCGCCGTTTTTTTTTTTTTTCAGGTGGGAAAAGAAGAAACCTTCATGGACAGCATAAAGACGGAGATCGCAATCATGAAGAAAGTTCAACACCCGAATGTCTTGCGGCTTTACGAAGTCATGGATGATCCCAAGGTACGGTTGGTTGTGGGCCGGGGTGGTCACATCCTAGCGACTGAAGAAGATGTGAACGTGTACAACATACAGAGACGTCCCCGAGACCCAGCTCTGCTGCCCCAAGGGCTGCGGATAGAGCGACCCAGCTCTGCTGCCCTGAGGGCTGCAGATAGAGCAACCCAGCCGTCCAGAGGGCTGGGGATTGAGCGACCCCAGCTCTGCTGTCCCAACGGCTGGGGATAGAGGGCTAGCCACTGAACAGGACAGTTTCGACTCAAGTTTTTTTTTGTTATTCTTCGTTCGAAGAACCAGCAGCATCTGGCTGGGAGCGCGGGAATGCTAGAAGCTGGTTTTTGGTCGCGGGCGAGGAATATTTCTCGGCCTCCGCCCGACTTTTGTTGCTGGAAAATTGCGGTAGTCGTGCCGCACTATTCCGCATTATGATTGCAACCCAAGTTTTTGTGACAAGAGCAGACGGAATTTGCGGGGAGTATATTTTTTGGCAGTTTCAAAAAGTGATCAAGCCGTCAGTACTTCGGAAAGGAAACCAACCGTGTTTGCCTTGCGCACGCGCGCACGCACGCACGCACGCACGCACGCACGCACGCACGCACACACGCGCTGTATCAACGCTTTCAGGTGAACAAGCTGTACCTGGTACTTGAATACTGCAAGAAGGGGGACCTGATGAACATCCTCAACGGCGACACGAGAACGGTCGAGTGCGACCCGATGAATGACGACGACGTGTGCTACATCATGCGCCAGGTATGCCCTACCACGAACACCGCGTGCTGTCGACGTGATCCACGCAAGGTTTACTTATTATTACGGAGATCCGCCGTTAGCAAGACGAACGCAAACACGAAAGGGATCGCGCGCGGGAGGGGGGGGGGGGGGGCGGGGGTACCCGTTTGTTTCGGAGCTGTTCGTTTTTGACTATTTGTTGCCTGGTCTGCGCTTTACACAGAGTTTGGCTTTCTAGCTGTTCGTTCTTAAATGTTGTTTTACCTGGTCTACGCGCTACGCAGACCATGATATGAACATATTTGCCACATAGGAGAGAGAGAGAGAGCTCGACCGACCGGTGGAAGCTTTGGCGCTTTTTTGGTGTTTAGTTTCGTCCTGTTGACAGTAGTAGTGGAGTTTCCGGGATGATGGATGGGAGTTTGAGAACATCGGGAAATGCCGCTGAACAAAGCGCCAGAGCCGAACACAGCAGTCACTACCTACGGTTGACGACAGCTTTTGCGTAAAAAAAACGGCCATCTGCGGTGCACGGTAAAACCGCGAGGTAGAATAAGTAGCTTTGGCTTTTAGTCGCTCTCTTTATTGGCCATTTCGAGTCGACACCCACCGCGTGCTGGTTGTGCCAAAAAAAACCTCCTTGTGTTGTTGCTGACGCACGCTACGGAAGGGGCATCGCGTAGAGCCATCCCCACGGCACGGGTGCAGCGGACGTTTCTGAGAGCCTGACACGCGGTGCTACCCGAAACATTACTTCGAAGGCACTCGTTCGCGCAATCCGACCAGAGCGCTTCTATACCCTAGTCCAGAAACCAATATATATATATAGACTCGTGGGTAGAAAAGGCCAGACTAACCGGTAGTTCCTCGATGGAGGAGCTGAGGCGGCCGTTTGGGCCAAAAGGTGCAGACCCCTACGTACGGCGGGATGGCTCCGCGACTTTTTTCTTTAAAGCTCGTCACTTCCGGGTTTCCATATCCCTCCCAATAATCCCATGGCCTACTGCTGCAGGTACAAAGTTTTGGACCAAGAGCATTTTGGAAGCACCGATAGGATTCCAACAATGTTCGCGACTCCTGTTTTGACCAAGAATATTTTAGAAGCACCTATCAGATTCCAATAATGTGTTCGTGACTTACTCGGTTAAGGAGCCCGGTATAGGTCAGAAATGTGTGTTGGCCAAGATACGGTACCTCTGCCGGCAGCACACGTGTTATTTCATCTTATTTTTTCTTCATATTCGGAATACCACACCCACCACGCGCTTGTTGCCCCCCCCCCCCCACTTTCCCTCTATAATATATAGAATAGCTGGCCTCAGTTGGCACCGACGCTGTAAAACATTTTACGTATATTGGGGTTGATGTTGGTTGACAACGACGCTGTAAAACATGTCAGTCGCTGCGTGAGCTTTAGACGACCAGGGTACCGTTTTTTTTTTGTTTTGGCGGTTACCATGATGGTTATCGAGTTACACCATATTGTGCGGGGTGGAGAATCCTAACTCCGCACAATGGGAATGATAAGTGAGGCACCCACGAGGCAGTTACATAGTAATGCCGATTGCTGTCTCTGGAGTGGCACACCAGAAAGCAAGGCAACTCATTGGCCGCTGTCATTCATAAGCAAGAAAGTAGGCACAACAAGGTGCCGAAGTCCGTCTTACGAGCGGTTCTTGGTAGGATGCAGTTCACCCTTCATGTGACTCGCCGAACACCCCACGACGCTTCGCGCTTGTTACAAGCAATGTCTGTCTGGTTGGTTGAAACTAGACGTGCTCCGTCCGGGCATAGTAGGGATGCGAGGGTTTATGGTCATATGACTACGGCCATGCACAAACTGAGCACCCCCCCCCCAACGTTTACCGCGTCCCGATAAAAATGACAGATCGTGCAGGGGCTGAGCTTCTTGCACCTACAGAACATCGTGCACGGCGACATCAAGCCGCAGAACCTTCTGGTGCGTAGGCGTTACGCGGTGACGTTTTTGTTTTTCTTCCTCCCATTTTTTATCCGCGCACTACTCTCGCGCTCCCCCCAGTAGTAACTCTGGTCCGGGGTCACATGCATAGCGGGCCCTCCTCCCCCCTCCCCACCACGGTACGTGTCTTCATTTTTTATCGCAAGAAGAACTCAATTATTCATCCCTCGTCGACTCGCTTGAATAGTCCCTATATATGTCCTTGAGTTAACATTCGCACTGCCCCCATTTAATGTGCCGATACTATCTCGAGTAGGCAGTCATCATTTCATGCACGTCACTGGTTTTCATAACATCTTTGCTTGTTCATGAACGTCTGCTGCCTTTTTCGGGGTCCGCCTGCCCCCCCTCCCCCCCCCCCTGAGAGGACGCACTGAAAACAGAGCGTCCTTTCAATCTGCAGGACGGGATAATACACTATATGCATGACATGGAACATCATTACTATTGTGCTCGCCCTCCGTCAGTGTATCGCATATGCCGATCAGACCAAGACCGAATATCGTTCTGTGAAGCGGTAGCATCGCCTCTATGACCCTCCGCCAACCGTCTCCCAACTTGCGTTCCCCACGCCTTTACCTGTATATCCATATATAAGTTATACAATCATATCGACATATACGGCGTCTCCCAGTGGATGCGTGCTTGCGCGTCTCCAGACTAACGTGGCATGGAGATGTTATGATCCGGACTTTGTTCGTAGTGCGTGTTATGCGCTATTGGTGGCGAGTAGGTGGCACCCAACACGGCGCTTCCCCCGCCACCTACATCGACAAATGCTTCTCTCACTGCCGAGGGTTTGACGCTATACACGTTATTGTATTTATTGTTACTTTTTTCTGTGCTCATCCCTTCTATCATCTTCGCACTTTTTCTCTCTCCGTCTCCTCTCTGCTTGAACCTAACTCAGCCCCGGGGTCGCTAGGCAGGTTCTGCTCCCCCCTCTTCCCCGCTACGGTACGCGCCTTCATTTTTTATTGCGAGAAGACTCCAGCTTTTTCCCTCCCTCGTCGGCTCGCATCGAATTTACACGACAGGTTGGGTCGGACAATGTCGCCAAAATCGCAGACTTCGGTATCAGCAAGTTCGTACAGGGATCTACTCAACGCTTACGAGAGCAGGTACAGATGGTTATCGTCTAGACCAGTGGGTACGTGTTTGTCGCAGTTTTTGGTGCTAACCCAGCGGTTTAATACCGGAAAATGAGCGATTGTGAGAGTCGCACTCAAGAATTGCAATACAAAAAAAAAAAGTTGCAGGAGGAGCAGGGGATGAATTTTACCGTCCCCTTTACGAAAATAACTTCACAAAAGGGCGGCTTACAACTTATTAATGATGGAGTTATGGAGAGGAGGTTGATACCGTTTTCTTTTTTCCCACCTATAAACCTCCAAGAATCGCACGTTTTCCCGAGAACCTCGTGTAGGTATGCGAACCGTTCCCGAACCGTTTCCGAACCGTTTCCGAACCGTTTCCGAACCGTTCCCGAACCGTTCCCGAACCGTTCCCGAACCGTTTCCGAACCGTTCCCGAACCATTGGCGAACCGAGGCCGGTAACGCGCATCCCTGGTTGATACTGAGCAGTTTCTGATTTTGGAGTTCTTGGCGTTTTTATGCGCCCCGACCCTCCTCTGAGCGTCTCTGGGCATAGGTAGAGAAGTGAGATAAGAAAAAAATAGCAAAAAACAAGAAAAAAACAAGGATGATTCTATTCGCATTCTACTGGGGCTCCTCACTCACTTCACGAGATCCATGCCTCATCCAAAGCTGGATGCATTACGGAAATTTCAGAAGTGATCAACGGTTAGGGGTGCACCAGAAGTTTCTAAGAATTTTCTGAGCTCCTCACACGAGGAAAGGAGCTCAACATCTCCCACCCCCGAAAAATGGCTTCGAAGGCATTCGTTCGCGCAGCCCGACCCAAAGCTTCTACTATGCCTTACTAATACATATATATATATATATATATGTGTGTGTTCTCGTGAAATTGCTTGATTCATGACTAACCGCTAGTTCCTCGCTTGAGGCGCTGGATCGGCCACGTTATTAGTTAATCCAACAACTGCAGCCCCTACGGGGGGATGACTCCAAGCCCATGCAAGGCACCCTGTCTACAGTTACAGAACGAATGGTTCCACGACCAACTACGGTATTGGTATTCCATCGACGCAAACTTTGGGCGGGTAGTTCTTGGAGGTGAAGCGTCCCCCGTCGTTCGTATACCCCTCTATCGCCGCACGAGCGAGGTTCATCGAGCGAAGAAACGTCCTGCCGTTTTTTATTGCGTCGTCCTCAGTTCGCAGTCAGTCAGTCACTTAGCTGTCGCGTCTCCTGATCGCGCCGGCAATCTGTCTTTTGGGGACATTCCACACTAGTAGGAGTTGCCCTATTTTGGCCTAACGTTAGCGTTTGTGACGTATCTGATGTATCTGATGTATCTGATGTATCTGATGTATCTGATGTATCTGATGTATCTGATGTATCTGATGTATCTGATGGATCTGATGGATCTGATCGGTTGAGCTGTTCAAGCGTGCAAATACAGTATCGGTTAGAACGATAATTTCACGAGTGCGGTGGTCGGGTTGCGCTAACGAACGCCTTCGAAGTCGTGTTTCGGGTGATGTCCTCAAATTAGGAGCTCAGAAAATTCTTAGAATGTGCTGCACCCCTCCTAGCGTGGGATGACCCGATGGTACGCTTAAGGTGATTCATGGTGTAAGAGTTGGTTTTCAATGAACGCACCTGGTATATCTTTGCGACGTGACGTATGTATTGGTCGCATGATACCCCCCACTGCTTGTCTGTATGCGCGTGGTTTTTTGTTTACGTGTACAAATCAAATTCAGGGCGCCTATTATCAAGGTATTAGTGGGGTATTCGTCCGTTTGACCACTTGCAAAAGGTTGACCAATAGCTTACCCAACTAAGCCTTGTAACACCAACAAGAATCAGGGAACCAAAATTAAAGCCAGGCTGAGATTTACAGGAAAAAACATAAGAATTTCGGGAGCAGATATACTGAAGTTAGTGCAGAGCGCACCCACCCTTTCTCAAATGAGAAATCCGGCCCGACGCAGCATTCTTGTTTCTTGTCAGGCGCCCTGCCCCGTAAGCCTTTACGCCTCTATGGCATACCTGGTACGTCCCGAGTTGCCGTGTTGTCCGCGTCTCGACCGCTTTCTTCAGCCCTGGAACGTCATTTAGTGTCTTGAACGACCCATAAACCGTTGAGAGCAGGTACGCGGGTTGGGACGGCACCTAGGTAAAGAGGTTCGGGAGGCTTGACATAGATCGTCATGTATGTGCACATTGCGCTGGCGTAGAGTAGCACGTCGCCGTGCTCTGCATTCGGTAGGGGAATCACAGCAGTGGGAGCGCGTGGACACTGGCGTACATCGCACGTATCCCGACGTCCCGATGTTGACGCAGAATGGCGCGTCGCGATGCTCTGCAGGCGGTAGAAAACTCACATCAGTGGGAGCGCGGGACACGGCGTTCATCGTGTATATCCCAACACGCCAATATCACGATTGCAACTCCCTAACGCCGTCAACGGTCGTCGTGTCCGAACCATAGCACAAGCGCAATCGACAAGACTTTACATTGCCCACTTTACGTCCCGCCCCTATGTCCCGCTTTGAAACCGTTACACAAAACGACCATGATCGACCAAATAACGGTCGCGACGAAAGACCGGCACTCCAACGTTCATGAGTCCGGAGCTATGCTCCGGGGCGGGATACTCCGGACAGCTGGCCGATGTTTGGGCGCTCGGGGCAACCATGTATATGATACGGTGCGGAAAGCCACCGTTCATGGCCAACCAGGTGCGGGTCCTTGCTCCTTGGGCATGGCAGTCGGGTATGATGACGATTCAGGATGTCCTAACAGCCAATTTTCCAATTTGAGAATTGGCTGTCCGATGAGATTGAAAAACGTCCCTTTCTTCTTCTCTTTTGTGTGCTACGGTGCGCTCGGGGCAACCAAATAAATTTATACGGTACGGGGAGGGCACCGTTCATGGCCAACCAGGTGTGGGTCCTCACTCCTTAGGCGTGGCGGGCGGGTATGATGACGCTTCAGGGTGTGATAACAGCCGTTTTTCCAAATTGAGAATTGACTTTCCGATGAGAGTGACTTTTTTTTTTTTGCATTTCGAAAGACATGTTTGTTCCTGAGTCATTTGTTATACTGTGAATTGTACTTTTCGGCATCAGATAACAACTGCGTAGCAAAAATGAGCGAGATCGGCGTTGGCAAGTGTCGGAACTTTTTTTCGTGTTCCGGGGGGGGGCACCTCTCAAATACAAAATAATGTCTTTGTTCTTGTATCATCTCTTTCTCGAGACTGCCAATCTTGACTTCCTTTCATTTTCGTTGCACGATCGATATAGCTGTTTTACAATTGCCGTGTTTTCAAAAGTGTAACCTAGACTCAGGAAACTATATGCCTCTTGAAAATAAAAGAAAATAAGCGGTTGGTAATCTTTCATCGGAAAGGCCACTCTCATTTCAAAACATGGGCTGTTTTGATGATGTTCTCACATTCCAGTTAGCTCGTTTCCCCCACGGTGAACCCATGGTGTACACACCTCTTGTCCGACGGGAACCTTCCCAAAGAGCAGCTACTTCTTGTAGATCGCATGCGGAGCTGGTGCGGCACAGCCACACCGCGTGCCGGAACGTTTTGAAATACGAGCCGGGGGGGGGCAACTGCAACAGCTTCGGGTAGGCGTCGCACCCCGCATGGGGTGAGCACGAATTGGATAACACAAGTCGAGCACGCATAGGCCTCGCCAGAATTGCAGCTGCCTTTCGAGCGACGAAACGAAAGACAACGGGTCGAGCACAAACAGCCCTCGTGAAAATGGCAGCTACCACCGTTCGAGCGATGTTATTACCCCACAAAGTCCGCGAGTCGGGTTTGGCCTGCCCCTCAAACCTGTACGCTGTGATTATTCCTAAAAACTGCGCGTGTTCCGCTCAGTGAGACACGACGAGTACATCCGGCCACGTCGTCAGCAGGCATTGAGTTCTTTTTCCGTGCCTGCATGCATCAAAGCGATCCATCCGGCCCTCGATTCGCGTGGACAGAGATCTGCGCTCGATAGGGTACCCCACAAATTATGGGCCTCTTGCGACTGATCCTCTTTCTTCGCTTTCGAGTCAAGCCCACACCGGGGGTGCAGCAGATTCTCCAAGTTTGTGCTGAGTTCCTAGCACGAGGAGCTCAAATATTCTCACGCTCCGACGCACGCCCCGAAGCGCGACTTCGGAGACTTTCGTCTCGTGTACAACCCGACCAGCATGAATGTCTATGCGCTACGTAGTCCAAAGACAAACATAACATACTCGTGAAATTAACATGCTAGCCGACGGTGCAACACTTGAGGGAGCTCAACCGGTAAGGTATACCTTTTGTTAGCCAAAAAGCGTGCAATCTCTACCGTGGGATGCCCCCTGACACGGGAAGGTATACCTTTTTTTGGCCCGATAGCGTGCAATCCCTACTACTGTGGGATGAGGTAAGGTATACCTTTTTTTGGCCCGAAAACGCGCACTCCCTACTACTCCTGTTACGGTTGTGCGTTTTTCACCTGTTACCGTGCACCTCCCGGCACGAAACTAACCCCTGGCAGGTGATGGCGCTGTACGAAAAGATCCAAAACGATCCTCTGGATTTTCCCTCGGAGGTGAACATGTCGCCGGGGCTGAAGAGACTGCTGACGGCGATGATGGAGAAGGAACCCGCCAAGCGAATAGCGCTCGACCAGGTGTGCCCCTCGTAAACCCGATGCTCTACACATCGGACAGATCACGGCCTACAGTAGACCATCTCCTAGATCACGAGTCGTGTCAACGGACGTGGGGGTTTCTCCTTAGGGGCGGAACGTTTGCGGCTGGTTGAGCCCCTCACGCGAAGAACTACTGGTTTCAGTCCGATATTTTTTTTTGGGCCTAACTTTGCTTTTTTTGGGAATAATAGCGCAAAAGCGTTGGTTGGTTTTGCGCGAACGAATGCCTTCGAAGCCATTTTTTTCCGGGCAAGATGTTAGGGCTCTTCGTGTCGGGCGCTCATAAATTTCTTAGAATCTGCTGCACCCCAAAGCATGGCGTGATTCTCATCTGTTGATAGATCGTGTACCGGTCGCTAGTTCGTGTTGGGGAGGATCTGTGCGGTACAGATCAGACCCAGGAAACGGTCGCCTATGGACCCGATTTGGTGCATTTGCTTTTTGAAACTTTCCAGAATTCCGGAAAAAAAAGAATTTCTCGCGGTGATCTTGGCCAACATCGGCTTGAGAAATTCTCAAGCAGATCTTGGATTAGACGCGGCGCAATTTCGTGTTCTCCACGCACTTCGTTCGACGAAATCAACAACAGCGTCGTGAACTCTGAACGTGGCGAGCTCGTTAGGGGCTCCGACCCCCCCTTGGTGTAGAGCGCTCACTCTACGGCCGGTGATTTGTGGCGGGCGCCGATCGGGCTTCTGTTAGAAACACATTTGGCGGCAGGTGTGTAGAAAACTGAGATAAAAACTCTCTATCGTCTCCCAACGGGCGAAAAACATCATTTTGAGACGATGTGACGGAAGACCACAGGACAACACAAGCAATCTCTCACGCCCAAGGGCATGGATCGAGATTAACTTTTCAGCGCTGTCACTTACACTCGTGTGACCTTGTCCGGAACGAAGAAGAGTGACCATGGGTTGTCTCTATCTCGAGATCGAAGGTCAATCGTGTTTGGTGAGGAGTGTTGATCAAGGCTTGATGAAAAATAGCCAAATTGACCTGTCGGATCACACAACAAAACAAAGAACCAAAAAAAATAATAGTCATTTTGTCCCCATAGCGACGTTACCCGGAATTTTTCAGCAAATAACACCCCAAAAAAATTGCAAACTTTTTGGCCAAACTACGTATCGGCTTTCCATTGTCATCGGTCCAACAAACAGTGATATATATTTATCTATCGTAGTTCCTGATTACTCAGCTCCAAAAATAGATTGTTCCGATTGTCCGGGCCTCACCCTCCAACATGATCTATGGACCATGCAGATCATGCTGACCCGGGATCTATCTGTTCCTGGTAGACACAGATCATACAGATCATTGATAGACTGATCTATATGATCTGTGCAACGATAGAGGTGCACCAGTTTTTTTTTTTGAGGTTCCTCTAAATTGGGAGCTCAAGACCTCTCCCAAAAACCTATTTTGGGGAGAAAAAATCAAAACTGCTACATACCGGACGAAAAATCCCATCTGGCCTAGCTAGGTACGCAACGATAATCATGCAAAAATTAGAAAAAAAAATGGCCTATTATTTATGTCTTTTCCCGACGATTTTTAGGTTTAAGGAACCCCGTCCTTCAGAAAAACAAAATAGCCAAAAAAAGGTATACCTCTATCGTAGCATGCTTCATACGACAAACGGTGGGGGGGATGTTAGACCAACGTTTTCAATGCGGGACTGATTCTTACCACGATAGCCCCCCCCAAAACCAGCGGTTTTCTTTTAACGGACGTTTCGTGGCTGCTCGATACGAAGAAGGGTGCTATGAAAAGTACGTCTTCACATATTCTCTGTTTCGCGAAGGACTATCGACCGATGACGTCGAGGTGGCGAAGGGCACCGCATTTCAGGAGATACGGCCGTGGGCTGGTTTCGAAACCGGCGATTTCGTTAGAGAAAAGTTGGGGGGGCGAAGAATGGCTCCCGGGCCAATAATAGCTCCGTGTCACCGCATTTTCGATGGGGTTGTAATTCGCATAGTAATCAAGCACGCTAAGACGAAACAACTTAAGACCTGGAAACACACACCAACCAGTTTTATTTCTATTTTTTGCATCTCGCATGGCAAGCAAACATACAAACTGAAAAAAAAGAAGACCCTGGAGAAAACGTTTTTGGTATTTTCGCATAAGAATGAAGCGCAAACGAAAAAAAAAACGAACCTGCGAACCAGCAGGGCAGCCATTCGCGCGAGTGACTCTGAAAGTGCGCCCCCCATGCCTCTCGCCGAAGACGTCAGGAAACGGGCGCTTTCAGCCCTTGACCGACGGCAAATTTTCCAGTAATTTGGCTTGACTGACGCCAAAGTACTAGGTTTTAGTGTGGAACGATCGGTTTGACACCCTTGACTCACTGCTGGGCGTTTTTCTCTGGCTGACGCCAAACTACTAGATTTTAGCGTGGAACCATTGGTTTGACACCCTTGACCGCTGGACGTCTGTTTTCCCTTGATTGACCGTCTCCTGACGTCTTGGCCTCCTCTCGCGCCAACCCTGTTCATTCCATCACACGCCGGCTCATCTCTATGTACTGGTGGGTGCGTAGTGTATACGGTTGGATGATTCGAAAATATAATGGTAAGTATTCGTCGAAGATCTACATATTTAGCGAATATAAAGCGTGAGACGCTGTGCATGGGTACGAGTCGTCTGAATTATAGCCCGGCCACACCACTCGCCATGCGCTGCCAGTTCACCGTTCACCTTCTTAGGCGATCGGTTCGTCGCACGACGTGCGCATCATGCACCACCCCGACACGGGCACAGCGAATAGCACGGCACAGCGAATATACGGCACAGCTAATAGCCCCTATCAGCTGTTAAGGTTTTTGTGGGGTATTAGTCCGTGTGGACACTTGCAAAAGGTTAACCATTAGCTTACCCAAACTAAGCCTTACATAACACTCTTCCCCCCCTGAAACGGCGGGATAGCAGGTCGGCCGGATATACGGGCGGACCTGTCAATTATCCAAGCCTTTTCATTCTCCTGGGGATGCCGGGGAGTGAGAGTACTTTTCAAATTCGACATGGGGAAAAGTCTGAAAAAGTTTATTATGGTGGATGTGGGACTCGAACCCACGACCCCCAAAACCCATGGTCTGCCGACGACGCCATGTGTTAAGGTAATTAGTGAGGTATTAGTCCGTTTGACCACTTGCAAAAGGTTAACCAAATAGCTTACCCAAACTAAGCCTTGTAACACTCTCCTCCCCTGAAACGGCGACACAAAACGTTTCATTTTTGAAGCACAAAATATGGCAGAGTGTGGTCTTACCGGCCATCCTTTGTGGACTAAGGCTATTTATTTTTAATTGCGTACCGCGTATGGGTTCACTTTTTTTTTTTAAAGGCCCGGTTTTTTCAACTGCCCAGAGCCTGACCTTTGGTGTCCTCTGGGGCTCGTCGGATTTCGCGGTGTGTCGTACCACCATAAGAGTAAACTACGATAAACGAAAAAAGAAAGCTCTGCTTTTGGTTGAGGTTCCAAGACTCCATTCGCGAGGATGCCTTCAGCTTGGCGCGGTGTACCCCCGAGGTACCCCCGCCTACCTCACGGCGCTTCGCGCTTGGTGCACGCATATGCCTGCCTGGTCGCTGAGAACCCGACGGCGCTCCATCCCGAAATTGTGGGAGTACGAGGGTCTACTCGATACCATATGGTCCTAAGACTACGGCTGTGCTTGAAGTGGGTACACCTCCCCCCACCCCCACCGCCGTGGCTATGTCCGTGGGGTTAGATTGCCGTATCATGGAAGTAGTGTCTTTCGGCGCGCGCGTCGGGTAACCCCTTTGCGTTGACGTGATTTTATAAAAAAAGAAAAATATTTTAAGGACGCCAGCCGTGAGTTCGACGAATTTCGGGTCAATACTCATCTTTTTGCAAGCTGCGTTGTTGGTACTTGTAATATGCTATATGAGTGGTTTTGTTCGGCATTTTGTTGGTATAGCCTAGGCAGGCGGTAGGTGGTAGCACAGGCTTGCGCTGGTGGTAGCATAACTACCTGGCTGGCGTTTGGAACGCGAAAGAAGATAAATCACGTTGAAATTAACCGCTTGTGGGCAAGAAAGGCAGAAGGAGAGAAGACAGAACCAAGAGTGGGGAAAAATAAGAGAGTACGGGTGAGCGCTTGCACGACCGTTCTCGATCATCTCAGCTCTACGGCAACGTAGATTGTTATCCTACCACTCGTTGCCTGATTTGCCAACAGCAAATTTCCCTGAGGCTTGCTCGTGGTCTACCGTACCTACGGCAATGTTTCTGAGTTTTGGTTGTGGAAGCTTAGCTACGTCCACGTCCAGATTGCCAACCAACAGACATCCTATTCCCTGGACGTTGCTTATGCGCGCATGATAATACAGCACTTCTCGTACCAAAGTACACGGCATTGCTCGCACGTATTGCTGGGTCGACCGATTGCATAACGCCGACTACGACGCTTCTGGCTGTGCAGCAGCAGCGCTCTAAGCTACTACTGGGAGTTGGCTAGGTGTACTGCTGTACTGCTGTAGTCGCTGCTGAATGTTCAACGCGAGAACAGGCTGCCGTTGCCCATCTTTTGGCAGACGAATTACCTATATAGACACCTGCTACGATCTCATCACAACATATCACAACATATACATTACCTATGAAGGCACCTGCTACGATCTTATCACAACAGATAAATTACCTATGTAGTCTAGACACCTGCTACGATCTTATCACGACAGATAAATAACCTATGTAGACACCTGCTACGATCTTATCACGACCGATAAATCTCCCATCTATGTAGATACCTGCTACGATCTTATCACAACAGAAAAATTACCCAAGACACCACGCGGCGACAGAGATGCATCCACCGCGTTCTGAGGCTCATTCATCTCTTGAGGAGCTCTAAATACCCCCTCCGAGGAAAAACTCTGATTTTTTAAGACCAAAGAACCCAAAGTGTAGCGCTATGGACAAACCTCATTGTCCAGGCGAAAAACAAAAAAAAGAATAACAACCACGCCAAAACAAAAAACGTAGGGGGAATTTTTCCCTTCTTCACTACCTGCCTGGTCTTCAGCAGTGGCACGAGTGACTTTGGACCTCTCTGACCAAAACACGACGGCGTTGGGTGGTTAGTTTGGCGCAACGTAGCTAACCAGATCCCAGTAAGGATTCATGCCGAAAAATAAAAGCAGCGCGAAAGCAAAGAAAGCCTATGGCCGCAAGGAGCAGGGGGGGGGGGGGGGTCACTCGCGCGTGTAAGGGTATTGGGCGGAGACACAGAGTGTCCCCTACAGGTCTGCCAATCGAGCAGGTCCTCGGAGAGTGCTCGCTTTCGTAGCCTTCGCAGAGACGTATTAATAGCTTTACTGGATTCCACCAGAGCCCCGGATGGCTTCCGAGATCGGAGGCACGTGCCTCCGATCTCCGACCTATTTCCTGACTATCCCCAATATAAATCACCAACCTTATCATACGAAACCCATCCAAGTTATCTCAATTACGGATAATTACAGGCCTTTCGAGGCCATATCTTAACACTAGCCCACCCTGATGAGCCACATACGCAGAATTTTTGGGAGATTCGGGGAAACTCCGGTTCTACGAACTAGACCATGAGTCGAAGATGCGGCTTCTCAAAACCCACCCCCACACCTCTAACGGCCTGACTATGGAGCCAGGAACACGCGAGGAAAAACAGTTGAAGGAAACGCAGACCCTACAACAAAGCAAAAGCCACCCATCAAAAACAAGCCGCGTACCGCCGGTGTTGCGGTGGGGGGGGGGGGGGGGACAGAATATGTTGTAGAACCTGCCGCATACCGCCGGTGTGGCGGGGGAGGGCAGAAAAGGCTCTACGGCAAACCAACCACAGAAAAGGCACTATTACAAGTGACACCGGGCCACTGCAAAAAAGGTCCCTAAAAGAGGGACCCCTGTAGGTGCCGTGGAGTCGTTCTGCGGTAACCCCCCCCAGCTATTCTTTAACGTAATCGCCGGTTTTGAGATCAGATTCAGGCCGTATCTCCTGAAATACGATGTCCCTTGCCACCCTCCCCGACGTCATCCTTCGATAGTCCCTTTGCGAAAAAAAAAAAAAAAATGTTTTAGGATTTTTTTTTCTTCATAGCATCCTTACTCGTGTCGAGCAGCCATGATGATTGATGAAACGTTCGTTGAAGAAAACCGCCGTTTTTTTTTTGGGGGGGGTTATCGTAAGAACCAATCCGTGGCTTCGGTCATCTCTCCGAAACGAAGACAACGCCCGTCCATTTTGGGGTTAAGGAGCTCCGCCACCTAAGAAAAAAGAAAAATAGCCCTCCTTCCCCCCCGAAAAAAAAAAAAAGAGATACGCCTGAGGAGTTCGACACCTTTCGCCCAAAAAACACCTGATTTTTGAGGAAAAAAATGCACAAACCCACGGGCTAGGTATACAAAAAAGCAACTCTGCGACAGTAAGAATCACCACTTCCCTCCGATTTTGGGGCTGAGGAGCCCCGTCGTTCGGAACGAGAAAATAACAACAATTTTTTAAGCGCTCCCTCTGTCGTAAGCGCGCGTCCTGAAAAAAAAAAAGCGGGCCGGGGTGATCCGAGGGACCTCGACGCAATAATCGCCATTAAAAAACGTTTTTTTTTCTTTTTCTTTCGTGCTAAGTTTCTCTTTTGAATTTCCACCCAGGGGGTAATACTTTGAACACCGCTCCCGCCCCCGCCCCCGCCCCCGCCCCCCCTGTTTTTCAAAACAAATCCCTTAAGGTTGAGGCAGATCGCTGGCTTCAACAGGGAAACCTCGGCTACGCTCGCGTTGCCACCAACGCGCTTCCTTCCCCGAGGTCTTCTTCCCCGACCCCTCACGTACCACGCAACGCGGCCGTATCTCAGGGGTCTACATCGGGCGCCCCTTCCCCCGGCACACCACTCAACACGGCCGTTCCCCAGGGGTCTACACCGGCCCCCCCAGCCGGTTCTCCCCGGAACAACGTCAGTTCAGAATCCGGCGTGTACCCTCGGTCGCCTCTACCCAATTTACCCTTGAACCAGCAAGGGCACCAAACCATTAGGGTAAGCGACGACGAAGTGCGTCAGAGCGTTGACCGGGGCACTGCGATCGGAGGACACGGTGGTCCTGTGGATAGGGGTGCGGGGGGGGGAGTAGGGCGAACAGGGGTGGAGGCGGGGATGGGCCAGCCACTGCAACGTGGGTCACCTTTTCAGCAAAGGTGGGTAACCGCTAGGAGAAAGAGAGTGATAGGGGAGGGTTGGGGGGGCGGGGGGGGGGGGGGGTTGATCGTATCTTATATGGTCGTGTCCCGTGGGACCGTAGGCCCTCGGAGTCATCCCACTCTAGGCGTGCAGCGTAAGCTTCTGAGAATTTTTTGAGCTCCTAACATGACGACATCAATACATCAATACATCAATACATCACCTATCACTTCGACGGCATTCAATCGGGCAACCCGACCAACACCTAAACGAGCCCGAGCCAGTCCGAAAACGATTATGCTCGTAAAAGTGTCAGACTAGCTGGTAGTTACTCACCTTGAGAGACGTTGGGCCCGATAAGTGCGACCGCTGCCGCGGAAAGACTCCTCGCATTCCTACAGAAGCCGGGACGGAGCACGTCGGGTTTTGACAGACCAGGCAGGCATTGCTTTCGTCGAGCGCGGCGCGCCGTGAGGTCGAACTGTGTTGTTTTGGCGCAGGTTGCTCTATGTCTCTGTAGTCTTGAGCCCAGGCACATCAGCGGGAACGTAAAGACCAAAAAGGCGATTGTTTGGATGAGCGCGGGAACATGTTTGCAGACAGTGAGCGCAAGCCTAACCCCCGCACACCGACCAATCCCAAGAACTTTCCTTTGATTTCCTGGACAGTTCTTCGTCCTCCAGCTGTACACTACCGTCCTCTCCTAAGAAAGATCCTGACAAGAAACGCGAGGCTCCAAAATATGGGGGGGGGGGAGAAGAAATTGTACAGCTGTTACACAGCAGCTAGCGCAGGACTAGCGCTGTCAATAACAGTAAGAAATCTAGCCAATAACCAATATCTTGCTTTTCTTCACAGACGGCCGGTACTGTGAAGCCGTGCCGTCTAAACTCGCGTGTCCTCACGATCGAGGCAATTACCGACGCTGCAATCAAGAAACGCGTGCTACGGTCTACGTAACACGTCCCCCCCCCCCCCCCCCCCCCGCTTATCGTGAACTCTAAAGCCCATTTGGCAACCCCCTCTGAGAAAAGTTGAAGGCTAAGCCCAGCACAACAAGTACAACGTTACGTAAGGGTGGATGTTTGCGGTTTCCAATACTTTGTTCATCGAAACAAAAAAAAAAGACGTCGAGCGCGATAATAGGGGTGTTTTGCGATTTCCAACTTCAACTTGGATTGGGGAAAAATAAAATGTAACAGTACATTGCGTTTGAAACCGACGGACATCATCACCCAGGGCCAACCAACACACGAAAACACTCGACAATATATGTTAGAAGTAGTGTAGGGGAACAGGTTTCTAACTTATTTGTTTCGCCGTTTTGCGTGAGTTTGGTTGGGTTGGGTTGGGTTGGGTTAGGTTGGGTTGGGTTGGGTTGGGTTGGGTTGGGTTGGGTTGGGTTGGGTTGGGTTGGGTTGGGTTGGGTTGGGTTGGGTTGGGTTGGGTTGGGTTGGGTTGGGTTGGGTTGGGTTGGGTTGGGTTGGGTTGGGTTGGGTTGGGTTGGGTTGTATGGGGCTTGGACTCCTGTTGACGTTTGACGGTTTCGATAATATTGCTGTTGTATATTTCCCTACCCAGCTCCTACCCAACAAAAGTTGGCACGTCGCAAACACGCCATTGTCAAAATATGTATTGGATGCAAGCTTTTTCACTGGGTAATTCTTTACTGTAGACGAAGAGCTCCGTTAGTGGCAAATGGCTGAGCTTACAAGTGCAACGTAGCGCGGGATAGTTGAAAAATCCATGTAGGTCTATAACGTACGTGTCCCCGTAGAGCGACTTTGTCGACGAAGGCAATAGAGAAGCTCTGCCCACCAACAATGCGCGTGGTTCACTGCATAGAGACTTTCTTACAATCCCGTTCGCACCGCGATCCGGTCCGCCGACTGTCTGAACTGCCGGCAATGTTCCGTCTGTCGCGGACAGATCTTGTCAAGCTGTTGCCGGAGCTTCCGCTCCCCAACCCTCCGCCGGACATACCAATTCCCGAGGGAACCTGAGCGAGACAGAAGAGGTGAGCTTACTATTCATGCAATAAATTCTGAACACGAAGTGAGGTCACTGCTACCCTTCAAGGGCAGTTGTCGTCTTTGCCTCTCCTGAATGTGTTATCCCCCCCCCCCGCGTAAATATATATATATATATATATTATTGTTGGTCTCGGTTGAAACCGACGCTGTAAAACATTATACGTATATTGAGGTTGGCGTCGATTGACAACGACGCTGTAAGACATGTCAATCACTGCGTGAACTAGACAACCTGGATACCGTTTGTTGTTTTTTTTGGCGGTCACCGGGATATTTATCGAGCTAGATCATATTGTGCGGGGTAGAGAACCCTAACTCCGCACAAGGGGAATGATCGCATCACGCAGTATGAATATGGTAAGGCACCCACGAGGCAGTTACAGAGTAATACCCATTGCTGTCTCTGGAGTGGCCACACCAGAAAACCAAGTATAACTCATTGGCGCTGTCATCCATAAGCAAGAAAGTAGGCACAACAAGGTGCCGAAGTCCGTCTTACGAGCGGTTCTTGGAAGGATGCAGTTCACCCTTCATGCGACTCGCCGAACACCTCACGGCGCTTGGCGCTTGGTGCAAGCAATGCCTGCCTGGTTGTTGAAAACCCGACGTGCTCCATCCCGGCATACTAGGGATGCGAGGGTCTTATGGTCATACGACTACGGCCATCCACAAAACTGAATACACCCCCGCCCCTCCCCCGCCCATGAAGAAACGAACCGGAGCTCTGTGGTCACCGGGCGAATGACTAAGGCAAGCAACAAATGAGTACGCCCCCTCCCCCCCTCAGATTGGGGTATCTCCAAGGCAAAAAAAAAAGACTGTGCTACGGTAGAGGTTGGGTCTTCAATCGAAAAATCCTCGGAACGCCAAAGCATTTTCTTTTCGGCCAAGACGCGTGCTACTAGTAGCGTGCGAGTCTTACTACGGTCGCGTGCGAGTCTTACTACGGTAGCCCCCCCCAACTTTTCTTCAACAAAATCGCCGGTTTCGAAACCAGCCCACGGCCGTATCTCCTGGAATGCGCGGTGCCCTTCGCCACCTCGACGTCATCGGTCGATAGTCCTTCGCGAAACAGAGAATATGTGAAGACATACTTTTCATGGCACCCTTCCTCGTATCGAGCAGCCACGAAACGTTCATTAAAAGAAAACCGCTGGTTTTGGGGGGAGGCGATCGTGGTAAGAATCAGTCCCGCATTGAAAACGTTGGTCAAACATCCCCCCTACCGTTGTGGTATGACGCATGCTTCGATAGAGGTATACCTTCTTTTGGCTATTCTGTTTTCTGAAGGATAGGGTCCCTTAACACAAAATCGTCGGGGAAAAAATAAATAATAGGCCTTTTTTTTTTTCTGGATGATTACCGCAGAATTACTCAAGGCTACGGTAGGGGATGATGGCGGATGCGCCCTTTCTTTGTTGCCTTCTGAGGGTCCTCGCTTCGACGACCTCCATGCCTCACTCAAATTTTCGTTTTGCAACCCGATTACTAAGACCCATGGCCCAGCTAGGATAAAAAAACATTTTTCTTTTCAACTTTTTGCGAGAAAAAAGAAATGGACGTTTTCCGAGGATTTTTCGCGTTAAGAAAGCCCCCCGCCCCACCAGCCAGAGACAAAAACGAAAAACGAAAATGCCAAAAAAGCGATACCTCTATCGAAGCGCGCTTGGACGTTGCTTTGTTTCGTATACCTTTGGCGGCGGGCATGGGTGGGGTTTGTTTCACCGGGGTTTTGCATATTTTTTTCAACTTTTTTTCGGTTTTGCCAATAAATCGTTTTTTTTTGGGGGGGGGTGTAGATGGGTACAAAGAGTTCCTCAGGTGGAGAAGGAGGCCTCATAATAAGAAAGGGTGCACAGGCGTCTACCGTAGCGTACGCGTTGACTAACGAAGCGAAGCTGTGTAGGTGAAACCGTCGAAAACATACAAAGCGTTCACACTATCGGTGGGAAAAAGCTGTGTTGTTGTTGTCTTAAACCGGAATAAGCCATGACAATGACATACCGCCCCCCTCCTCTAACGTCGAAAATAATAGATGTCTTGAAGAAACAGGATTTAATTACTGGAATTTCGCCCCCCCATCCCCTACATATCGTACTTTATCCTATGATGTACCGTGCGTTGCCATGCTTTATGATATCGTATTCGTCCACCGCGGATTCGTTTTTTCCACGCCGATCCGTTCCAGTCGTGGAAGTTTCGTTCATTCAAGAAGAAGCTGGAGGTTAGCGGAAGCGATTCAAAGTATAGGGGCGTGTCCGTGGCGGGGAGCATCGTCGAACATCCCCCTGTCGACGGCGACGGTGGCGGCGGTGAGTTTGCGGTTTCGTACATAGCGCTACCCAACAGCCTCCAGAATCCCTACTGCTGCAGCGCTACATAACCTAAAGGTCCGGGCGTGCCCGCGCCCACTGGTTCAGGAGCACGTACGTGCATCTGATACTCGGAACGAGGCGCGCGCATCAGGTATGCGTGTCGGGGGGAAAAAGCCCCACGCGGTTGGTACGCGTGTCAGTTGGCGGTAATTAGTTGCGTGGCACTATCCACAAGACCGCTGAGGTCACAGTGAACGCTTGAGAATGTTCTGAAGGGCGTGGTTCTACTACTACTGTAGGAGTGCAGCATATTCTGAGAAATTTCTGAGCTCCCAACATGAGGAGCTCCGAAATTTCTTTGCGCTACGAAGCCCTACCACAGCAATACTCGCAAACCTATCCTACTAACCGACCGTTTCACACTCGCGTAGCTCAACCGGCCAAAAACCTATCAAACAAACAAAAAGGCACGCGCAAACCTAACCTTCCAATGCCTTGCCCCCAATGCCTACCCTCAATCCCCCCCCCCCCCCCCCCCAAACGAACCCCCCAACAACTACGACGGATGACAACGACGAAAACCTCAACACATACACGTTCAACCAACAAAGAACGCCCCGCAAACAAAACAAAAACGACAACGGACGACAACGACCAAAAAACCTTTACACACATGCTCAAACCAAACCAAAACGAGCAAACACTTACTACGCGTGCGTTCATTGGCGTCAGGTACCGGCTTCAGACCATTTTCCGCCGCGCACCACGGGACGCTGGCGGGAGAAGGGGGCGGCGCACCCCCCGAGCCGTCGTGGCGGCCATCCTTCTCCATCCATGGGGCGGACTCCGATCGGGGTGATGAAAGCGATGATTTTTCCACGTCGGAACTAGATTTGCTCTATCGAGAAGGCGGCTCCAGCCCGGCAGCTTCCAGCCCGGCAGCTTCCAGCCCGGCAGCGTCCACGCCGGCAGCTTCCACCACGGCAGCTTCCACCCCGGCAGGGTCCACCCCGGCGGGGTCTACCCCGGCAACATCTCCCAAAGCAGGTTCAGAGTCGGAAGGGTTGTGGGGGGCTCGGGAGACCGGAAGGTACACCGGGACTGCGCAACGAGAAGGGGGAGAGGTAGCCTTGGGCGGAGTCGGTAGTCGTGCCTTTGGTGGTGGATTTGGTGGTGGTGGTGGTGGTGGTGGTGGTGGTGGTGGTGGTGGTGGTGGTGGTGGTGGTGGTGGTGGTGGTGGTGGTGGTGGTGGTGATGGTGATGGCGGTGCTGATCACAGGATGCCGGCGACCGGCGGAGCTACGGTGACGACGCGGTCTAGGAGGCGAAGCAGCGAGAGGTTCGATGCTGTTATGGACACGCTTGCGGCGCAGGTGGGAGTGGTGCTGAACCGCACTGCTGTGCGTCGTGCTGAACCGTAAGCTGTGTGTGATGCTGAACCGTACCGTGCGTGGCGTTGAACCGTATTGTGTGGGACGCCGAATCTTAGTGTGTGGACCGCTAAACCATACTCTGTGTGGGATGCTGAACTGTATACCGTGTGTGAAGCTGAAACGAATATTGTGTGATGCTGAGCCGCATCGGGAGTGGTGTTGAACCGTACCGAGTGTGATGCTGAACCGTGTCGTGGGTGATGTTGAATTGTACGGTGTGTGATGTTGAACCGTATCATGTGTTATGCTGGACGGCATACCGTGCGTGATGCTGTTTTTGTGATGCTGAACCGTGTATCGTGTGATGGTGAATCGTATATTATGTGCTGCTGATCCGTACTATGTGTGATGTTGAACCGTACCGTGTGTGATGCTGAACAGTACCGTTTGTGAGGTTGAACAAAACCGTGCGATGTACTGAACCGTACCGTGTGTGATGCCGAAACGTACCGCTGTGTGTGATGCTGAACCGTACCGTGTGCGACGTTGAACCGTAACGTGAGGGATGTTGAACCGTACCGTGTATGGTGCTGAACCGTATACTGTGCGATGCCGAACCGTACTGTGGGTGCTGTTGAACCGTACCCTGTGTGGAGCTGAACCGTACCGTGTGTGATGCCGAATACCGTATTGTGAGTGATGCTGAACCGCCCTGATGTTGAACTGTACCGTGTGTGGCGCTGATCCGTACCGTGTGTGATGCTGAACCGTGCAGTGTGTGATGCCGAACCGTACTGTGGGTGATGCTGAACCGCACTGTGTGTGACGTTGAACCGTACTGTGTGTAATGCTGAACGGCAACGTACATCACAACCCCGGACAATTGGACTAAAAGCTACGTAGCTCTTCGGTCCATTTTGTGCTGTGAGGTACCCTGCTCACCGTGAGAAGCACGTGGTTAAAAAACACAAAGTGCGCAAAGAGAACTCGACGATAACGTACGTAGCTCTGCTCTTCGGTGCACTTTGAGGTTGTGAACCACCCTTCTGTCATTTCCGTGAGATTCACAAGGTGGGCTGGCATTATTTCGCTATCCTCCGTTTAGCTGCGTGGTTTGTTTTCGGTTATCGGCGATTTTCTATCGGTGGTTAGCGAGACCTCCATCTTCCTAGGCCAATTTTGAAGTGCGCTCGTGGTGGGCGTTGCAGCGGCGCAAACAGCGGTCGAGAAAGTGTGTTGGACTAGAGTAAATATTTGCGGTGCTAATAGTAATATTTTGTACGTGCCTTCTTTGATTTGAGATGCGTTTCTTAGCGTTTTCTGTGACTGTGCGGGCTGGATTTTAGAGGAACAGGCTAATGTGAGAAAATTATCATCATCATCGCCATCATCATTATCATCATCATCATCATCATCATCGTTATCATCATAACTATTCCTCCACCTTTCATCTGACCATGTATAGCCCTCGTTTTAGCAACAAAGTTCCACCCACATACTAAGTATAAGCAAAACCCATAGACAATTCCAATTAAGGACATCGGGTTGAGGTGTAAACACACAGCTGCAGGGCTTTGCTGTCGTTGCAAGCTGGCCTGTGGGGGTTGGCTGGTGCGCTGGAGAGGACAGATGCGGCAGAAACATCCGAAATGCAAGGCCTGAAACCCGGGGAAAGCTCCTAAACGCCCCCGTAGTCACGATTATCATCATTCTACCGACGATGTTGGTGTGCAGTGTCTCTGAATAAAAGATCAAATTGCCGTAATCCACTGGAGGGGGGGGGGGGGGGTGTACTCAGTTTGTGCATGGCCGTAGTCGTATGACCTTAGACCCTCGCATCCCTACTATGCCAGGACGGGAAACGTCGGGTTTTCTCCAACAAGGCAGACATTGCTTGCACCAAGCGCGAAGCGCCGTTAGGTGTTCGGCGAGTCGCATGAAGGGCTAACTACTTCCTTTCAAGAGCCGCTCGTAAGCCGGACTTCGGCACCTTGTGCCTACTTTCTTGCTCATGGATGACAGCGCCAATGACTTATACTTTGTTTTCCGGTGTGGCCACTCCAGAGACAGCAACAGGTACTACTATGTGACTTCCTCATGGGTACCTTACCATATTCACACTACGTGGTGCGATCATTCCCCTTGCGCGGGGATACGGTTCTCAACCTCGCACAATATGATCTACTCGATAACCATCCTGGTGACCGCCCCCCCAAAAAAAACAAGAGAAAAAACGGCAAGCCGGTTGTCTAGTTCATGCAGTAATTGGCATGGTTTACAGCATCGTTGTCAACCAACGCCAACCCCAATATATACTAAGGGGAGGGGCGGGGGGGCATATATAATACATTATTTTAGTGAAAAAAACGTACTGCGCCCTTTTCGACTTCGGATCTGCTGAATCGCAAGACGCAGCAACAGTAACGCGCAACATCACATCGCCGCTCCAAGTAGCGAATCATTACGTTTTTTTTTAAACCATATACATCCCGCCCCCCATATACCCTCCTTTCATGCGCTGAAATCCGTACACACATGTAGCCACGGTCCCAAGCGGGCAACGGCGGCGCGTTAACAAGCGCAGACGCTTCTGGCGACGGGCACTCTTCAGCCCTCTCGAGTGACCACATTCGAGATCTAAGCCTGCAAGGGTTGACGGTGGTGTCACCGGGAGGGGCTAGCAGCAACAACCTGGGGCTGGTCGCGGCGGCCTCGCAGAGGCAGGGAAAGCGCCAAAGCCAGGAGGACAGAACCGTCGTCGAGGTGGACCTCATGGCAGCTCTCGTCGGCAAGGTAAAACGGCAGCAGCCCGTATTGACGACTAGGGAGGCTGACATTTTTTTCCGACGTTTTTTTTTTTTTTTTGCGCGAGTTGGGCAGATCAGACCCCCGTTTCATTCACGGCCTACTTCTTTCAGAGAGGCAGATCTAGCCCCTGGTCTATTCACGACGCTTTGCCTGGGTCACGCTTTGCTGGGTGCGGCTCCACCCGTACGACCTGCATGATCTAGCACGTGTTGTTTTTCCCTTCTGATTTGCCCGTGCACTGCAGTAGAAAAGGTCCCGTGCAACACATCACAACGGCATATACAGGATCTAGATAATCTTGATCGTGGTATCTCCGATGTGTGAAAATAGGTTACTCTACCGGCGCGCGCTGCGAAAGAGATGGTGTTTAAAAGAAAAAAGTCTGAATAAGGGCTGCTTAACCCCTTAGGCCCCCAAAAGCCTTTCCTATACTATTTCCAAGTAGTTTCGTCTCCAAAACGGGTTGCCGGTTGTAAAGGCGTTAACCCCTCTAAGACTGCAGTCCCAATTTGGGGACAAACTCACTCAAAAATAGAGTCAGACACAAGTTTCTGTACACTGCAGTACTATAGGGGTTATAATCCCCAAAAGTTCGTCGGATTTTTTTAATCTTTGTTTCTTGTTGGTATGTTTGTTTTTCGGTGTGCAAAAACTTTCGTGTACCTAGCTAGCTAACTAGGCCCATGAGATTGATTGTCAATTTAGGTACTGTACATTACACGAGTCATCTCGCGGTAGGGGTTGCAGCTGTTGGATTAAATAATAATGTGCTTGTGTCTGATTGAGCTCCTCGAGCGAGGAACTAGCGGTTGCATACTGTAGTCAAGTAACTCACGAGGATACTTTGTGTAAGTAAGGCGAAGCCATATTACTGAGATCCATTGTAAGAAGAGGATGGATTATCAAACAAAAAACGGGGCCAAAAAAAGCACCCTCCTTTGTTTTATAGCGTTAGCTCGTGTTTCTTTTGTTGGTTGGCCTTACCAGGTATACATAAGAGCCTCAATCGGACCCAGTCGTAGCGTAGGAGAGCTCGCCTGAAGGATGGCGATGGTTTCCTTTTCTCGTGCGTGATTTCGTTCTGTCAACAACGGATCTCCGTAATAGAAGCTTTGGTCGGGTTGCGCGAACGAATGCCTTCGAAGTCATATGCTTCAGGGCGTGAGAAACTGAGCTCCTTTCTCATGTTAGAAGCTCTGAAAATTCTTAGAAACTTCTGCTGCACCCCTAGCTTGGGATGGCTCACATAACACGTTAATTTTGCTTTTTTCCCTCCAAAACCTTTTTTTTTTTTTTCAAGAGCTTCCTCAAGTGAAGAGTAGTATTAGGAAAAAAGAAATGGGCGTGCAACCTCTACTGCACTGCTGTAGGATATTCGTCCGCGTCCTAGCCGCGCAGCGGCTGATAAAAAGTCTGACAAATGACTGATCCTACGATTTAGTCAGTGGTGCGCGTCGTCTTTCTGGGGCTCCTCGCCTGAGGACCTCGACATGATACCATACCCCTCTGGGGCAAAAGCCTGTTTTGAGCAAAACCGAACAGCCCCACCCGAGGAACAATCCCATCCCGTGCAGGACCTACTGCTGTTGCAGGTATGATATTCAACGAAAAAGACACTAGAAAAATAAAAACGAAACGAAAACGAAACGAAACGAAACGAAACGAAACGAAACGAAACGAAATTCCCACGATTTTGGGTCAAGGAGCACTCCGCGTCACTTCAGAAAACGTTTCTGCCTAAAAGTGGTATACCTTAATACCTCTATTATGGAGGCTTTTCTTTTATTTTTTTTGCGGAACCTTGTGATTCTTTGCTGAAGGTCGGCCGCCAGCTTGGTTGCAGAAGAGACTCGAAAAGCTAGTAAGACTAACGGCGGCGGTTAGCTCCGCAACTACTGCTGTTGTTTTAACGATCCAACACCACCAACCACCCTTTGGCATACCAGTTCCATACGTACTCTACGCTTCTTGTGCGCGTGTAATATAGCAGTGCCCGACCTCTTGTCTGCTCCACCAGCGGCGCGGTTCTCGCTCGATTTGGTCTGGCCCTGATCACGACAAAAACAAAAGTCGGCGGGGAGCTGACTACTATACCACGGCCTGGTGGTGTTTTCTTGTTGCGGTCGATCCGGAACTAAAACCCTCAGCTAAACTTTACTGTTAAGTCGGCGGCTAAAGTTATAGTTTTTTTCTGTATTGAAACCCTGTCACTCCTTGTCTTAAAAAATAAAACAGGTGGAAAAGCCGTACCTGTACCAGCAGTTCGGCATGTTCAGCGTCTTCGACGGGCACAACGGCCAGATGTGTGCAGACGCCCTCCAGGACGGCCTGCTCGTCGCCGTTGCCAAACACCCCTTGTTTCACCAGGCCCCCCAAAAGGTAAGCGGCATTCCTCGAGGGTGGGGATTTCATGTTGTGAACGCATGTTCGGAAGGGGCGAAGGCGGCCTAGTGCGCCGGTTTGCAAGCCCGGTGTGTCGCGCCAACGATTAACGGCGAGGGGGATAGTGCAAGTCCAGGAACAGTAGAAGTTGTGTAGACCTACAATATTCGATATTTTGCGTGCTTTGTTGTGTGCTTGTGGAACTCGGAAAACTCGATTTAACCCAAGAAAAGCCAGAAACGTTTTGGCATAAGAGAAGGAGCGCCATTTGCTTGAGTTCTAACGAAACAGAAAATACCCCCCCTGAAGGCAAACATAGCGAAACTAGTAGGAAAAGGTAATCACAAGTAGGCAAGATGGATGCGATCCTAACAGACTCGCACCTTGACATTACAGTAGGATAATAACATGTATTTTGATTAATGTAATTGTACCAAAGCTAGAGTATGCGGGAGAAGTATGCAAAGGGAACGCGTAGTCCGTAAAACAACTGGAAACAGTGCAGATGACAGCAGCAGCTAAAAATATACTAGGACGCTCAAGTACGACGAGTAATATACAGTACTAGTAACATAACTAGGAATGCACCCACTTAAAACAAGGAGAGACGTGAGAAAGTTGAAATGACAACATAGATTAAGAAATATGCCGAAAACGAAGTTGCCAGCCATCGCTGATAAGGCTGTATTGGAGAAAATAACATGTGGGCGACCTGGAATAAGATGGGATGACGTGGTTCAGAAAACAGGGAAGGATTGAAGAGGAGATCCAGAAGAGGCACTGTCTATAGAGAAGTTTGGGAGGTACAAGACAGAAAAAAAAGAAATAGCAGAAGAAAGGGCAAGGCTAGCGCTAAGAAAAAATGGCGAAAGAGGAGAAGCACTTAGAGACATAATGGGGGTTGAGGGAAGATACTGGAATGAAAACGTATTTGCACGGCCCAATAGACTACGTAAAAAATGTGAAACTGCGGTTTCGTGTAGGGGACCTGGACAGAAAGAAGAAAAATATATACCAGTAGTCGGGAGGAGGAGGACGTGTGGTTGCACATATGTGCCCGGGTGGCAGAACAACAGAGAGTAGGACTCACATAGTAGGAGAGTGTGAAATATACAAGGGGGAACGGGGTTTGTTAGAGGAGATGAGAGAATTCGACGAATGTGACCTGGAAGGGTTTGGTAGACTAGAGAGTAGCGAGAAAACGATCGCTATCCCAGGATATAGATGGTTGTCGCAGGCGGCGAAACAGGACGGGGATAGGATAAGCAAACACTTGATATGATACATATTGAAGAAGCGTAATGAGCGAAAACAGGACGGGGATAGGATAAGTAAACACTTGGTATGATACATATCGAAGAAGCGTAATGAGCGCCCAAAAGCTGGAGGTGTCTTTATTAGGAGTAGGAACGGTGCTCCGTCTCGAAAGGGATGCATGGTCAATGGTCAAATGTCCTAGGCAAGCGACAAATGAGTACGCCGCCCCTCCCCCCCCGGCCTGGAAGACAAGTCGGGTGTCTTCACGGGCCCTTGACTTCCTCTGTGACAGAGCACTCCGTCCCTCATGATCCTGCACCTCCCCTGACATTACACCAGTGGTTCCTCTATAGGACTTCGCGGTATGTGCACTATAGAGGGACACACCAGCACCATAGCGGCAACCGGCACTACTCGGCATACTGCCACTACTGGGAAATCTCATCTGTGCCGAGCGACTTTACAGGCACTGTAGCGGGCCACTGGCACTACTCAACCGGCACCATGGATGAATCACTACTGTAATGGCGAGCACCGAACTTTTCCGAACTCGCTGCTTCACACACTTTTCTTTCCACGGGCACCGATAAATCTTGAGTCATCCAGTTACCAAGGTCCGTCAGCAAGACCAAGTTTGAAATCGGAAAAAAAAAATTGTGCTGGGCCAGAGAGAGAGAAAAGTCCCAACTCAGCGTCAATACATCACGACGGAACCGCCAAAAATGAATAACGATGCCCTGATAGAGTCTATCATAGCCTTCACCAAAGTACTTGGTACCCTTTGGTCGGTCGTGCGATGTTCAAGTACCTTTCGTCCTCGTGCGATGCTCTCGGTTTCGTTTTTCGGCAGGCTTTGGTCCAGGCGTTCGATGCCTTCGATCTGGGGCTGCGCACCCGCCAACAACAGGTCAGGCGCACGCTTCGATTAGTGATAGTAGCCTAAAGTTCCTGGCCCTGGAGTCATCCCTATATAGTGCGGTAGGGGTTGCGGTTTTGGGGTCCATTATGGTGCTTATGACCATCTATAGTACGGTTGTCCTTCTCAAGTAAGTGAGGAACTACGGCTTAGTCAAGCAGTTTCTCACGGGCATAATCTGTTTTAGCACTTCGTTGTGCGTAGAAAAGGTTGGTCGGGTTGTTAAATTAAAGGTGGGGGACACAGAGTGCCCCCTGCAGGTCTGCACTCACTTTCGTTCCTTTGTAGAGATGTAGCTTTATTTATTCGTTTCCACCAGAGCCCGGGATAGCTTCTGAGATCGGAGGCACGTGCCTCCGATCTAATTCCCAACTTCCCCGAATATAAACCGCCAACCTTATCATACGAAACCCATCCAAATGATCTCAAATTCGGATAATTACAGGCCTTTCGAGGCCGTATCTTAACACTAGCCCACCCTGATGAGTCGCATATGCAGAAATATGGGAGATTCGGGGAAACTCCGGTTCTACGAACTAGACCATGAGTCGAAGATGCGGCTCCTCAAAACCCATTCCCACACCTCTAACCGTCTGGCTATGGAGCCAGCAACACGCGACGGCCGTATCTTAACATTGTGCGAACGAACGCCTTCGAAATCATGTTTCGGGGCGTTAGACATTGAGCTCCTTTCCTCGTGTTAGGAGCTCAGAAAATTTCCAGAATCTGCTGCACAGTCCTACCGTGAGATGGGTCCTGACCTCGCGTGCATCTCAACTAAGGACTGACTATGAGGACCTATTCATATCAGTATACAAGTCCAATGAGGCGCGTAACGCCGTAGTAAGAGGGAGGGGGAAGAAAAAGCCTTGCTGAGCGGTCCCGGGGCCTGAGGTTCGGTATAGGGAGGCAGAAGAAGAAATGGAAACTGCGAAGACAGCAAACACATGGGATGAGCAAAACTTGAAACAGAGCAATCAATGCTAAAAAGGAAAAGAAAAAAAAGACAAAGAAAGAAAAAAGAAAGAAGAAAAAAAAATAAAGATAAAAGAAAAAGAAAACGATAAAGAAGAAGAAAAAAAAAAAGAAGAAGAAAAAAAAAAAGAAGAAAGCTAAAAAGAAAAAGAAAAAGAAAAAGAAGAGGAAAAAGAAGAAGAAAAAGAAGAAGAAAAAGAAGAAGAAAAAGAAGAAGAAAAAGAAAAAGAAAAAGAAAAAGAAAAAGAAAAAGAAAAAGAAAAAGAAAAAGAAAAATTGAAAGAAAAAGAAAAAGAAAAAGAAAAAGAAAAAGAAAGAGAAAAAGAAAAAAACAAGAAAAAGAAAAAGAAAAAGAAAAAGAAAAAGAAAAAGAAAAAGAAAAAGAAGAAGAAAAAGAAAAAGAAAAAGAAAAAGAAGAAGAAGAAGAAAAAGAAAAAGAAAAAGAAAAAGAAAAAGAAAAAGAAAAAGAAAAAGAAAAAGAAAAAGAAAAAGAAAAAGAAAAAGAAAAAGAAAAAGAAAAAGAAAAAGAAAAAGAAAAGAAAAAGAAAAAGAAAAAGAAAAAGAAAAAGAAAAAGAAAAAGAAAAAGAAAAAGAAAAAGAAAAAGAAAAAGAAAAAGAAAAAGAAAAAGAAAAAGAAAAAGAAAAAGAAAAGAAGAAGAAGAAGAAGAAGAAGAAGAAGAAGAAGAAGAAGAAGAAGAAGAAGAAGAAGAAGAAGAAGAAGAAGAAGAAGAAGAAGAAGAAGAAGAAGAAGAAGAAGAAGAAGAAGAAGAAAAAGAAAAAGAAAAAGAACATAAGAAATAAATGAACAAAATCATACCATTCATTACTGTGAAACCACCAAAAATGGCATTCCATTCAACGATATCATTACACTTCATGTTTTCATCTGAGGAGACTCATCACTTAGAAAAAAAAGGCTTTTTGACCGAAAAGCGAGTTTACCTAATACCGCAGCATGCGACGTGAGGACCATGTAATAACAAAAAAGTTGGTGTGGTAGGTGTCCGCGTGACCCCCGGCCGATCTACAGTACTCGTGACGGCCGCCGCACTCGATAGTTTTCGATTTTTTTCCTTCTGTTTTTTGAGGTTCGGGTTTTTCTCCTTGGGTTGTTTATGGTGTTTTCTGCGTTTTTGGTTGGGTTTGGGATGATTCCTTCCTTTCGTCCTGCCGACCCCCCCCCCCGCTCACTGCCGGGCCGTGGCCGGGGCAATCGGCCCGCTACTTGAGGCACAGGATTGTAGGTTTTTCGTGCTCGTTCAATTTTATGAAACGGAGTTAGTTGCTGGTTTTAGGATATATTTATTGTTTGAGAAAGGGTGTGTCTCGCACAAACTTCAGTAGGACCGCAGTGTCGAATTTATTATTTTCCCCATAGTTTATAGGCTAAGGTTCTCGTGGGACTCTTTCTTATGATTTCTTATGGGAGGGCCGGTGGCATGCGGCGGGAGCGGTATCGCCTCGCTATCAGGCATTTCCATCAACCGCCTCATGGACCAAAATTGACAAACAAACAAAAAAGAGCGGCGCACAGGACCATCTGACCTAAACGAAAATCACCAACACTCATCCCCCCCCCGTCAATGGCGCATATGCTACGATATAGGTAGATTTTTTTGACAAAAAAAACATTTCTCTGAATGACATGACGGGGAGAGCTCCTTAACCCAAAATTCGTCGGAAACTTCAGATTTTTTTTGGCATAACTTTCGTTTTATACCTAGTCTAGTCCATGGGATTGTCCATCGGGGTAGAACCGTCCCCCTCCCCCCCTCCCCCCCCCCTCCCAAATTATTTTTTGTGTCGGACACAGAGCTGTTCAAGTGAAGAGTAGTGTTGAGAAAAAATGGGTTCGCCTCTACCGTAGCATGCGTCCAATAACTGACCAAAAAACGTGGTCTGCCCTATATATACACGCCCCGAGGTTTTGTTGAAACTATTCTTTTCATGGCGACACGCCCAGAAACACACACCTGTACGCCTTGATTTTTGGACGCGTGCTGCTTCGAAACAACAACACGCGCCACGCCCAGAAAACATGCATGTACACCTGCAGACTGTCCTTAGAAACAATAACAACAACAACAACAACAACAACAACAACAACAACAACACTTGTATCGCCATTGGAGATTTGGTGGTGCTTTTAATGTTGGCGATCGGCCTGGAAAAAACTTGAGTTAGTCGACTTTACGTCGTCGCCAGCCCGTCTGGCCATTTCATCACGCCCGCGCCCCCCCTTCCCCCCCTCCCCCCCCTCCCCCCCTCATTCCCTCCCTCCCCCCCCCCCCGCTCTCCTCCGTTCGTTCGCAACGCCCCGTCAATGAAATAGGAAGGAGACACAAGCGGGTCAACTGGACTAGTAGTCCTCTATGACGGGCGCTTTCAAGGCCTGCTTGTTGCAAACGTGGGTGACTCGCGATGCGTGGCCAGCAGGGCGGGACAAGCAGCGAGACTTTCGAGCGACCACCGGCTGAGCCGGCCGGACGAGCGAGCGCGAGTGGCGGTAATTTTTTTGTTTTTGTTTTTGACTCTTTTTGAAAAGGCTATGGGATATAGTATTGTTCTCTTTTTGCCGTCTGACAGTGTGTGGCGCTTGTGCCAATCACACTGTTCCCATACATATGTCAAGGGATCGCAGAATCGAACGATTTAATACCGCATAAATCAACAATTTACGAGGGGAAGAAGTGTCGTTCCGCTCGTGTTCTCTTTTATACTCGCTAAGCTATGCACGTGAGAAGCTTGCAGCCTCGAGAGTGATCGTCACTGTTTTCCCTTCCATCCGATCCTCAACGCCCATCCGCCCATAGGACCCACAAGTATCATAAAAGTACATAATTCGTCGGTTTTGAGCAAATGCGACATTTCCAAGAAAAAAAAATTGCTTCTCGTCGAGAGATTCATTTCCCCACGTCTACTTTTAGCGCGGCACATGGCGTGCGGAGGGCTGTCTTCAGGCACCTCCGCGGTTTTGTGTGGGTGCTCTCGCTGGCGTGAGGTGCAACCTGACAACCTGACTGAACCGACGAAGGACAAAGGGGTGCACGGCTCGTAAAACACAGAACGCTTGTGCATCGAATAATTTTCCATTGTCGTAGAAAGTGCGTGGGCTTTCGTCATTTTTCACCATAATTATCGCTTGACTCCACACCTCCGACACAGGAAGTATCGTAGCGTGGTGCAGGTCCTGACTCCGCTTTCCTTGCATAGCACCCGGCCGCCTGCACGGGACCAAATCTGGCATGATATTTCTGTGTCTAGTAAATAGGACCTACGGTGAAGACAAAAACCTATATATTCATCTATTTTCACTAACAATATTTGGTCCTATTTACTATCGTCCTCCGTAATACGAGGTTGAGGTCACTCGCGCGTGTGACGAGGCGCAAACCTCGCCCAAAAAATCAGATCCCGTTCGTTTTTGTTTTTTTTTCTTGCTTGGTACAGCGAAAGCACGACGGCGGTATACATCTCGAAACCGGAAAAAGAAGAAGAAAAAAGGTTTCGCATGTCGGACCCCTGGTAAATAACCAGGAAATCACTCTCGGCAACCTACGCCCTACCACACCGCATGAATCTTCGCGTTTATGCTTTCGATCGCGAGTGCATCCCCGCTCTTGAAGACTTCTGAAAATAACAGCGGTGGTTTGTTGCTGGCTCTGTATTCATCTGAACACGCCATCGTGGCGAATTTTTACGGGGGTTTTGTCGCGTTCAGCCTTGAGGAATACAAGTACATTTCTTTTTCTCTTTCGTGAGGAACATGAGCCGGGCATCTATTTATCAACCGACACATGCGCGTGGAGGGGGGGAAAAAGGTAGCTCCGTAAAAAGATCTCTGGACTTTTTGACGAGTTTTGAGTCGGATCACTTTGTGGTGCGCCGGCCCGTGACACTTGAAAAAACCTCCTGAGAGAGGCGGGCTAGAATAGAGGTAAAAAAATTGGTTGACGATAGAGGTATAAGGTATACCTTTTTTTGGCGAAAGTGTTTTCTGATGAAATGACTGGGCTCCTTAACCCAAAATCGTCGGAAAAAAAATAAATAATAGGCAATTTTTTTTCGCATGATTCTGGTTGTGTACCCTAGGCCAGATGGGATTTTTCACCCGGTACTTGCAGAAGTTTTTTTTTCTTGTTTTGTTTTTCTCCAAATCTATTTTTTGGGAGAGGTCTTAAGCTGCCAAATTGAGGGGTAGTATAAATAAAAAAAGTGGTGCGCCTCTATTGTAGCACGCATCGGCTCCTTACACTAACTTCAAGTAAATTTAGCTCCCCCAAAGGGTTTCAAGCAGTTAAGGCGTTAGTTAATCTATTAAAACAATTGCCGCAAAAATGCCATCCTTGTGTTGCTACACGCTTCGTTTTCACACGTTATCAGGGTCATCCCGCGCTACTGACAGGGGTGCAGGAAGAAACTTTCTGAGCTCCCAACATGAGCGGCGCTCAATACTTCGCCCCGAAAAAGCTTGACTTCAAAGACGCTTCATTTGCGCCACCCGACCAGCGCTTCCATGCGTGCGCTTGTCCTAAAGCAAGCATTCTCTCTCTCTCGCAGAATTAGTGTTAAGATACGGTCTCGAAAGGCCTGTAATTATCCGAATTGAGATAATTTGGATGGGTTTCGTATGATAAGGTTGGCGTTTTATATTCGGGATAGTCAAGAAATAGATCGGAGGCACGTGCCTCCGATCTCAGAAGCCATCCGGGGCTCTTAGCATGCTATGACACCCCTTAGTTCCGCGCTCGAAACCGGTCGGAAACTAACCGTGACGGAAACGTTTGACCCAAAAGTTTGCAGCCTTTTCTAGCGTGGGATGACGCTGTAGACCGTGAAATTGGTTCATCGGGGGTACACTCTTTCATTTTTATCCAAAAATCAGCCTTTTGGTTGGCGTGTTGAAGCTCCTCAAGTAAAATTAATTTTGCGCCTCTGCCGGTAAGTTAAAAAAAAAAACTCCCTCCTGACATGACCCGCGGGCCGGCCGGAGGGGGGGGTGCATGCATAACCCGCGAATGCGAATTTTTCCAGAAAAAAACGTGGAATAATTCTTACTCAAGCCTACAAGGGCCTTCCATGTTTGGGCGGGTCAGAGCTACGCGTGCGATTTGGCTACGGTCTACCTCTCTTGTGTTGTTTTGGTTTTAGGATATGCACGGCCATAAAAAAAATCAAAACTTTGGTGCGTACGCTGCTGCAAAACAAAGCATTTTTCTCCAGTCCGTTTTTCTTTTGTTACGTACGGAGCCGAAACTCGCTACACAGCAGTCTATGGGAAATGGAAAGATATCAATTAAAAAATAATAGCAATATACCGCCTCTCATCGATACTCTACCCCCTCTTCTTTCTGATTTGTCTCGGTTATACCAGGATTGTGGCGTTCTCGTGGCCAACAGCCGCATCAACGGCGTGCTCGCGGTTTCGAGAGCGTTCGGCGACGCGCAGCACAAGGTACAGTGGAGGGCCCCGATTCAAGAGCGCCCAGGATAAGAGCATTCGGGACTAAATCCACTTCCAACTCCTAAAAAAAATCTAGTCTAACACCAAGTGTTTTCTCCCCATATCGGCACAGCGGTGCTAAAAGGGTTAAGAGCGGTCAAATCGGCATGTCCCGCCTATACTAAAAAGCTGTATATTTCCCACTACAGATAACAGCAATGCGTAGTGTTAAGATCGCTTGTTTCGGCTTTGAAACGGGGCGCTCTTAAATCGGGTACCCAATACTCACCGGCGCTACGACAGGTGTATCGGTTTTAGGCAAAACCTTTTCTGGTCCTCGGCGGCTCCTCGGCTTTTTGGAACCGATTTCGTCACCCCTGCCCCATCCCTCTTTCGGCTCGGCGTCGTTCGTCCCTCCCTCGCGCTGTACGACAAAAAACAGGAAGGAAGTAGGCCAGGTCTGATCGCTACCCCCGAGATAGTGAACGAGCAGGTGGTCTCCGCCGGCCTCGAGTTTGTAATCCTCGCGACAGACGGACTGTGGGATGTCGTCGACGATCAGGTACAGGATTGGGAATAACGTGCAAGGATTTTTTCACGGAGTCATGACCCGGTTCACCGGGGGTTTTAAAAAGCCCCTCGCGGGTCGAGTCGGGTCGGGTCAGAAAGTGGTCGAAACTTCACGGGTCGGGTCGGGTCGGGTCGGGTCGGGTCGCGTCGGGTAGGTTTTCAGATCTCACGGGTCGGTTCGGATCGGGTCGGGTCATTCTGACCCAATTCGGCCCGCGAGAAGCGATCCGACCCGGAAAAAACCCTGGCAATATGCATTGAGGGCAACCTTGGGGTAGCAAACATTAATGTTGTCGCCTGTTACCACGCCCGCAGGAGACGGAACCGTCGACCGGATCTCAACCATGAAGTCAAACGTCTTGGTGGAGAACGCCACCCAGGTACCATAATGTCATCGTCTGTTCATACCTCATCTGCCCTGCCGCTTCCTTCGACAATGAACGGTTTAAAAATTGTCGCTGCAAATGGCACAAGTCGGTCACCCGCGCGCTCACTTTCCTGATGCTGGCGTGGGGGGATATCTTTCAAGGCTAACGCCGGCTTCGTCGCTGGAATAGTAGGAGTAGAGTGCCCATCCTCCTCATGGTGCTGCCGGGATTGTTTCGCTAATCGTGGCCACAAAAAAAAAGTGTGTAGTATCGCTGGTGAATTCGCGAGGGTCAAGGTCGGCGCGGCGTCGCGACCGTTTCGTTTCGCGCTGTCTTGTGCATGCATGCCCCCTTTAGATGACCCATCTATGACAGTCGAATTGTATCCCCGGCAGTATGGTGGGTTGAATAGTGCCACTGCTCTCTATAATGCGGTGAATTATCTTGGCACGGCTGGAATTATAGTAGACCTCTTTTTTTTTTTTTCTTGCTCACTTCTACTTTACAGTTTCTGGACAAGACGTGGTCACAGGTTTCGTCCCTCCTCGACCCCGGTTCTTGCCTTCAATTATTATCGCGCATAGGGTTCAGCAACCCCACTGCTGGACGATTTTTCATCGATGGAGAGTGTTGCTAACTCATCACGCTCTCTCGCGCTTTCCGCAAGTCAATCCCCACGAATATACGCGAGTATGCACTCGGGGGGGCTCGAACTCGCGAAACTGACTTATACCAGGCTCGAGGATAACCTGATACGCCACCGGCGCGACCGGACCTCTAGAGTATCCCAATTCCAAATAGTGCCGGCGCCCTGAATAATGCTGGTGTATTGGGGCTGGGGCATACCGGCACTACTGTTGGGAGTTCCCCCGTTTTGCGCGTAGGCTAACCCTGCTTCCCTCCTCCAACCAAAGAGGCTGACTCAAATTTCTCGATTGCTCTGGCAGCGGTGCGTGTGTAAGAAGGTGGGCGTCGCACCTTGTTAAATATGTTGTCCTTGTTGTTAGTATTGTGCCTGCCATCCGACGGTCAATTGCGAGGCATGAGCTTTCGATGTGAATCACTCATAATATTCCCGAGAGAGAGAAAGCCTCGGAAACAAAAGGGAACCTACTTTATGAGCAAAGTCTATCTCCCCTGCTATGCCCATTGCTATTTGTTGGTTTTGCTCCTCCGACAATGTAGCGTCGATAGATGCTTTTTCCGACATAAATCGAGCATCCCTTCCGTTAAGCAGTAGTTGTAACTTTTTTGTGTTACTCTCCGTCCAACGGTTTTCCCAATTTCCGTTCCCGGCACATTTTTGCTTCATGGCTTGCATGGCTATATATAAAGTACTGTATTCCTTTATATACGTTCCATCTTGATTCCTGACACATTGCTTAAATCCACGCACCCCAATCCCCTTCCCAAAAAGCAAATAATCTTGATTCACTCCATCAATCAACACCCCCCAAACCCCTGAAAAAAATGCAAAAAAATATTTTGATCGACTCGATACACCCGCCCCCCCCTCCCCCCCCCAAACAAACAAACGTAAACACCGCTTTTTTTTGCAGGAGGCGGTCAATTTCGTGCGGCTACGCCTGCACGAAAATGGAGACCTCTCTGCTGCGGCGAAAGGTCTGACCAAGCTAGCCTTGGACGAAGGTTCTGTGGATAACGTCAGCGTCGTCTTAGTGTGGTTTCAGGACGGGGGAAGCGCGGAAGGACCACAACAACATCGGACGCACCAGGCGCAGACACCCTTGTCTTCCAAGGCCCGGCAACGTCCCAGTCCCCAACCGAACGTACCACCAGACTGATTTATCGTTTTTTTTCTTGGGGGTTCGCGGGGGTGGTGATAGGAAGCGTTTAGTATTCATATTAGGTAGTTGATAGGTGCCACAACGGGAAAGGAAGGGTAGTGGGGAACTGTTTGTTCCGGCGTCGCGAGGGAGGGTCCCTGGTTGTGTTTGATTCGTCGCGCGGGAGCGCGAGATTTCATTTTGTGGGAAAAAGGCCAACACACATTGTGGGCAGCAGACACTCTGCGGCAGTAGTTGAGGTTGACTGTGTGTCGCCATGCGTTGTGCTCGAAACGCGCATACATGGCTGTGAATTGGGGTAACTTGCCCGATGGCCGTGCGACTTGTCACCTGACGTAGGCTGCACAGCAACGCCGAGATTCGCGTGCAATTATTCGTAGGTCCATCAGGCGTACCAAGCCCCGCGGTAGAAAAATCGCGGGGTTCCCCCATAGATTTTCAAAGGCATAATTAAGTAGAAAAAAATGCAAGTATTATCTGCACCTTGAGTTTATGGCTTGCTTTCCCCTTCCCTTTCTCTCTCTCTCGAAAATTTGACAATTCAGGCGGTGCAGGACTTGGCTCCGTCTCTGCCTATCATTGCAATGGAAATATCGACCGGACAATACCTCGGCAACCATTCCTTTCAACGACGTGCCGTGAACGGCGTCATACCGTGCGGCCAGGCAGCCCGCTATCACGGAATACGATAGTAAATAGGACCAAATATTGCTAGTAAAAATAGAAGAATATATAGGTTTTTGTGTCCACCGTAGGTCCTATTTACTAGGGTCTCCCGTAATACTTGTTTGACCACACATCATCTTGATGGAGCCAAAGGAGAAACCCACAAAGAACTAAACTAAAGCGAGAAAAAAAAAAAATCACGACTCCATCGCGCCGCATTTTCAGTCAGCACTCCGCCCTCTAACTTCCACTCGCTGGTCAGGCTCCTCCCCATCCCCAAGAGCCTTTCGTTTCGCAAGCTCTTCCTCCAGGAACTCTTCTAGTTCTTGCTGGTCCTCCAACAGCTCGTCGATAAGTTTCGACGCTTGCGCCGTGCTCACCAAGCCCTCTCCTTGCCTCCCGCTCCCACCCGCCATCGTCCCGGCCGCACTCCCTCTCCACCCTCCGGAATCCGACTTCCACGTCCCCGATACACTATCCGGTACACGGCTACTGCTAGGGCGTCGCCGAGCCGCCCTGCTACTGCCCGTGGCTGCCGTGGCCGCACGGGTATCCTTGCCGCGTTCTGCTGACGTTGCGGCCGATGTTGTGGGGTAGCTCCAGGTGTTGCCTCTCTCGAACAGCCCCCCGCGGTGCGCGGTTGTTGCCCCGCTGCGCAGCAACCCGGCGTCTTCGCGGCGCCGGCGAAGCGTGTGGAACTCCCGATGCTTGGTCTTGGTGTTGTTTCTGTTCCCGCTGTTATTGCTGGTGTTGGTGTTGGTGCTAATGTCGACGTTCCAACCACCGCTCCCCGATTTCCGGCCGCCGCCGGCGCCGCCGCCCTCGCGGTCTCGAGGCTTTCCATCCCCCCTTTCTGCTGCGTGCTCCCGCCAGTCAATGTCACGCAGTGAAAACCCGTGACGAAACCCTTGCGCTGCCGCTTCGCCGCTCTTGTCTATGACTCCTTTGCAGTGGACGCCGCCGCCTTCACTTCCCTCACTCTCCGCGCCCTGCATGAAGGACACGAAGCCTCGCCAGTCAATCTTGAAAAATGGGAAGCACGGAAGCGAAGTACGGGTACACGAAAAGAGAAAGCACGCAAAGAATAAATACGTCACGTGGGCAAGAGCATTGCGGGGACGAAACGCGGCAGATGGAAAGAGAAGTACGTGCATGAGAAATGCAGTAGACGATCGAGATCGGAGATAGATAGGTAAGAAAAAAAGGTGCGAGTATCCATCTTCGGTTGAGGAATCCCGTCAGTTTTACGCCGCCTTATATCGGGATACCGCCTTATTCAGACCGCCTTATTGGGGCACCCCAACCGTATTAGCATTCAAACGGTGTTTTGGGTAGACCTTAGGTTGAGGGGCCCCGTCAGTTTTACACCGTCTTATATCGGGATACCGCCTTATTTAATACAGCCTTATTGGAGGACCCCTACTGAAATAATGTTCACACGTTGTTTTGGGTAGAATCTCGATTGAGGAATCCCGTCAGTTTTACGCCGCCTTATATCGGGATACCGCCTTATTCAGACCGCCTTATTGGGGCACCCCAACTGTAGTAGCATTCAAACGGTGTTTTGGGTAGACCTTAGGTTGAGGAGCCCCGTCAGTTTTGACCGCCTTATAACGGAGTACTGCCTTATTTAATACAGCCTTATTGGGGGACCCCAACCGTAGTAGCATTCAAAACGGTGTTTTGGGTGGACCTTAGATTGAGGAGCTCCGTCAGTTTTGACCGCCTTATATCAGGATATCGCCCTTATTTAATACAGCCTTGTGGGGGGACCCCTACTGAAATAGCATTCAAACGGTGTTTTGGGTAGAATCTCGATTGAGGGGTCCCGTCAGCTACTCGATTTTGATCGCAAAGAGATGATTTGTGTCCCCGCCGCCTACGTTTCGATTCGACAGCCGCGAGAAAATCGTCCGCTTACGTTTTCGTCCTCGTCCACCTCGAAACGGTCGAGCAGCGCGTCCTTCTCCCAGCCGTGCACCCGAATATCGAGCTCTTCAAGAGCTCGAGAAAAGTTCCGGCGACTCAGCGTCCAGCCGCTATCGGCGCGATTGGCCTGGTGGGCGGCGCAAACAATTGTCGATGGAAGCAACCAAACCGCGCTTTGTTAGCATTACCAAGCGTTGGCGAAGAGAGGCCAGTCAGTCCCTCAGACAAACTCGTACCCTACAAAACAAAACAGTACATTCAGTATCTCACCCCCTTTGCAATCCTATTAATACTACGTAAGGGCCAGGGGGGGGGTGTAACACGTTAAAACGGTACAGTCGGATGTAGCACGCGGCTGAGAGCCAGCTCTGCTCCGTCTCCGCGCCGTTGTTGTACTTTGATCGCCGTTGTATGAACAGCTCTTCATTCGTCACGTATGTGCGCTCCACCCTGCTACTACATACCACTCTGAAGCCAAGCGTAAGCAATATTTGGATGCTTTGCGGCATAACTTGTGTTGTTTCACGTTTTTTTCGTCGGATTCGTGGGAATATCACTGGAACACCTAAACCCCGAGATGTTCGGAAAACTCGAAGTTAGACCCTCCCTCGACTGATTCTTACCACGATAACCCCCCCCCCCAAAACCAGCGATTTTGTTTAACGAACGTTTCGTGGCTGCTCGACACAAAAGGAAGGATACCATTGGAAACAAAGCATCCATATATTTTGATGTGTGCAAAGGCCTATCGATCGATGACGTCGAGGTGTCGAGGAACACCGTAGTTCAGGGGATACGACCGGGAGAGCGCTGGTTTTGAAACCGGCGATTTCGTCAAAGAAAAGTTGGGGGGGCTACCGTAGAACGCCTCTCTCGTGCCACCCAACCTACCAGCAACCTGAGCGCCTGCGCGGCAATCACCGGTTGTCGCGGCAACAACCGGTTGAGAAGCTTAGGCAAGGAAAAGCCACACCGTGAAAAGTCCTAGGTAAAGTTACGGCAAAACAATTTTTTAGTCCGATTCCAAGCGGTTTTTGTCCTCAAACACACGAGGGTGGTGCTGGGGGCGTTGACTGTGTGTGAGGTTATATTTTGTCTGTCTCTTCCTGCTTCGCGCTTTTCCGGTCGTTCGTTGTTGTGTTTGTTTCTGTGTGGTGTTGACAGCCGCTTCGCGAGCCGAGAACGCAATTCCAAATAATTTCACTGCTGATGAAACAGCTGCGTTAACAATTAGACTGTTCGTACGATACATACGATACTCTACGAAACACGCAGCGGACGCCCTATCACGGAGCTTTTGCAGACGGTAAGCATCGATCACTCATTCGGTCGAACTCACAGAGCCCACGCACTTGAAATAGTTCTACATTATACAACATTTTTAGCAACCCAGCCCGTCCTAGAGCTCATAGTTTAGTATAACTATTATCACTGCTGTACTGCACACAACTTAAAAAAAAGGGCTGGGTTTTCATGGTCGTTAAGCGATGGAAAGCTTGAGGAGGCGTGGGGGGCTAAATCAAATTACTTCATACCGTTTCAAGACACCATAACGTTTTTTGAAGGTAGAGGGAGGCGATACACGACGGGACTTACCCTATCTCGGAAAGCGGCCGCTCGGGCCCGGTTCCCTCCTTTTACGTCCCCGGCAGCACGCCATTGGTCCAGCAGACGCCTCGTGTCAACGAACTCCCACAGTAAACGTCTTTTGAAAAGCAAAAAGAGTAAAAAAAAAAGGGCCGAACGGAAGGGGGTTGACTGGTTTGTGGTCAGGATTTTCTATGTTGTTTTGACTCGCGCTTGTGTACCGTCTCCCTCGGGAGCGCTAACACATGAACGTCTTGAATTATTACTGCGTGTGAGTTAATACTTTCCACCAATAGTCTCTCTATTTTGTTTCAACTTTCAATTTTCAATTTTCTTTTTTTTCTACGAGTGGTTCATCTTTGGTTTGGCTGACTTGCTTTTTTGATGTGTTATTCGTACCCGGTACCCTGACATTTCGTTTGTTTTTCTCTGCTCCTTTTGCGAGTGTCTGTTTTTTGTTTTCTCTGGTTCACCGACCATTTCTCTGGTTCACCGTCTTCGACCACAGAAGCTGTATCTCCCATGGAAGAAGGATCAAGATGGACACCGGGTGTTCTGGTGGTGTCGTTGGGTAGAAAGAGCCGATTTAAGGTCAAGACAACACACACTCATATCCTAGATATACCAATATCCTAGATGTAACTGTCTACCTCAAAGGTAGATGTTATCGTGAATATTTCGAAGTAGTATACTATCTCCCCCACGCGTGGCGGCATTTTATGAAAGTCCAGAACGAGCACGGATCCCTCTCGAACGCCAGGAGGAAGGACGGCAGTAAAAAAAAACGCTTCGCACACGGCGGAAGACAGTTTTGTTTTTCGCATGTTTTTTTTTGTTTCTATTGACGGTTTCCTGCTGTTTGGGCTGCCGCTTCGCACACGGCGGCAGACAGTTTTATTTCTGGCATGTTTCTTTTGTTTTTGCTCTTTACAGTTTCTGGCTGTTTATCTGCCTGTCTCTCAAAGGCGCCGGTGATTGTGACCCACCCACAAAACCATCATACCCTTTCACGGGCGAAAACTGTTCCTGTGCTACCTCCTCCTATACAAAATTTGACGCTGGTCAAGATTATTTCACGCTTGCCAAGGCACAGGTTTTAGCTCACCGGCGACCAATCGTGTCCAATCCCACGCCCTCGTCAAAATGGCGGAACAAAGCGGTCACTTGGGACAGGCTGAGTCGTACTCCGGCCCTCCTCAGGGCTATTCCCAGCTCCGGCAGCGAAAGACGCCCGTCGCCTGCAGACGGCGAAGAAAAAATCCGCAGAACATGGATATTTTCTTCGCGCATCGACGGACCTATTCAACATTTTTTTTTCTAGATTCGACGGAAAACGGGTTGGTCGGTGTCAACGCAGAAGACACAGCCACAGAACGTATAGTGCAGCACACGTGTGGGACAGAGGGTATCGTAGTCGTCCGTCCCGCACTTCTGCTCATGGCAGTTTCAAGGCACAGCTTTAAATGTTCTGAAACTAGGTTTAGCCGCCAGAGCGCACCCGAGTCCGGGCAACGAACACCAGTGAGACGAGGATAGCGGTAGCTTTTGAGTTCAAGCCCCCATGCCGTTTCAAGAAAGGACGAGACGACAAAACCACTCACCACGCTGAGAACAACCCCAGGGATACCCCAGTGGAAAACTATTTTTTTGTGGTGTCGCTCTCCACCCCGGACCCTCCGTCATGCATGGAATCAAGCGCACATTACGCTGGCACGACAGTACGCGAACCCGTGACGGCCAGGCCAACGCAAGGAAAGCTAGCTTACCGGGGATTTAAGCGTCAGGTTTTAGTGCGGAGGTGATTCTCCTCGCAGCGTGTGTTGCGCGCTGTACGTAACTTCACGCGACCGCACGGGGCGTCACTCTCTATACCGAGAATACATTTTTTCCACTTCAGACTTTACTGCAGATTTGCTACACGCGTACTTCAGACCTACTGTGGATCTATTGAAAGCATACGTCAGACCTACCTCAGACCTTCTGCAGGCCTAATTCAGACCTGCTGTAGACACTCTGCGCGTCTACTTCAGATATATTGCAGACGTCAGACCTACTGTAGACGTACCGAAGGCATGCTTCAGACCTACGGTAGACGTACTGCAGACCTACTTCCGATATATTGCAGACGTGCTACAGGCCTACTTCAGACCTACTGCAGGCATACGGCAGACCTACTGCAGGCATACGGCAGGCCTACCTCAGATCTACTTGTCGACGTACTGCAGGCCTACTTCATACCTACTGCAGGCATACGGCAGGCCTACCTCAGATCTACTTGTTGACATACTGCAGGCCTACTTCAGACCTACTGCAGGCATACGGCAGGCCTACCTCATATCTACTTGTTGACATACTGCAGGCCTACTTCATACCTACTGCAGGCATACGGCAGGCCTACCTCAGATCTACTTGTCGACATACTGCAGGCCTACTTCAGACCTACTGCAGGCATACGGCAGGCCTACCTCAGACCTACTTGTTGACATACTGCAGGCCTGCTTCATACCTACCGTACACATCTTGCAGGTCTGATTCACGCCTACTTCGGGTCCACTGCAGACCTACGCTTCAGATCTATTTTAGACGTACTCCAGACATACTGCAGACCTACTGGAGATCTACGAAAAGTGCTATCGGCCGTCACCCACGCACCGTCTGCATCGAGGTCCCGAAAGGGCTGGGTGAAGTCCATCCCGCCTACGAGGTGTGCCGCCGCCACCTTCCTGCACGGGCGACAGCGATGGTAGGTAGATCAACCAGAAAAAAACAGGGAGCGCGCACGGTGGGCAATGTTAACCACGCGAAAGGCCAAGAGAACGACCAAAGGCAAAAAAAAAGAAAAAACGCTCGTACGGTAGAGGAGCGCCTTTTCTTTCCAAGGCTCTAAACCACTTAACCAAAAAAAAACTGTTCTCTGAGCTAAAACATCGGCTCAATGAACAAAACTCATGTCCTAGGTTTAAGAACATTAACACCGCAAAACAAAGAACGGCATTCCGACGATTTTGTGTCAACCCTTGTAGCACCGCCCTTCCGACGTGAGAACAAAAGCACTTGGATTTGGACTAGGATGGTTTCTTCAGGAGCTGGAAATGGGTCAAGGAGCCCCGTCACCACGAGACAAATGTTAGACTTTGACCCGTGAGACATGTCACCGGAACTGCATGTGCATATTTTTTCTGAAAACGTAGGAGTTTCAGCCTGGTACAAAGTAAGAGCGGGTGGGGCTGCCTCCCAAAACGTTCAATCATTGTCAACACCCCGCCGCTACTGTCTGCCAAAAATATTGCTACAACCTTATCGTGGCGCCCGTAACAACATGCTACTACTATTAATAGGGCGGTAGGGGGTGCACTGGCTCTTTTTACTACTTCTGTGGGTGGTTGCTTTGAGGAGCTCGATACCTTACCTAAAAACCTGACTTCGAGTACACCGACAGCGCAAATGTCGATGGCCGAAAACTCATGGCTTACGCATAAAACAAAAAAAAAACTTCTAAGAACGTAAAAACAAAGCATGATCAAACATTCCCACGGGTTTGGGGTTGAGGAGCCCCGTCATTTTATTTTTCAGAAAGTGTTTCGGCCAAAACGTGGTACCTGGTAGTCATTTGACCATTGACCACGCGCATTTTTCGTGGCGGAACACCGCTCCTACTCGCAATAGGCAACAGGGACACCCCCAGCATTTGGGCGCTAATGACGGTTTTTGGGCGGTAATCTGAGTGGTCGGGCAACGAAACAGTCAGCGTGCCCCTGGCAAAGAGGATCATTAATGCTGGGGTCTGTAAGTTAAGTGTGTTTCCGCTTCATTGTCGTGACAGCGAACACAAAAGCGGACACCGGGACGCTCGCAAGGGGGCAGCCCAAAAAAAACACGGAAAAAAAAAATAAATAGCGCCGTCGGCCACCATCGACCTCAACCCAGTCTCGCTACAAGACGCGTCCTACGCTAGATAGAGGTGTTACGGTATACCACGTTTTGGCCGAAACACTATCTGAAAAATAAAATGACGGGGCTGGTATTAATATAGCAGGCAACAAAATACGTAAGCCCTCCCCCCATGCATGGTATGTCGATTACACTCTCCCCCTTTTGAAGGTACGCGCTATTTCTAGGCTTACCGTACGGTCTCCATTGCGACATCTAGCTCGCCCGACCCTCGGTCGTCGGGTCCGATCTCGCCACGGCTGTAACGCCGCCCGTGCTCGTCCCAGTAGAAGTTTCTCAGAGCGGTTTCTATGCGTGGGTCCCTTGAAAAAAATGAAAAAGCAATTGGCGGGCGAAAAACAACATGATTTTTTGTTTGCTGGATCACTCGAATGCACAACGCTCCGTCTTTGTTTATCCATTTCGCAGCGGCGAAACACAAGTGCTCTAATTTCCAAGCAGTTTGCCCCCCCCCGAAGACCGTGAATGCACGTTCTAAGGGAGTTGGACCTTCGTGGGTGGGATCATAACGATGGGGGCATGCCCTACCGAAATGTCTATACATGCTTTCGAGACGGAGCGTGGTTGGGGCGGGAGGACGGACGGGGATATATGGGCGCGCAGAATATTTCAGCCAGCACTACGCTAGTCGTGTGGGAGCAAATAGTAACCGGCGACCTCGTAGTGTGGCTATTGAACAGCGTGAGCCGAGACGTTTTGTATCCAATTGAATGTTGAGCCTCGCACTTGAGTCCGTACACCCGATACACGTGCGATGTGTGCTGACGGGGTTGAACTTTTACAGCACTCCACACAAGATGACATCACCCGCCAGCACCTACCGTGGCCCGTTTAAAACAAAGGCCGGAACCAAACGGGAGGACACTTGTCGAAATCGCGACTAAACAGCAGTGCATGCCGAGCCCAACCGTTTCCAGGTCAAGCAGCCCGGCAACCTACGCTAAACTACCCCGTACTGAAAATCCTCGATTTAAACCGCTCAGGTGAATGGAAGCGTAGCGTCCTCATGCTGGTTGTGTCTGCCTACACCAAGTAGGTCAAGCTACAGCTAATGTAACATGAGGGTATGCGGCGGCGGCAGCCACAACTGTTGATTTCTCCGAGGCATCTTCCAGCACCCAGACGATGCTTCTTTCCTGCCCCCCCCGTATCACCAGTTCGGGTACAAGATGGACCAACCGAGGAATACCGCCACCGCAGCGCGATTGCCGCACACCCGTACCTCTGTGGATCCGAATTGTTCGTTGGATGCGCGCTAGGACCGATCCACGGTCCTTTTTGTGAATGACCCCTTCTCTCGCGAAAGGGCTGCCGGCTGTGCGCCACCTGCCCATGGGTTGAGGTGTGGGGTGCACGAAATCAGGAACAACAGACGGCTGACCCGCATGTTTTTTTTATTGGTTGTGGTAGTGACCAAACAATGCTCGTTCGCAGGCAGGGCTTGCCCATTTTTTCAACTGCCACGCCATCTGAGGTTGAGATAGTCACCGCCAAGAATGTCGTGTGTAGGGGAAACGTGGATGCACGCTCCAGGCGCGCACCCGGCCAGCATTCGCCGAGTTTGTCCGTCGAGGAATTTAGCACATGACCGCTCCACATTTTATCCTCGAATGATATCTTGACAGTCATGTATCCGATCCAGGCTCACCAAAATGCCGCTTGAGGCCCTTGCGCGCTGTCGCCCGTGGTCGCTTTCGTAGAAAACAAGCAACATTTGAGAGGGAAGAGGCGTGGGCCCAGCCTCTCCGCTGTCGGTCCATCCCGGGGAAAGTCTGTTGACGTTCCTATTGAACATTACTAAAGCGTTACAGCTGTGAGATCGAGGATTTCATCGAACCGCATCTTTGCAAGCTGCGCGTGATACACCGATCGCGCGTGTTACGGCGGGTTGTAGGCCCTCGTGAATCATACGGGTCGTTCGGTGACCCCGCCTTAGTGCTAGCTAGTACTGCCACACCAGCGATAATATTACCACCGTCTCTAAAACGAGCCCCGTCCCCAGTCTTTGGGTTACCGCCTTCTCCAGAAGGAACTCTTTTTCTACGCGTTCCACGTCACGCTTTCCCACCTTGTTGTTTGCCCTGGCAGCAGCGACGCGGCCTTTTTGTTCCTCCTGTCGCACCCTCTCTGTCAGCAACGTAAGGTCCAGCACCCGCTGAGTCGCCGTTTTGGCCCGGGCTCGTTTAGCCGCGTCGTCAGCTCCATGCTTCGACTGCAATCGAGGCGACGGGGTGTCGGTGTTTGAGCTGCGGCCGATGGTATTCTGCAGTCTGTATGCTTTTACGACTTGCACGAGATACGTTAGCTTTGGGCGTTAACATCGCCTTTAGAACTGGGCCCACTTTCATGGGGGATAGAACACTTGGAACTAGGGTCGCCTATTGCTGTTCTCACATTTAACCCGTAGCCGTGGTCTAGCGCGTGGTCGCAGGACAGGCTGCTATAACTCTGGAGTGGAAAAAATACCGCGAGGGAAAAACATAAAACCAGGCTGAAAACCATTAGCTTATGAACTGAAACAAAGTCGAGGAAAGTCAATCCGTGCTCGCAGTTTTCTGATTCAGTCGATTGTTTTAGCTTGGATTTTTTTAGTTGGCGGAAAACCCTCGGTCGACATGTGCGGGGTCATAAGGGATCGTGACGTCGTTTTCCGGCAACAAGCCAAAGATTGGAAACAGTTAAAGGGCTGCGACTCAGGGGCTGCTTGAGCAAATACTGCTTCTTTACGCATGGAGCGACACGTCTTCCCCCTAAATAGTTAACTGGTTAGCCTTTGCGGGGCGCCCGTAGGAGCATCCGCTCTGATGCATGTTTACTGACCCGCTGCGCAACAGCTGCTACCCCACCGGTGGCCCAGACTTCCCCCCGAAAGTCTGATCCACGCCGCGAGGCCGTGTCGCCCAAACCACCCGCGAAGAGTTGGACGCTTGCCGGGACTTCCACGGGCCATCGTCCGCCGCTCTAGCCTCGGGGCTAACCACGCTAGGTGTGCAGCAGAAGTTTCCAAGAACGAAATACTCGTGAGTCTATCCCACTACCCGATAGTTTCGTGCCTGAGGAGCTCAATCGGTCAGAAACATGTTGACAAACCTTTGGCCCCAAGAGTGCAATACCCCTACCGCACTATAGAGGGATGACTCTACTATAATCCTTAACCCTTTTACTGCGGTGGGACCCCCCCGTAGTGCCGGCGCAATAGTGCCACCGCTCTCTACAATGCCGATGATAGCGCTTGGCAAGACCGAAATTTCGCTGTAGTAACTCTTATGGTAAAATAGTAATGCTATTTCCAGTAGTGCCGATGCCCTGAACAGTGCCGGTATATTAGGCTGGCGCACACCGGCACTATTGGGAGCCCCCCGTTGTACTGCATATATGATTCCACACTAACTTCAAGTATATTTCTCTTAACAATCATGGGTACGCAGTTCCAACGAGGTTGGCAGGGTAGGTTTTATACAATGGGCTCAAATACGTCATCTGTGATTTTCGATCAATTTAACGGTCGGATACTCATCTTTGCGAGCTGCGTGCTGCACCGCCCGCGCGTTTTTACGGGTGTATTGATCTTTGAAGATATAGGCCAATCACTATTCCCCCTGGATGTTGTCGCCAGGGTCAACTGGACAAAATGTACCCAAGGGGCGACTTCGATCCATAATCCTTCTGTGCATTGATACTATATAACCCGAATGGAGAGGGACAAAAAGCTATTTCTTTTATCGATCAATAATACGAGGGCACACACTCACGTGGGAAACGTTCTTCCACGCCGAATGCTCGGCGACGGCTGCCTCTGCTTCCGCCCTTCGCCGTTGCTCCCTGCGTTTCGTGCAGAAATAAGTGGCAAAGGAGCGTTCATGGTCGGCACTAGCTTACGGGGGGAGGCCCAGGTTCCACAGGCAACACTTTTGGCATGAACACAGGAAGGGAAGGCTGTAGTTGTGACATTGACTGGCCAAGAACACAGTGAAACCCTCAGGCCAATAACCGAATGGTATATGGTGCCAGTTACATCACAACATAAACATAGGAAAATACTATGAAGGGAGAAAAACCTTGATTTTTCTCGCTCGAGCGCGGGGGGGGGTGTACTAATTCCATGCGTAGCCGCAGTCTTAGGACCATATCAGGAGACCCTCGCATCCTTACAATGCCGGGACGGAGCACGGCGGTTTTCGTCGACCAGGGAGACATCGCGTGTGTGTGCACCAAGCGCGAACAGCCGTGAGACGTTCAGCGAGTCGCATGAAGGATGAGCTGCATCCTACTAAGAACCACTTGTGAGACGGACTGCCGCACATTGTGCGTACTTTCTTGCGTATGGGATGACAGCGTCGAACTAATTCGTTTTATTTTCTGGTGTGGCCACTTCCAGAGACAGCAACGGGGATACTAGGCATCTGCCTCTTGGGTGCTTTGCCAAAGGCACACTACGTGATATCGCCCCCCTTGCAAGTTAAGGCTCTCCGCTTGGCACAATATTGTCTGACTCCGACCATAGCTACGGTGGGAGGGTAGCTTTTGGGGCCATCGTTTGGGGGAGGTCGGGATCACTCGCGCGAGTAACTCCCCTGCTCTTTCGCGGCATTAAACTTTCGCGCTGTTTTAACTTTGCGATATATGAATCGGCAATGGAATGGTGAGGTACGCTGCGCTAAAAACAAGGCGTAAAGTCCTTTTGTCAGTGAGGTAGGCGCAGAGTCACTCGTGCCAGTGGCTCAAAAGCCGGTAGTGCAAAAAAGGGGGTATGATGCTGCAATACCGTAGGCTTGGTCCTCGACGATCATCTCGGCTACCGCCAAAACATAAAACAAGGAGAAGAAAAGAACTGAACCTCTGGTAGTCTAGCTCACGCAGTGAGAGATGAGAGGCGTGTTTTACACGGTAGTTGAGAACCGATGCCAAACCCAGCAGGGGCGGGGGACGACATCAGCGTTTCCAACGTGGGGTTATCACTGGTTGGGTGCGTATGTGCTGTTCCGAAAAACACGTGCGTTGTGCAACTATGGCTCTTGCCATGCCAATATCAGAGCAAGGGCAGGGCCTCTAGCTCATTTTCACCCTTTTGCTGCTGCAGGATTGGTTCCACTCTAATTTCAAGGACTATGACCCCCAAAAACGTGAGTTCAGTTCTCAAAGGGGTAACCGCGGCTCACTCGGCTTGCGCAAGCTTCCGCTTGCAGTCTTCCAGGTAGCCCGTCAACCTCAATCGGTCCTCATCCCAGCCCTCGCCATTCCTAAGAGACGCGATGCGCAGGGGGCAGATTGGTTTGCGGGAAATGTTGGCTCCATCTTGATCACAGCACCGAAATGTATCGGGAGCGACAAAGAAATAGCAGGTGTGCACAATCACGACGAGCACCTTGGGACGCCAGTACATCGTATTCCCTTGCAGAAATTTGCGTGTTTGCAGAACGACGACTCAGCCGCGCTAGAAGCAACAAAACAGACCATCAGACCGTGGAAAGGTCGGTCGGCGCTGTAAAAGAGATTGCGCATCATGCACCCACCAATCTCGCCCTCGGTTTGCGATAATGTTCATTGGCCCCACCAAAACCTCACCGAAACGATGAGACCCAGGTGGCCCCCCTCTGCTCTGACCCATTCCCTGGCAGGGCCCCAGGCCTTCCGACACCTCGGGGCGCTGAGCTTGCGCGCCCACCTCGCCACCCCGACGTCACTTTCAGCGACTCTTGAACGGTTTCTGGTCCAGTAGTGTCCGGACCGAACGTCGCTCCACCCCCCACAACCCTTCTCCTTCGTCTCCCCCTTTCTCTTTCGCGCTCTCGCTCTCTGTATCGCTGATATCGATCCCACCCGACGTCTGGCATGGTACGATTTTGTCTGCGCGAGGGTGCGATCATGGGGTCACGACTCTCGGTGTCGTAGAATTTTTCTTGCAAAGGTAGCGGTAGGTCCTCGGGGGTGTCGATGGGATACACGGGCCGGCCAAAAGGCTCTGGTCTGACCCTCTGGTTCCCGGTTGTTTGCCCTTTTCGGTCCCCAGCGTAGGCAGCGTCGTCTACGTTGTTTTTTCGCGGTGGTGCGGCTATCTCTTTCCCCTCCTCCGCCCCCTCCTCTTCCTCCTTCTCCTCGGAAAAGACGCTGTCTCCTCCCGAAGTTGTGTGGTAACTTGGGGGATGCCCGAGCGTTCCGCTTTCAGAAGACCCAGCGTCGTCGGATGTGAGCGGATGCGACGGAACGCGTCTCGTCGCTGCTGCTGCTGCTGCTGCTGCTGCTGCTGCTGCTGCTGCTGCTGCTGCTGCTGCCGTTTTGTTTCTGTGGCTTTCGCTCGCGTGCGATGAAAGGCGGACAGCTTCTTCATACGGCGGAGGTGGAACCATTTCTATTTGGTCTGGCGGTTGTAGAGCAGATTTTTCGTCGGAATCGGTGATCGCAGACCTTGATCCGGTCTCCCAAGGATCGTCATGAACCCACCAAGGATGCGCTCCGCCCTCGGTGTTGTATTGATCCCGTGACTCCAACATGCCTCCATAAGGTATCCTGTGCCGTGTGAGTCCTTCGCTCCCCCCGGCACGCCAACCCATCTCCATTTCAAACTCTCCGCGGGCGCTCCCAATAGGGTAGCCCCTCGTGTCATTGTTGGCGTCATCTCTATCTGCATCAAGCCCACCGGCCGATATCGCGAGCGACCAGCATTTCTCCCCTCGCCAGCCCTGCGCGCCCTCGCTTTCCGTGTCCTCCGTTTCTGCAACCTCCACAAGCTTAAGCCTTCGCAGCAACCATTGCACAAGGTGCAAGGACCGAGGTGCACGACCGGTGGACACCCACCTTCGCATGGAGACGTCCACAACGATATTTTGGCTGTTTTCCATCTCCTCCGGTTGGGAAGCGACGTCACTAAAGACCGAAGAAGTAACCCAACTGCGTCCATGAGAGAGAGCGCGACGGTTTGTTTTCCAGAAGTTTTGGAACGAAAACGGCACAGGATGAGACGGCCACGCGATGACGAAACTGTCGTGTGTTGTTTGGTTTTGACCGTCAGCATGTCACATTTACATTTCCGTGCTTTCCCTACCGTACGAGCGAAAAATAGTTGCTCGATAGGGGCGGGAAAGATCCTACACCATGGGTCAAATTTAGCGCGTGGGTACGCCACGTACAGGTCCTTTGCTGGGCTACACATACACGGTCAAGGTAAAAATCGTGGGCTGCTTGGACTTCGACCTTCGTATGTTTCGCCCTTGAAGACTCTGCCGCTGTTTTGTCTGACGCACAGGTTCATACATATACATCCACGGTAACGTTTGATCAACGATAGCATGGTGCCGGTCCGGTTCTAGATATTGTCGTAGACCCTCCAAGCATCATTGCAGCGCATCGGTTCCACGCCGACCTAGGCGTTTGCCTAAAACAAATGGCTATTTTTGTGTGCCGCACTTACCTCGCAAGAGCCTCCTTGATGTCGGGTTTTCTGAAGGAGGTGCTAACTTGAAATACCTCAGGCGGGTCATCAATGCCTTCCGGGGTGTGTGGCAGGCCATTACCGGCGTGGGCTTCTCGTCCCGCCAACGAATTGTTCAAGGTGACCTTAACCACTACCGTAAGCTGATAGAACGGATGTCGTTGCTCGACAACCTGTAGAAAGGGGAAGAAATAGACCAACCGGTTCGATCATGGCACTTATTTGTAGCCGTTTTTAATTCTGAAAATATTCTCACACTAATGCTAAGTAGTTTGTCCGCAACAACGTGGGTCTAGTTTCGAAAGGGCTGGCAGAGAAATTGTGTATGCTGCCTTTTTTGTTGTGTCTCCCAAAGGACGGTGATACTACTTGCAGTAATCTGCTTAGTTTTGCCGAACGATATCACTGCTACATGTAACGCCACGTTCAAGGGGTGCATCGAGGAGCTCGTGTTATTTCGGTGCAGTAGCTGTGCCGTGTATTGTGGAGGTTTGTACGAGACTGGCTCGCGTGAATCCTTTTCCTACTGCAAGCGTGATCCAATTCCAATTCCAAGTCGTGGAGGGTACGATTTAAGAGAGCTCAATTGTAGAGAAATGGCGACTTGTATCGTGGCGGTTAGTACGAGGCTGGCTCGTGTAGACCCTTTTCCTACTGCAATCGTTATCCAACTCTTATTCCAAGTCGAGGGGGGTTTGATTTACGAGAGCTCGATTTTAGATTAATTCCGACTCACTCTAGATCAAATGGCATGGCATGGGCACAGTAAACACTACCTGGTATTATAACACGTACCCATTCCCATTTAAGAGAAGTACCGATTCAAGAGAGATTTACTTGGGCTAACGCACTCCTCTGTTAAATCGTATGCCCTCCCATGAAGTTTATCCCTACAAATATGTGTCCAGCTGAATACGGGTAGGGTTCAGAATAGTCGCACCTTAACAGCTGCTGCCTCCCGCCTACCAGCCACCCAGACCGCCCCCCCGTTCTCCGGTCCGCGGGAGTACACCACACGAGCGGTCCCCCTTGGCCTTTCCCCTTTTCCTTCCACGTCTTCGAGAAAATTCTTGGATTCTGTAGGTACCAGTGGCTTCAATCTCCTGCTGCGATCAGCACCGGCGGCAACATCTTCTGACTCGGCGTTATCCAGAGGATTTTCCCAAGCCGCCGCCGCGCTATTATCGACCGCAGAACCCTCACCGTCACCGCAGGTTGGGTCGATACCGTGACCTGGAGCAGTGCTTCTAGGAAGAGACTCTTGCGAAGTAGCTAGCGCTTCGACCGAGGTTGGGGCTGATGATGTCGGTGCCATTCCTCGTACGGCTGCGGATACTGAAGCGGTGGCGGCCGTGACTATTGTGGAAACTACTTCGGACACCGCTGCCGCCTCTGTCGGGCCGATGTCGCTGGGGGCCTTCGCCATCCCTGTCCATATTTTGGGGTTAGCCGAAGGAGAGAGGACGTCTTCATGAGAGTAAATCGAAAAGCGTCCGTTTGATAGATAGCATGAAAACGTTGACAGATGGCATGGAAATCGTGTGGGTAGCGAGGAGCCGAGAAAATGCGTTCTCTACTCGTATAGTCTACACTCGGCACATGCTCGTGCCTACGTACTGGTTCCGGTGATTCGACATATATATGATGGGCGCCTTTGAAGTAATCGCAACTACCGCATGGGGCAATTTTGTTTTGCACGGTACACATTATTACCCATCTGCTGCCTACCTGCCTGCCTGCATCAGCGGGCAAACACTGCTCTGCAGGCAATGTCCCAGCACTGGCAGCAAATGCTTAAACGTGATGATATCGATGCATCAATATTTTGTACTGGAACGAGAAAAAAGGCGCATGTAACTCATACATCCAACTCCGCCCATCGACCTTCTGACTGCCGCCGTATCTATTTATAGAGTATTCCAAGATGCCACCACGTCAAAGGCAAAAGTACTCCCGGGATCACGCCATGCATGACGTACCTGACCACTAGCCACAAAGTACTCCTCTCGTCGAACTGGAGCAGGATCTGGTACGGACTATCAAATGACAACCATCTCGTGTGTCGTACCACTGCGATCTGCCCAACGCCGAGAACGTTACAAATTGAAACGGGGTTTCCACAAAATGTGAAAAGCCATAATATAGAGGGGCTAAATATGATTTTAAATCCCGTCCAGCCACGTCCAGCCAGCTTCTGCCCCGCGTCTCCCTCTTCCCGTGCCGACGATGCCATCTAATGGCCCCCCCAACGGAGCCGGAAGGTGTGTGCAGCAAGGGTGTTGCTGATGGTGATGCGGTAGCGCGAAAAATGATGCACTGGCTGCTGCTTGTGGTGTGTGTTGCGCAGAGGAACTTGCGGTGCTCATATCAGCGCTCAGCATCTACTGTACCAGGTACCGTTGTACAGCCAAGAGGTACATCCCTGCTCACGCCACAGATACACTGTGCACTGCTGCTCACTGCTGCTGTTGCTCCATACTGTCCACGTACTGTCTCTCTGTCTACTCCTCTGCTATGGTATATATTCTTGCAGTTGTGTGTTGCGTAGTGTCTCATCTCACTCAGTATAGCAGTGAACCACTACCAGGTACCACTCTGAACGGGATTGTAACATCCGAAGTCCAGTAGTAACCAAAGTATCATTATATTTAGGTTTACAAGGGCTCCGCATGGGCAGGGCAGCACTTCGACAACTTGAGGTGTAGCTGTCCGATTTGGCATGCATTGAACTTTAAAGTAATGCCAAGAATTTAATACGAACATGGGATTCTAGTCATGCTTTGACAACAGAAAAAACGTAATATTATACAACAAAGAAGGCAAGGATAGGCGAAACAAACTGTTTAATGCGCCGTCAAGTAAAAGTTGGCGTCTATCAAACAAAAATACCGAAAAGAGTATTATTGAGAACCTGCGTCGCCTCTAGGCGAAACAAAAGAGGCCTTGGCATTAATGAAGAGACTGCACTGCTGTCCCCGTGGCAATGGAGGTTCGAGGTCGACAGGATGCAAAGTCGGTTTGCATCAAACGTCGACATGAGGACATGTCAGCCGGCGAGGTTTTGGAAGAAGATTGCTTTGTTTGTTACGTGAAGGCTGTCGCATTGATTGGTCTGCGTGGTCGCGGGCGAGGAGGAAAACGTAGAAGAGGAGGGCGATCTCTCGTTGAGGCGGCGTTGTCTAAGATTGGTGCGGGGGTGGCTTTGTTCGTACGGGAGGTTGGCGTAGCGCTTCTTCTCTGTTTTTTCTCGGGAAGGCGGGATATGTGTGTCTGCTGTCTTTTCTTCTTGGGGGCTTTCACGTTGTCGAAATTGGACGCGTCCCCTCAATGCATAATATCCGGAGTGTCTCTACCATGACGACTGCTGATAGTGCCGTGCGTATTTCCTAGAGACTGACATATTATTTACTGGTAGTAATAATAATATACCTTTGCAACATTTTTTTTTCTTCATCCCATTTATTATCCCGCACCACTCTCGCGCTCCCTCCCAGTAGTAACTCAGATCCGGGGTCAATAGCGGGCCCTCCTCCTCCCTCCCCACTTCGGCACGTGCTTTCATTTTTACCGCGAGGAGAATCCAGCATTTTCTTCCCTCGTCGACTCGCGTCGAACCGACCCACGCTGCTAGGCGCTCTCAGCAGTTGATCCCTGTTTTTTTTTTTTGCATTTTTGCAAATAAAGTCAAATCTCATCGTAGTGGGTGTCGAACTCAAGGACAACCAAACGTTAGTAGTATTCGAGGGTAAAACCACTATTATTAATAGAACACCGGGGCGGCCGGCTGACAATTGATTTAAACAAAACAGGATATGTGCATAGAGATTACATTCCCTCCCCCATATTGTATGATATTACGATGGTTGACGCCATATGTATAGAATAAAGCGCCAAATACCTAAGTATCAGCGTACGCGGAGTTTTAGATATCATGAATAACGAACGACCGCGACGGCAGAGCACGGCAAAGCATAGCGCGTCGCTCTGCTAAGCTAGCGGTGCGCTGCTGAGCTGAGCCGCAGGGCATCGCAGGGCACTGCACGGCGCTTCGTTGCTGTAAGCTATAGCGCTGCGATGGGGTGCTGGGCGGTGTCGAGCTGATGAGCCAAGCCCAGATCTCAGCCGCTGAAGCTTCGTCCTGGTACAAAACAAATTAAATGGTGCGAATCAAAGAAAAGCTAAAGCTGGACCGTTCCGCAACTAATATACAGGCGGCAAATTAGCGGCAGTAGGAGGTTCAACTTACTAGACAAAAACGAAGAAAAAATCGCGAAAAAGTTCAAAATCGTGTTGGCAGAAAAACCAAGTTTGCAGGAAGCAGCTGAAAGGTCAAGAAACAGGCAATATTTCAGTTGTTGTTGTTGTTGTTGTTGTTGTTGTTGTTGTTGTTGTTGTTGTTGTTGTTGTCGTCGTTCTCACATTAACTCGCATAATCAAGTCCGTGGTCACAGGACAGGCTCCAGTCACTCTGGAGCTGAGGAATACCCTAGGGGAAAAGCACAAACCAAAGGTGGTACACGCATAAATCACAGCTGACGCAATTCATGCCTCCACCAGAAACATATAAAAGTGAAATCGGGAGTCAGTCTAAGATGTGCCAGGTCCATACCGGTGCATACGTCTCATTACTCGCGCCTGGAAAAACCGACTATACCGCTTGCCAACCAAGAAAGACTACCACGTATATATTACACGTGGTATCTATCACTACGCATGCGCACAACAGACGCAAGTCAATTGGAAAAAAGAAACAAACAAAGAAGAGAAAGGAAAGGAAATGGGTGCATGGGGCCAAGAAAAAGAAAAGGTAAATAAATTTTGGGGGGTCTACTGGCGAGTCTTGCCACCAGCACGATGCCACGTGGTTTTTCGACGATCTACAGCAGTACTACGAACGACTTCCGATACACCCACCGAAGCACGGACTACCGGCGAATTACGCGATCGACGGCTTGCCGTGGTTGTCACGTGTCTCTGTGTCGGGGGCCCCTGTGCGCTGCCTCTTGTTGGCTCTTGCTTGGGTAAAACATGCGGTGTGCTCGATGGTCTCACGGCACCAGAATCAGAACGTCCGCTCGTACGACGTATCATTCTTACAGGAAATAAATGTAATACCTGGTATTTTTTTCTCCATCAATATGAACATAAAACGGTTGTTATATATTGGACAGAGTGATGCGTGTACTACTAAACTTTCCAACGGCACTCGTACTGCACTTTGAGCTATCTGCTGTGGTTCTGGTTGCTACTAGTTGCTGTATGTGCTAGAAGTTTCGCCCTTCGGCTACTGCTGCTGCACCTGATGTTGTGTGTTTGCCAATGTTGTCAGTTGGCGTTCATGCTCGTCGTACATACTGCTGTTCTCACCCAGTACGTACGGGTTTCCTCGAACCTCGACGGCACGACGACGAGCTCAAAACAGAAGGGAGGTGACATGAAATGGCATGGACAATGGCCACATAGAAGCGAGCACAGCGGGATAGTTCGCTGCGAATCAACCGCACTCGCTCATGCCTACAGCACAGGCTGCCTGGAGTGTCAGCGGCCGTGCTAAAGCCAAGGCCAAAGGCCGAAGAGACGGCTCTTCTGCCTGCTTGGTTTTGTCGCGAGATGCTGTTATATATAGACTATTGGACAGAGTGATGCGTGTACGACTAAACTTTCCAACGGCACTCGTACTGCACTTTGAGCTATCTGCTGTGGTTCTGGTTGCTACTAGTTGCTGCAGTATGTGCTAGAAGTTTCGCCCTTCGGCTACTGCTGCTGCACCTGATGTTGTGTATTTGCCAATGCCGTCAGTTGGCGTTCATGCTCGTCGTACATACTGCTGTTCTCACCCGGTACGCAAAATTCCAAACATTAATCACGTACCGTTTGGAAATGATGCCAATTTTGTAAATCATTCAGGCGTTGCAGCCATTAAGATTCAACAATTTTTCCAAAATTCCTCCTCGACACTCGCTCGTCTCGCTCGGCACCCGTCCGCGTTCACGTCGATGTGCGGAACGGACACGGCAGGGCGAGGGGCTTTGGAGCCGCCCCCCGAAGGCGGCGCTCGAACCAAGCCATATTCGACCGAGAATTCCAGTTCCGCGAATCGCATACTTAGGCCGAGACAAAAAACTCCTGACCAAAGTCCATGACACCAAAAAATGACTCGATATTCAAGGAATGATTTTATATATATTTATGTCCCGATTGGTACACTGCTTCTGCTGCTGCTCCGCACTCTGTTCGTGTGGCTGCTCTCCCTCTGTACCTGTCCTGATGGGACGCGCTTGCTGATGTACAGCGGTACTGCGCGCAAGAGACCCCGGCTGCTGGAGGAGGCAGTGGAGGCCGGAGACGGGGTGGCTGTCAAGTTCGCTGATTCGTTCGCTCTGGACAACCAAAGCTTGGTCTTGTTGCAGGTACCCAAAGTCGGCGTGGTTGTATACCAGGCACCATGATTGTACTGCTGTACTTGTAGACTAATCGCCGAGAGCAAGTCACGCCAAGTGCTGTATTTTCATGCACCTGGTGTACAGCAGTACGGGTTTCCCGAACCATGGCTATACTTGGTATTTTCACCTTGGTACCGTAGACTACCGGTATACTCTTCAGGTGTAGCAAGAACTGCTGTGGAGGCTCAGCTGTCCTTTGTTTCCCGGAAAACACATGCTCCGTGTGTAGGTACCGCGTCGGATCGTAGAGGTCGTAGCTCTACGGAATGCCGCGCCATGCCAACGAGATACTGCAGGGTGTGACACCGTCCCCATGTATCGCAGCGTACAAACGACCCTGTCTTGCCGACGAGAAAACAACAGCAGCCTGCAACTACATACAGCACTTGTCATACTGGTATGTTGAATGGGGGGCACCCTTTGGATTCGAGGCAGATGCACTGCCAATCGCATTAGATACCGGGGTTATCATACAGCAGTACGTGTAAAACCGGGTACATCACTACAACACCAAAACGGCAACATTTTTATGTTGTGCTCTGTTGTTTGAGCTCCGAGTATGGACCTTAGCCCTTCTCTAACCCTAGACACCAGGTGCGTATTACATTCGTGCAGCAACCGTAACTGTACCGCAGCAGCAACAGCTTGTATATAGCATGTGTGTGGCTCGGAACCCTAACCCTTCGCCTCGCGATCTCGATATCAGCGGGAGGCGTCTACTAGACTACCACGTATATCATAGCGCTCTCCATTTCGTGCCCTGCCTGGAGCACCCCGCTTGATAGAACAAGTACATTCGCCATACGTCATCAATGACAACAATTACCCTGTGTCTTGTTCGCGCCCGCATTGCGCCGCTCGCCACTGCCGCTGATATTAGGTACCGGAGTCGCTGCTGGATGAGATAGGAGAGGATGCCGACCTCGGCCTGTGAGTTTGTCTGACCCCACGTCCCGCACGGGCGCCGCGTGTGAAGCTTAAGCGTGTGCAGTGTGGTGCGGTGCGGTGCGGCGTTCGTTCGAGTTCCGTTCCAGCCCAGTCGCCTGGCGTGGCGGCCTGGCCTGCACCGATTTTTTGCGGGGAGGGAGGAGTGAGTGGAAGTTGTTGGCAGCGCCAAAATGCTCCGTCACGGTTTGAAGAAGTCGAGCTACAGCTCCAAGGCGGCATAAATGCCAACAATGAAGATTGTTTGTGTTTTGGCCTTGTGCGGAAGTGTGCGCGGGTATTCAGAGGCGTTTCTTTTCTGTGGCGAGCTCACCACGACAATGAGCGCCCAGTCCCGTCGAGATCGATCTCTTGGTTTTTAATCACGAGCTTCTCTCGGCCCTCTCTTTGCCCTCTCCTCCTCCTGTTGTTGTTGTTGCTGTTGGGTCGGTGTTTGGTTGTTTGGTTGTTTGGTTGTTTGGTTGTTTGGTTGCTTGTTTGGTTGTTTGGTTGGTTGGTTGGTTGGTTGGTTGGTTGGTTGATGTTGTTGCCGTTACTGCCGGCGTCGCCTTCGTTGCGTTGTTGTTTTCGTCCCGCGCTCAGGGTGAAGCTGATCGGCAGCGAGGGACAGGACGCAGTCCTCGTCACCGGAGGGCAGACCTTCAAGCTTACCAAGGCCGAGACGTCCAACACGCTGCTTCTCCTACCTCCCGAGGGCACATGTGGTGGCGGTAGCGGTAGCGGTGGTGGTGATGGCGGCGAAAGCAATGCTGTGGCGGGAGCTGGAGGGGAAGGAGGGTTTGAAGCGGTCGCTTCCGTGGGATTCCAGTACGAGGTGTGAGCGAATCCCTGGGGCCGGGCCCGTCCCCGCGTTTTTTGTACGGAGGCATCTTTGCGTCTTTTCGCTCATTTTTTTGGGATGTAATCACCGTTTACTGTCGTGCTCGTCACAAAGCCGCCTGTTAACTGCCATTGGAATGCCAGGACGTTGGTTTCCTCCTGAAAGCATGTTTCTTCTTCGCTCTGCTGGGTTTGGTGCAATGATTCGCTCAACAAGTGGTTTCGACGTTGTAACCTCGAAACGCGTCAGCCAGTTTCGCGACACGAATAAGAATTGTTGTTTTTCTTGCGTTACACTTTTGTAAGGCAACACGCGCGTTGGGCTGGCTTGTCAAGGCTGGCGTGTGACCAGAATTAAGAAGCTTAAGGTTATCACCTCGGAAAGATAGATTACCGATCCCTACTTGATTCTCTAGATATTCCGTGGAAGGTCTGTATGGTCTACGTAGGTCGTGTCGCCCGGTGAGGAACGCATGATCTGCATTATCTAGCACATGTTTCCTGGGTTGGATCTGTACTCTATAGTTTCAGATCCAACAACGAGATATCATGACGGCAGTTATGGGATGATCTGTAGATGATCTAAATCATGATCTGCCAGAGGTATGAAAAGGTTGAACGGCTTACGTGAAGATGAGTTCTGGGGAGGAGCGTGCCTCCTTCAACATAGTAAACGACTGCCTTATTGCCAATGATCGGTCGCTTTGCCAAAAACCGTATCAGGTATGATGTGACGGTTACTTTCTTTTCATTCCTAACACGAGTTTCCCGTCGAGCTCCAGGTTTGACCGTCGGCCCCTTGCTCACCCCCCCTCCTTCCCCCCGGTTTCACAACGGCAACAGATATCGAAAGCGACCCCTTCCCTGGAGCAGATCCGGTCGATATTGGCGGCGTGTATGTACAGAGGGGTGGAACACGAGGCGTCGATAGATCGCGAACGTTTGGCGGCGTGCGCCCTAGAGGAGCTTCAGGTGGGTAAGGGTCATCCCACGCTAGGTTTGCAGCAGATTCTAAGAAGTTTCTGAGCACCTTACATGGGAAGCTCAATACGTCACTCGAAACACGACTTCGAAGACATTCGTCCCCGCAACCCGGCCGATCTGCTTCGTAGTCCTAAAGCAAATATTGTCGTAAATTGAATGATCGCTCTGACCGATAGTTTCACGCTTGAGGAGCTCAACCGCTCACAAACCTTTAGTCTAACAACTGCAACCCCTACCGCACTATGGAGGGATGACTCCTAGCCTTACCGTCAGGCATGTTGCGATGCCCGGCAGTCTAATCGGTCGGTATAACGAGGTCGTGGTCTGCTCTTTAGTGGTCGAAGTGGCTGCTGCCTGTGCTCAGTCCCTTGGAGGCTTGCGATTGTGCTCGCATGGGGCCCCGAGGTTCCGAGTCTGCCCTCTCTCAGAAAAAGAAAAAAAAGTTTCCTTCATGCGCAAGGAGGCAGGGTTGCGCTTGCCCGTAAAGATACCGTCTCTCGTCGAATCCAGACGGAAATTTTCCCACGTCCGTTGCCTTCTCTCCTGTACGTTAAGATTTGCCATCTTCGCTCCCCCCCCGCCCCTTCCTGGCTGCCTCACTGGCTTCATAATGCTTTTTTTTTCGCAGACGCGAGTTCAGTTTAGCCACCGTGAGCTCCTAGAGGGTCTACAGGAGCTGGAGGCGTTGTCCATCAAAGGTGAATACATGCATAGAGGGTTCGCTAAGGTGCTGTCCCCCAAGCGTCCCCTCTCCCCCCCCCTCCGAGCCCAAGCCTAGAGGCTTTGTCGAGGCGCTGCCAGGGCGGGGCGGTCGGTGAACCGCGGCTTGTTTGTATCGGTCTCAACTGGCACGTTTTGTCTCAGCTCGTCGACTGGAGAACGGCGTCACGCACTGAGGTAGATTGTTAGTACAGTAGAAGGAAAAATGCCTGTTGGGCTGCTTCAGTCACAGGTTAGTTCAGTCAGCGCTGACTAAAGCGACCCAACAGGAAGTCCCTTCCAACGATAAAGTACATTCTGTACATACTTCGGGGCTCGAAGCGCCCACTCTCGCCAATAAGCTCGGAGACCGAGCCCCCTGCCAAGCATTATCAATAACTCCACACGACGGACAGATCACTGGTTCCCACTTGATGACCTAGATCTCAGTACATATTTAAGGGAAGATCTGTGTGGTCTAGTTCATGTTACCGGGTGGTATCCGTACGATCTGCATCATCTACCAAATATTTCCGGCATTGGATCTTATTTTCTCTTCATGCAGACCTTGCACAGCATCTCATAACGCCAGATACAAGATGTTCTGTAGATGATCTGTAGATGATCTAGATTATATAGATGGTATAGATCGTGATCTCTCGGTGGTACGAACACGCAAGGGCTCTGAACTATCTAGTTTCTCCTTTGCTCCCAAGGCACCTTTAATTCCGGGACTTGAAAAAATTGCCGACGATAATTGACCCCCCCGCGCGTCTTTCGCTAGATCGACGGAAGAGGCAGCAGGTTGACATTATACGAGTTGTTGGAAAATTTGAAGCCCCGCGGGAAAGCTGGCGCTGGCGTAGATATACGTGGCCGCATTTTCTCGTGTTTTATTTGTTTGTCGTACCGGTTGGTGTGTGGCTGCGTGCGGGCTGTTACTCGGGCGTTTTCCCCTTCCCCCGCCTCCTCTTACCCCTCCACAAAGGAGGCGCGCGAGTAGTCTAACCTTCCAAAAAAAGTGAACAGCCTTATGAAGGTGGCTCCCGCCTACCCTATCAACCGTAATCTCAACCCCCCCCTCGCCCCTGCCTTCTCTCCTCTCGTCCTTCCCTTCTCACAGTCATCTCGCTTGTGCCGAATTTTCCCGGAGCACATGCTGCGCGCAACAGCATCACTGCTAGATGATATCAACGGTAATGAAGGTGACCCCCCCCCCCCGCGCCAAATACTATCAAGGATCGTCTCAATCTCAACCTCTCCCATCCCTACCCTCTTCCTGTTCTTCCCTTGTTCGGGCAATCTTACTCGTTTCTGCCTTTTTGCCGGGGGCACACGCTGCGTGCGACAAAACAGGACACTGGCGAATGATAGAGCCGACCCTAATGGAGCGCACGGCCGACGAGCTCCTGTCGGCGATAGTGGAGCATGACATGCCCCTAGACAAGGTGAATGAATGCATTAATAAATAATGAATGAATAAATGAATGAATGGATGAGTGAGGGAGTCAGTGGGTGAGTGAGTCAGTGAGTCAGTGAGTCAGTGAGTGAGTCTTGGTGAGTGAGTGAGTGAGTGAGTCAGTCAGTCAGTCAGTCAGTCAGTCAGTCAGTCAGTGAATGAGTGAGTGAGTGCGTGAGTCAATGAGTGAGTGCGGCGTGTGCGTGGGACTACCGCAGTGCTGCACACATCTGTCAGGTTTCGATCTAGACGATCTACGGTAGGCCATGCTCTTCACCGTTATGATACCTTGCGCAAGAGTTTATATCGTACACATCCCACCCGGCGAAGACGTACACGCAAGAGCCGTGTCATATACAGATCCCACCCGGCCTGGACGTGATCTGCAGACCGTTCGGATCGCATAAATCAGAGATACGTCCGCCCCGACGAATGCTACGGCAGGAGTACATGAAGGTTTTCTGAGGCTTTCTGAGGCTCCTCGCTTTGAGGAGCTCTATGCCTTCCGAGGCAAAAGCCTAATTGAAAAAAAAGTATGAAAGTTGAAAAAAAAGTGAAACCGTACGAGATGGACAATCCCACGGCCTAGGTGCACACACCGAACTGTATTTTCGAAAACAGGAGTGGCGAAATTCCCGACGATTTCGGGTGAAGGAGCCACGCCTTTCACAAAATATTTCAGACGAAAAGTGCTACCGCCATCGTAGAAGGCGTCCCATACCAAAAATCTAAACAATGGAACGGGATCTGATCTGTCCGATGTGACTAGATTTAGCCGCCGCCCTTCGTCGGTCTCCGTGGCTTTGCTTTGGACGGGGGACGATGGACCGAACCTGTGAGACATTTTGTTGCAGTTCGCTGGCTGAGGAATACCGTTTTTGGTGTGGCTCTTTCGAGAGGTACCATGCGAGCGAGGCCGCGCGCTTACGGTTTGATTGATGGACGGACCTACGTTTTTTTTTTTTTGTTTTGCTCGTCGTTATGCCGGTCGCCCGCGTTATAATAGCCTGAAAACTTTTGATTTGTTTCATGTCTTTTTTTTGTTTTTGCTTTTTTTTTTGTTCTTACGGATATCGCTTTTCTCTCACGGATTTCTCGGAGGTTTGTGTCTCGGGGCACATCAGCTCCCTTCAAGAACCACTGCCTCGGTCGCCCTTAGGCTGGATATTCCCCTCACGTACGTTTGCCGTGTTTCTACCTTGTCTTTTTGTTTGTTTTGCCTTTACCGCCACCTCCCTCCCCAACACGTGCTTCAATTCACCCCGTAATAGCTTGATGCCGAGAAATGCGTTGCGGCCTTGCCTCGCTGCGAACCCTTGGTGCTGGAGCACTGCCTACGCACTTATTCTCTGACCGCGGACGGCGGGAAAATGCCGGCGGCGGGCGGCGGGGACACCGAAAGCGGGGGTCCTAGCGAGGTGACGAAAATAAGGGGAATGTTGTTACAATGTTTTACACAATCTCGACGATGTCGTGCAACCTGAGCCAACGAACTTTCGTTCAACACCATACATGTAGAGGACTTGTAAAAGCGATGTACGTAGACGCATGCTCCAGCACGAGAGGCGCACCGTTTTTTTTTTTTTTTTTTTTTTGTGAGGCTCCTCACCTGGGGATCTTCGTACCCCCCCCAAAAGTTGATTTCGAGAAAGAAAAAAAACGTTCTACCTGATCAACAATCCCATGGCCTAGGTATGCGGCGAAAAATACTGCACAATAAACGAGAACGAAAATTCCGACGAGTTTGGGGTAAGGATCCACCTCATGCAGAAAACGTTTTTTTAGCCGAAAAGGGCTACCTCTATGGCACCGCGCGTCAATATCCGATGGGGAAGGCGGTCCACGCCGGCAGCAGCTTTGCCACCATGACTAAAATTTAGTGCTACGTCTTTTCCCTATTGCCTATTTTCCTTGTGCTAACGTGTATCCCAACTCTAGTTCCAAGCTTCCCCAACACACGGGTGCGAAGGGATTAGGAAAATTTCCTTGCGATTCCTTGCCCATTTTTAACCGACACTTGGCGTTCTCGCTTTCTGCAGGACGCTGGCGCTACGGTCGGCCACTATTGGCTCGACTCGGACAAAGTGGCGCGGCTTCGAGCCCACCAGATCTTACGCGCGCACGAGGCCGAAGCGGAGGCGGAGAATGACGACCCGCTATGGCTCAGACTCTCCGACTTCGAGGAGCGCTGGGCCGCCGCAATGCCGGGAGTGGACACACCCTCCCTTGATTTGCTCAAGGTATCGGGCGCAGGGGGGGGGGGGTACGATTTTTTTTGTTTTATCGGTCTCTGCTCGCACGTCTCTGCCTCCCTTTATCTTTCTCTCTGGGATCTTGACGCCAAAAGTTTTGTCACCGAGTCTTCCCGTCCTCCCGCGGCCTTCCCATATCGTACCACTCCCCCCCCCCCCCACCCGACAAAAAACTTGCCAGGGGATCGCTCTGATAGAGAGGAAAACGGGTGCGGATGGAAAGGCCGGCGAGGCGACGGTGTCCTACGTCCCCGCGTCAGGGTTACCGTTCGCCCCGGCTGAGCGGCTGGCCGCGCTGTTCCGGATCAAGGCCAAATGGCCCATGGGAGAGCTCGAGCCCTACATATCGTGAGTACCGCATGCGCGCGTGGTTGGATGTTGCTGGTTGGATTCGTCGCAGTTTGGCGTGTGACTGTTTTTTTTTTTGTGCTGTTTCCTGCTGCTTCGGAGGTGTTGAGTGCTAATTCGGTAGTGCATTTGTCATTTTTGGCGGCGCTAAGTGTTGTTTTCAATCGTACATGCCTGGTATATGAAATAACCCAATGTAATCTGGAAGTGCTGGCACCTGCTTATCTTGAGAACAAAAGACTCGCAGATTACTCGTGGTTGGAAAGTTGTTTTTCGCGGCGGTTATATTAACTGTGGTAGCCTAGCCCCGCATATCGCGACCAAGTCATCTGGTGGTCTATCGGCGACCGTGTAGGGATGTACCAGTATGATTCGGAATCGATGTAATCATATAAAACAATCGAATAGCACTTCCCCCGCCCCCCCCCCCCCCCCGCCCCCCCCCAGCTGCAAGCCACAGCAGCATATCAATGTAAACCCCGACCCCAACCTTCCGCTGACCACCGACTTGCAGGGAGGTCGACAGGAAAGCAGGGTTCCTCCTGAAGAACACGCGCTTCAGCACAGATCCGGCCACCGGCCTGAAACTGTTCAGCGCTAGGTGACCGGTGGCGATGGGAAAGACAAAGGAGGTCGTATATGGCGCCGAAACTAGGCGTTACGAGTATTGTGCGGGCGCTTGTTCTTGGCTGGCCGTGGCGTTTAGGGTTGGATGGATGGCCTCCGCACGAATCCTACATAGCTTGGGGGTTGTTGTTGTGCAGTGAAATGGAAAAGGTCCAACGATGCAGGGAGGCAAAATGACGCACCGTGGTGTCCGATCGGCGACTAGATAGGATCCGGGAGGAGGGGCATGGTGAAGGACAAGGGCGGGGGGGGGTGCCGTTTGGGCGTCCGGCCTTTCAGCGTGAGAGCCAATGCTGGGGGCGATTCCTACGGCCGCAACCTATCAATTCGAATATTTTAGTGATCCTGCCTGTTGGTTCTCGCTATTATTTTTCGGTTTGAGCCCTGGGGCGACCTCGTTCGCCGAGAACCTCGTTGGTCGAGATTTGATCGGCAGGATTTTTGCGATGCCGTGACCCCGCGGGCGTGATCAAATCCGTACGAGCATCGCAGGATAGTGCTAAGGCTTCCCCTCTTCGTTGAGGCGCTATGTTTTAGTAGCAAGTGTCCCCTTACCATGCATCACCTGCCATGATGAGCATGGACCGGCGCCCTTCGTTCAGAAGCCACCCGGAAAGCAAGCATCCAGTACAATATACAACACCCACTTGACCCGTCAAAAACACACATTTGTGTGATTGATAAGTGCAGAGAGGCAGAGGCTCCCTGCATACATACCCAGCAGTCGGCCCTTAGGACAATGTCACCATATATTATACCAGGTATACGCTTACACTGGCGTCATCGGGACGATCCGCTCACGCCCTGTATTTCCCTGCTAAAATGGTAGCAAAAAAAAGAAGCAGAAGCCTACCGCGTGATCATGGGTGGTGCCGCGCAGACAGGGCGTAGAGGCAACAACTAATGGTTGTTTTATAATCGATATTTATGTTTATAGACGCGTCGTTTGCCTTGTTCGTTGCCACTGTCAACGCGAGCCTCTCACAATCTTAATCTTACCATTGATTGCTGCAACAGCTCAGTTGTGCATGTAGTCTAGAGACTATGCGCGCAGCTTCCGGCGCCCGTCGCTTGCAGATATCCGGCTATTTATTACAGCAGGCAACTGGAAGGAGTACCAGTAATACCGTACTAAAACTACTATGATACCTGGCAAATTTTACTAGCGGTCGCCCCGGCGGCGTATGAGGTTATCGTCGAGCCTGGTATTATAAGTCAGTTTAGTTAGTGAGTTCGAGCCCCGCCGAGTGCATCCTCGTATATTTTGTTGGGACTTTTTCTTGTGCACAAATTGACTTGTGGAAAGCGCGAGAGCGTGAGTTAGCAACACCCGATGAAAAACCGACGAGCAGTGGGATTGCTGAACCCTATGCGCGACAAAAAAATGAAGGCAAGAACCGGGGGGAAGAAGGGACGACACCTGTGACCACGGCTTGTTCAGAAGCTGGAAAGTAAAAGTGTGGGGAAAAAAAGAAGGGAAAAAAAAAGCAGCAGAACCAAGGCAGAACTTGTATAGACTAGACTATAAGGCTCTTCTTGGCATAAAAGAACGAGCTTCTTGACGAATTTCTGCTGCTGAAAGTATTCAATGGAAAGGAACACGTAGGGAACACGATGTCGATTAGCATGAGGTCAATGCCATTCGTTGGCCCTGCATGTGCTTCGTGTAACTTTCCTCTTGTCTCGCAAGTGTGCCAGTTGCGGCTGGCAAGCCGCATTTGTGCACAGTTATAGAACTTGGATAGACTCGTAGTCTATATAGGTCTCGAAGTCAGGTGTGCCAATAATAATACACGACAGAGGTTACCAGATGCTACCTGGTGCTATAGACTTCTATTATAGCATCACCACTTACTGCTGCCGCTGTTGGGTATCGTACCGCGGGAGGAAGAAAGCTCTACTATTATTATTAATAGGGAAGAGTGTCTCTTATCAGGTACTTCAAAATCACGACGCCGACCCCGGCGTGGAGTAAAAGAGGAGAAGGAGGAGGAGCAACTATACTACTCTATAGACCATAACGACAATTTGTCAACGTGAACGAACCGCAAATCACCTAGTAGGCGATACGGACGACCGAGTTTCCCTGTTGCTCACGTGTTATGCCACGTTGTGTCGCTGCTGCTGTTGTACGGTCATGATCATTGAGGGGTGCGCGCATACAGCGTGCATGTAAGCGGAGTCACGCAGCAAAAAAAGCGAAAAAACGGCCCGCGGTGGTATCATGCGACACAGCAGCAGCAGCGACAGCAGCAGCAGCAGCAGCAGCAGCAGCAAGCAGCAGCAGCAGCAGCAGCAGCAGTAGCAGCAGCAGCAAGCAGCAGCAGCAGCAGCAGCAGCAGCAGCAGCAGCAGCAGCAGCAGCAGCAGTCACTCGGCATCGTTTGTTTACATTGGGCGTACATTTCTTCTGCTGGGCTTGTCCTGGCCATTAATCGGCCTGCTTCGTTCACTGCTTCGTCCAAAGCAGTGCTAAACATCAATTTATCAGGTGCTGTAACAGCATCGAGCACGCCCCAGCCTAGCCTTCGCAAATGAGCAACGGACGGAAACAACACGGATCGCGAGAGGATCGTCGCGCCCCCAAAAATAAAAACCAAAGAACTCAAGAAAATACTGAAACGGGGACGATAAAGACCAACCCCCGAAAAGGCGTTTTTTATGGTCAGTGACGTTCGTGCTGGTATCGAAGGCCCGCTGCTATCTCGAGCAGCCGAAAGCTCTGACCCCAGCGATCAATTTACCCGTCTAGGCGTCCACGCAACCGAACCCTACCGCCATGAAGGTTGCTTTCGCGGTCGCCTCCGGGGCGGCAATTGTTGGTACCAGGTGAGCTACCTTTGCGGACCTCCTTCAAGCACAGGATAAGGAGAATTGTAGGTGTTCGTACGTCAACAACGCACGACGTGATCATGCTCCTGTGTGTTTTTCGTTCTCATCAGTTCATGTGTGTCACGGAGAGAAGAGAGGGGGGAGAATCGCTCGCTTATTATGACTTTGCTCGAGTTCGTGGCTGTATCACGCGCCATCCCTGCTCGGGCACCACGGCAGAGGGCCCCAGCTAGGCCGTAGGATCCTCTCTTCTCGGGAAGAGCTCTCTCTCTCGAGTTCAACCCAGCATCAATCCTTACCTATATTGTTGGAGCTGTGGACCTGATACCAAGCCGCAGGATTCCTCTGTTCTTCTCATGAAGATGGCATATAGGGAGTACGTGGCGCACTCCAGCCTCCCTCGCTCCAGCCTCCCTAGAACCACACATCTCACGACCCCCTCCACCATCTTCCCTCTTGTCTCTCCCTGCGCACCAGCGATGCATTCTTGGGGCCTACCATCGCTGGCGTCACCGCGCCGTCTGCCATGCAGAGGTCCTCACGATCTCGGGTGTCGATGGCCGCAACAACAGAGGCGCCTGTGAAGGCGACGCCTGTGCCGGGGGGAGTGATGACGCTATCCCGATACATGCTCGACCAGGCCAGGGTAAACACGGACTACCAGGTACGACATGGCGTTGCGGCTTGGCTTGCGGCGGCTACGTACATGTTGAGGTTTTGCTTCTACCTTTATTTTGCATGTGGCTTGTGGTTGGAAGTTGTCTTTTTTCTCTGGGATCATGCATACCTTCCGAGCAGGATAGTCCACGATGAACAAAGTGTACGTGCAGCAGCTACTTCGACGGTGCATATATACATACACGTACGTACTACTTCGAGCGAAAATATAAGTACATTTTGTATACTAATATTGAATACAAAAGGTCCTTGAAGTCAAGACTAGAGTGATATATCATTTACAGGTACGGGCAGTTGCTCTTATCTACGTACTGTATTTATCTACGTATCGTCAGCAGATCAGCAGCAGTCGTGAAAGCTCGAGAGCAACATCCCTACAGTATGGCATGGACAGCAGTGGGTGAGCAACAAGGTGTGGGTAATGGGGGGCTATGGTCGGGCTCTTTGTGGGGTTGGGTCCAACTGCTTGTTCCCAGGAATGATTGCCCTCATGTTCACCAACACCTACTCATGTACTCTTACTCTTGTGTCGAATACCATGACAGCGTGGTGCCCAGCATTCGTTCTTGCGCACCACAGGTGCCTTCCATCTTCCTACAGCCAGCCTGACAACTTCGAGCTATGCATGCGCTTGTGGTGTCGCGTGTCGTCGTCCGTGATACGCAGTGTATGACGGTAGTGCTCATGTGCTTAATTCGGAACGATAAATCACGGTGACCCCCAGTTTAAACCCACGAGAATTGGTACATGCTGCATGCCTTTCTGGTGCGGTATGTTTATAGCTGCTTTGCTCTGTACGCAAAAAGTGTTAGATTTAGACTCTTGCTTTGCGTAGGTACCGTGCCATGCCACCCCGAAAGAGGCGGCCAAGTGACACCCACAGTTATGCGCCCAACCCCCTGCCCCACTGCTAAACTACTTGTACCTGGTGCATACTTCATCTGAATACAATTGTACGTGCGTTTGGTATTTCTGTATCTACGGTGGTCGTTTCGTGCCGGTTTATTCATGATACAGCAGTACGGCAGTTTTACCGATGGTACATGCAGGACAGATACTGGCAATTTTGATATTTGTAACAAGGAGGTTTCCTTGACATGCAGTACTCGTATGATAGCTGGTTTACCTGAGTACTCTGTACTGGATGCCAGGAATCGCAATACACCTGCTATACCAAGAGAGTAGTCTTGAAAGAAAATAGTACGTCCAACGAAGATCGGTTGCATATGTTGTTGTTGTTGTTCTCACATTAACTCGCATAATCAAGTCCGTGGTCACAGGACAGGCTCCAGTCACTCTGGAGCTGAGGAATACCCCAGGGAAAAACACACAACCCAAGGTGGTACACGCATATATCACAGCTGACGCAATTCATGCCTCCACCAGAAACATATAAAAGTGAAATCGGGAGTCAGTCTACGATGTGCCAGGTCCAGGCCGGTACATACGTCTCACTACTCACGCCTGGAGAAACCAAATATTCCGATTGCCACCCAAGGAAGACTACCACGTATATATTACACGTAGTATCTATCACTACGCATACGCACGACAGGCATAAGTCAATTGGAGAAAAAGAAACAAAGAAAAGAAAAGAAGCTAAAGGAAAGGAAAGAAAAGAAAAGAAAAAAACGAAACAAGACGAAAAAGGCAAGCAAAGATAAGAAAAAGACAAGAAAAGCAAGAAAAGACAAGACAGGAAAGCAAGGAAAGAAGAAGAGAAAAAAAGAAAAAAAAAGAAATAAAAAAAGAAAAGAAAGAAAAATGTCATACTAGTAGACCCTAGGAACTGGCTAAGAATGGCATTGGACTAACAGAGGGTATCACGTCCATCATCAATGGCACCTGGGAAAGAACGCAACATGGCGAAGAAATCAGGGCGGTCTTATGCCATCTTGTGATGGCCATTAGAAAGCCCACAACTTTCAATACGATGATGGCCAAACCCAGACTTCAGTCTCTTGGGCATGACGCTCCCCCTTCCGCCCCTCCCCCATTCCTCCCTTTCCCCCTCCCCCCTCCCCCCCTCCCCCACTCCCCTCCCCGCCCCCCCCCCTTCCCCCTCCCCCCGGCCGCTTAGAGATGCCAACGGTGGATGACGCTGCCGCAGCCTTTGCGCGTCGCTCTGCAGCTTTGCGTCTCTCCGTTTCATGCCAATTCCGCATGAACAACTCGGCTCCCTCCTCTACTCTTCGAAACCATCTGCCAGCCTTCTGAGCAGCCTTTCGCCATCCTTCGAATTTCATTCCAAAAACCGACATATCCTCCTTCAGATGATCCATCCAGTCTTTCTCTTGCCCCCCTGAGTAGCCTTTACCCCCAACAAACTCCCCAAACATCACCCTCTGTGGCAGACGCTCCTCCCCCATGCGTGCCACGAATCCCGCAAACAAAATCCTCCGTTTGCGCACTATCACCTCAACGCTCTCGGAATCTGTCTGGGCAAGCGCGTCGGCGTACGATAGGGTGTGGTCGTCGCGCTTCCGTTTCCGCCATCCAAGGCATCGGAGGAGCATGGAGCGGTGAACCCGTCGTAGCCTGTCATAGTCAGGCTTCTTCGGGCTCCACGTCATGCAACCGTACAGCAGTGTCTCGACCACCTCAGCTTTCAGCAACCGCACATATGGGGCCACTCCACCTGGAGGACAGTAACTGCAGCTCGTAGTTTACCTTCCAGGCTTCTAAACGCGATACGAGCAGCATTGCCATCAGCATCGACCGAAACGCCTCCGCCCACAAGCACCGAGAGAACAACCGGCACGTGCCGACACCATTGGACCCGAGCCCCGCGATATGCGGTAGTATAACATTTTCATTGTTTGTTTTACCTCCGTACCGTCGTTTCCCAGACGCCAACTACCCTGCCCCCGCCCCCCCCTTTTTCCCGACTCCTGTCCCCCTCCTCCAACTACTGCTCCCCAACCTCTCGCGACTGCACTGTCTGTCTTGACAGGACCTTGAGCAACTGATGGGGTCGATCCAGTACGCGTGCAAGACCATCGCCAACTTGGTGAGCCGGGCGGGCATCTCGGACCTCACGGGCCTCCAGGTACGTAGGGATCAACTCTGCAGCCAAAGCAGCTGCAGCCGCGATAAGGGATGCGTAGACCTATACCCATCTTCGATAACATAGTTGAAATATGCTTTAAATTTTTTCTCTCAGTCCTATCCTTAGGAGGGACGTATAGACCTTGGCCTAACGTCGACAAATGGTTGAAACATACTTGATTTTTAACCCTAGCCCTAACCCTAAGGAAGGATTTACAGTTAACTCTAAGGAGGGATGTACAGACCTTGGCCCAGCTTGGACAACATTGTTGCAATGTGCTTCCGTTCAAACTCTAAGCCCTAACCCCAGCCCTAAGGACGGATGTGTAGACCTTGACGCCAGCCCCGACAAAGGTTGCACTATATTTTATGACCCTGGCGCTAACCCCAAGAAAGTATGTGTAAACTTTCGCCTAGCTTCGACAAAGGTTGAAAAATGTTTCGCTTTTTGACCGTGCGCTGACCCCAAGGAGGCATGTACAGACCTTGGCCCAGATCCAACACACTGGTTGAATCCTACTTGGAGCTACACCTAACCCTAGCCCTAAGGAGGGTTGTACAGCCCTTGGCAGGCGCAGCTTTGAAGAAATACACTTGACTTTAAAAACCATGGAACGGACGATTCAAAAAAGAATTGTCATGGCGCGATGCTGCGTTCGCTTGTCCCCTTACAAGCCGGCTCTTCGTCGCTGCCATTAGAGGTTTGTGATTCTCGTCGCTGGCATTTGTCTCACGCTGTTTTGTGCCGTGGCCGGTGTTTTGACCATGCGCTGGTTTTCAATGGTCGAGATTGTTTTGTGCTTTTGTTTTGCTTTATGATCTCGCCTTGTCTTTCGGCGTGTGATTATTTCTCTGCTCGCCACGACATGGCGACACAACATGGCGTGCCTTGACTTGACGGGACATAACCTGGGTTGACTTGGCGTGGCATCACTTGGCTTGACTTAGCTTTGCCTGGCTTGATCCTGGCATTACATTGTGTTTCGTGACTTCTGACGCGACTCACAGGGAAACGGAGGGTCGGTGAACGTCCAGGGGGAGGAGCAGAAGAAGTTGGACGTTATCTCCAACGACGTGCTCAAGAACGCACTCCGATCAACGGGTAAGCGTTACTTGCGTATTACGTACAAGTACGTACGTACTCGTGTTGACAGCTATTAATAGAGTGATGACGAGAGCGAGGTGATGGGAAAGCGAGGGCAGTCTACTGCTGTAGTGTCGGCTGCTGCATTGGACAAGATGGGGTGTGGGTTCGTAAGTCCGCGGTTGTCATGCATCAACACTACAGTAAGATTGTTACCGTCAAAACCTTACCTTCAAAACCTTGGCCCTCGTACAACTATCGAAGAACACCCAATATACTGCGCTTTAATATGATTTATCCCGTAGACGGGGATACGGTTAAAGAGGATGGCATTGTAAACTTTTACGTGAACATATGTACTGCTGTGTATTCTACTTCATACATACGTACGCTATTTTAGCCCCCGTTTTCTTTCTATCCGCCCCCCGCCTGCCCCTCCCTCCGGCCTACTTCATCCTTTCGCCCGGTCAGGCAAGCTGGGCGTGATCGCCTCCGAGGAGGAGGACCACCCCGTCCTCGTTGAGGAGGCGTTCAACAGCAAGTTCGTCGCTGTGTTCGACCCCCTTGACGGCTCCTCCAACATCGACGCCGCCATCAGCACCGGCACCATCTTCGGCATCTTCGAGGAGACCGAGGTAAGTTACAGCTTCAAGATTTCACTGATGCAGGACAGGGCACCTATTAGTATTTAGAAACAAGGAAACAAGAAAGGCGGGCTGATATTTGCTGGAACATTATAAATCCTGAAGCCGTTGTACTGAAGGTCGTGTGGAACGCACCCCCTTCCGAATATGAAACCCAGCCTGGGATAGTGTTTCTGTTGTTTTTTAACGCTGCAGTGTGCTTGTCTCGATGTAATTGTGGTTATTTTGGTTGTTTTCGTTTGTTTTGTGTTTGTTTGCGCGTGCGTGAATGCGGTTGATACGGGTCCGGAATAGTCGCTGCCCTCCGTATCCTAGGAACAACCGTCAAGGTTGGGTAGTGTTTTGTACGTGCAATGCTTACATACCCTGGCGGATAATCTGCAAGTCATACGCTACTTTATTCTAATGTTACTATCAAGTAGTATATTCAATCGTCCTCTCTTTGCCCCCCCCCCCACTCGTAATGTCTGTACTTTCTTGTCTGTATCTGTTTGTTTAGGAGTGTATCGTGGATGACGAGATCGACATGGACGAGGCCGCCCAAGTGTGCCTCCTTAACACCCTCCAGCCCGGAGGGAGCCTTGTCGCGGCGGGTGAGTCTTACTCGTCTTGATTGCCTTGTTGGTCTTGATTGTGTTAACTTTCGTCTTGTTGGATCTTGGTTGTCTTGTCGGTCTTAACTGTCTTGTCGGTCTTAACTGTCTTGTTCTGTATTTGCTTGTCTTGCCCGTCTTGATGATCGTGATTGTCTTGTAACTTTGTTGTTCGTGTCGCTTGTCTTGCTTGTCTCTTGCTTTAGTATTGCTTATTTTTCTTGGTGTATTTGTTTTATTGACTGCTTGCCTTCGGTACATTTGTTACTTTTTTGTTTATCGTGGTGGTCTCCTTCTCATCTTCCTATTTTGTTTTTTGTTTTCGAGCAGGATACTGCATGTACTCGTCGTCGACGATCCTGGTGTTCACCATGGGCAATGGTGTTAACGGCTTCACTCTCGACCCCCAGATCGGGGAGTTCGTCATGACCCACCCCGACATCCAGGTCCCCAAGCGGGGCAAGGTGAGAGAAACCCCTAGCGCTCCCATTGCTCTTGCAACCCCTGGTGGTGTTGGTGGTGGGGTGCTGGAGGTGGTGGTGGTGTTAATGGATTCCGTTTTTTTTTCATACGGTAGTCGTGATCACAACTGCCCGTATTGTTGCAATAGTTTAGGAGGGGGGAGGGGGGCGGAGAAGGGGGGGGGTAGAATGAGTGCTAGAGAATGTTTTTGGAGGCTTTCTTCTGCGGGTGGATGTATCTCAGATGGCACTGGGCTGAATAGGATGCGAGGGTGATGGTGTGGATGATTTACAGCACGCCGTGTTGAGTTCATGTGATTCCGTCATGCTTTTTTTTTTTTTTTTCATCCTCCGGCGGATGGGGAAAAATAAAGCTCAAGCTCACCACACTTCCACGTATTTTCATACGCGTGGTGTGTCGATTTAACTCAGTTGCTTTCGCAGCCCAATGTTAGCATACTACGTTAACGTTCGGACCGCCCCCCCCCCCTCTCCTCTCCTGAACCGGACTGGGTTTGTTCTCTCTGTGTGTTTCTTTTTTTTTTTTGCAGATTTACTCCTTTAACGAGGCGAACGCCCCCGACTGGTCGGAAAACCTCCAGAACTACGTCCAGGCCCTCAAGTCGGTGAGTTTTAGCGCTTTTCTGTTTCGGGCGTTGGCCGTATGCCGGTACTCGTGGGTACGTGGTCCGCGTGTGCTATAGTCGGAGGATGATTCGCTTGTTAATGTGCTCTACGGTCGACCCGCTTGTTGTTGGTGTTGTTGTTGTTGTTGTTATTATTATTGTTGAAGGGTGGCCTCTCCGGCGTCACCGCCACAACTGCTACTGTTCAAAATTAAACTTTCACCCAACCGTCCCTCCCTACCCTACCCCCCCCTCCCCTCCCCTTTCCTACCTTACCCTGCTTGACCTACCCTACCCTATCTATATCTACCCCACCCTACCCTGCCCTACCCTACCCCTTACCCCACCGCTGCGACGCAGGGCACGGGCGAGACTGGGTCGAAGTACTCCTCCCGCTACATCGGATCCATGGTCGGCGATGTCCACCGCACGCTCTTGTACGGCGGAATCTTCGGCTACCCCGGAGACCTCTCCAACCCCACCGGTAAGGATGAGGAGGGGAAGGAGGAGGCGTTTTCGATGCTTGCGTCGGTGTCATGGTTTATATTGAGTTTTTGTGCCGCATACGTTTTGAGAGGGTTGGAAGAACGATATTTTTTTTCGTTTTTTTTCTCGTGTTTTTCTCATGGGTTCGTGGAGGGGGGGGGTGAGACTCATTCGCCGTTCCTCTATGACGCGGGGGTGTAGCTTGCAGAGTACTGTCATAGGTATATTGTTTGGGGGACGGGTACGAGGCCTCCTTGGCGGCCGAGGGGGAGGGGAGGAGGCGTTTCGCGGCAAAGCGATTGAAACATTGTGTTGCAATATTTGTGCGTCCTGCTGCTTGTGCTTCTGACCGCCGCCTTACCGTGCCCGGCTACCATCTCTGTGCCCCCCGTGCACAGGTAAGCTGAGGCTTCTGTACGAAGCCGCCCCGATGGCGTTCATCTGCGAGCAGGTACGTCTTATGTTTCATGCGCTCGTCTGCTAAGGCCGTGACCGGCTTTCCGATCCCGTTTCATGTACAGAGTATAATACGTGACTGGCGCCCAGCTCGAGTATAATGGGTGACGGGGGCCCATCTCACGGAGTTTTCGCGATAGCTGCGTGTGCTGTTCAATTGACGTCCCTCGGTTCGAGCGGCCTGGGCGCCTCTTCTTGCCTCCGACATTTCTTACGCAGTACCTGCCCCTAACACCCCCCCCCCCCCCTCCTCCTCTCCCTCTCCCCTTGTCATCGCCACCGACGTCGCCGCTGTCGCTGTCGCTGCTGCCGCCGCCGCCAACCGAAAACGGCACCAAAACCGACCGTCCTGCTGGCCGATCTATCGATGGATCGATCCAGGCGGGCGGCATGGCGACGACGGGCGAGCAGCGTGTGATGGACATCAACCCGGAGAAGGTGCACCAGCGCGTACCCACCTACCTGGGTTCCGTGGACGACGTGACGGAGCTCTGCAACGCGTTGAAGAAGTAGAGAAGTCATCGTTTGTAATCGTTCGTTTGTGGGTTCACTTGCTTGCTTTCCTCGGTCTTGGTGTTTGGTTTGTTCCTACACGTGTTCCTTCTTTTTGGTTTCGTCTTGGTCTCTTTTCGTTCGTTCGTTCGTTCGTTCGTTCATTCTTATGCTGTTTTCACTCGCTTGCTCTTGCTGTCGCGTCGGCTCGCGATGGGTTTCGTCGTTGTGATGCGTGAGGCGTTTCGAGGGTGGTAGTTTAAGCGGGAACGGTTGCCGGGTTATAAGGTAGGCAGGGGGGTGTACTCGGGTCAGTAAAGGCCACGGCTCGCACGACTTCTGAGGTTCGACCTGGTTGGTTTTGGGCGGATCCGCTTTCTAAGGGGAGCACCCGCTTTTCTAAGGGAAGCGTTAATAGTTCGCTCTTATAGTATTGTGGCCGTTCGGTACCGTTTGCTGATGCTTCCGAAACGTGCTCATTTCCTCGCGGCTGGTTTGTCGAGGGCCCTCTTTTTTCCTCGGGTCGTTTGGTTTTTCCGAAATCGTTTTTGTGCGCGCCAATCTGGCGCGGGAAAGGTGCTCTGAAAGAGCAACACGCCTCTTCATAGATGTCGCGAGGCTGGACTGGACTTAGCTGGACCAGGCCGGAACGATGAAAAAAAGATCGACCAATTGAAGAGCCATCATTAGTTCTTATTTTTGCGATAGAAAATGAGCGTAAAAGTTTTGCCGGGGAGAAAGCAAATACTGGATCTATGGCATGCGTAGATTTGGCGAACACAACGTTGTTTTTTTGTTGGGGCGTGTGGGGGGACGGGGGACGGGGGTGTTGTTTCCACACTAAGGTGTATGATGACATGCCTTCTTCGTGATGGAAATCCAGGGGCGAGGGAGGGGGGAGAGGAAGGGCTGCGGCGGCAGCGTCAAGTAGACACTTGGGGCACTGCTGTTCGCATGTACGGCGACGGGTGCAGCTGGCCTAAAATAATTTTATGGGGTTCCTCGAAAATGACATGACGATTTACTTTACAGGTGTTTATTCTACCGATTATTGGGTTAATATTACCTGGTACCTGGTAGGTACAACGCTTCAGCAGTTTGAAAATATACTTGGTGGTGTTCCAGGTACTCGATTTTATTATTTTGCTTAATTTCAGCCCTCGCTCCTCGCCCATGCGCTCCCCGCGAGGACGTGCCCGCCTGAGTGTCTTCCTGCATGCCTGAACTGTGCGCTGCATTGCACTGCCCGCAGCAAGATACCCGTCCTGATGCAGATTACCGCCCAAAACCTTAACGACTTGGGCTGCTGATTAATTTATTTTGCACCAAACGCGAACGTGAAAACGCCAAATTACACACATGTACGCATCCTACACGGAATTATTGCCTGCTGCGTATGTGCCCTAAATAAACGAGAACCATGGATACTGCGACGCCGCATAGTCTACATGCATATACGGCCGTTCAAACTCAATATTTGAGCAGTGTACTGGGGAACAGTACGTCCACGCACATCATTGGCGCTGCCTTACAGTATCTTTCACATGATGCTAGTCCAACCTACGAATAGACTACATATATATGGACGAAGTATGTAGTCCAGTCGATAGACGATATTCTAAAAATAAAAATACATTCCAGCTGTGAGATCGAAGATTTCGTCGAAACTCATATTTTTATTTGCGAGCTGTGTGTGATACTCCGATCGCGCGTATTAATGGGTATGTGTCCTCATTAAGGATACGCGTATAGGTCGACGACTCCCCTTGGAACTACAGACAGTGTTGCTTGTACCAAGGCCAACATGGTATTAACCAATCTGTGTGCGGAAACTATAAACCCCGTTCTTAAGGGGGACAAAATCTGACGGCTGTGGAAGGAAATGCATCAGTTTATCAAGTATATCCTGTCAGCCGTACCGCCGGTGAGGGGAGGACGGAGTTTTTAAGGGCGTAGGGGCCGGGGGCGGGGGGGGGGTTGCAAAAGGAGGGGGGGCGGGGGGGGGGGGATTCCAACCGCTTTAGGCCATTTCTTACACAGTCGGATTCCGCCAGTCGAAAACGGCCCTTTTCGACTGGATTGTTCTGGTCCTTCATCTTATCGCCAGTCGAGTCGATTTTATAGTTTTTGTGCGCTTCCTAGAGGCGGTTGGTGTGCGGGAGTACTGCTGTATGGCAGTCGAAAATCGGTTGTCAGCTCTGTGTTACGCGCGTTCTTCGCGAGCAACGCGACGAACCTTCGTCCAAGCGGGTTGGTGGCGTTGGGCTTACTTAGCCGAAAGCCGCCAAAGCTGCGTTCGTGACGTTGCACTCAGAGCCGCCAAAGCTACAGCAGGCGTAGCCGTTGTTGGCAAAATAGCATCGATAACGCGCGCTACCTCTGTCGTGTGATACTTGCTGCTTGCGAGCGGAGCTAGGAATACGCCACGCTGACCCTGCGGCGAGAAACAACAGCAGTGATTGCCAAGGCTGCGTCGGCGCTGTTGTATGATACTGCTGTGTGGTACCTGGTATAGGTGTGTGGGCGTGTGGGTGTGTGTATTGTGGTGGGATGAGCGATGCGATGGGTTCAAGAAACAGGTGTAAGCCTTTTTCGACTGAGTTTTCCGACTGGCAGGTCCAGTCCAAAAAGTCGAGTCGAAAAAAGCCCTTTTTCGACTGTGTAAGAAAGCCCGATTTGGGCTTCAGTCGGAAAAGGCCGTTTTCGACCAACAAATCCGACTGTGTAAGAAATGGCCTTAGGTCGCATAAACGTATACCTGGTAGGGACTTGCTATACGTGTGGCGCTAGGTCTAGGCAATGGTGCGGGTGGCGGGGAAGGAGGGGGCGGGGGGGGGGGATTTATAATAAATGAATTGGAGCTATGGCATGGATAGCTGGGAAGGTAATGAGGTGATATAGTAGTGTTTATTACTCTGGCAGATTTTGATTTTAGGTGGGGGGCGGCGGAGGAGACGGGGGGGGGGGGGGTTGTGTGCGTGCGTGTGGCGGGGGGGGGGGCGGGGGGGGCGGGTGATGGGGTGGCGGGGAAGGGATGTGTGGGTGGTGGTGATGGTGGCGGCGAACGGAGGTGGATGGTAGCAAAATATTCTTACCTGCGTGTGACATGCATCTGCCCAATATTTCAAAGATAAACTATGAGGTGGATGAGAGGAAATATATATATACTACGAAGTAGGTGACCGGTATACTAGGCAACAGCTCGCCCAGTCGTTGGCGATGCATTGTATAGCCTCTTTGGCTGCTTGTTTTTAACGTTTTAAGCGCGAAAATCGACCTTGGAAAAATTGTCGTGTTGACCCTGCCAGCATCCAGGGAAGCGTGACTGACCTGTATCCTCCAAAGAGGGATACACTACATATCTGTAAAAACGTGGCCGAAGGATCACATACAGTAGCTTGTAATGATGTTAGTATCGACCCCCTCAAACGGTCGAGCTCACAGCTGACATATTTTAAACCGATTTTATAAAAATAGCGGCGCCAAGTCATTGATGGACGAGTCTCAACATCGCAGAAATCTCAAGTCTTGCTGAATTGGGGGACAGCAAACCTATCTTGTACCAGGGTACGGGCGTTTTTCATCATGGCAGTGCGACGTATTGTGCATTTGTGCATGGACATAATCGCACGTTTTTTTTTATAAATAATTTTCAAGGACGTCGCACGTTTTTTTTTGTACGGCGTAACTGTTCTTTTATTTTTTGGTGCCTATACCCTGTATCAGGTTTAACCACATGCACTGCCGCATCAGGCGAAGTTCCACTCTGCCGTGAAGAAGGGCCGCGACAATTGTAAAGCGCCAAATTTCGTTTAACGCGCCAAAATTCGTCGCCGTTTTCGACGGGCATGGTTCCCTCCTCGCCCGTTCCCACTTTAAATTCCCCAGTGTCTGCTGGTGCTGGGGGTTTTCTTGTCAAGGGAACTCGATTTTTGTCTGTCTGCTTGCCTCCCCTTTTTCTAGTCTACTTCGAACTTTTTGCGTCACACCAGCTGCCGATGTGTGAAAAAACCATCCTCCATTTGTATAGCTCAATTTTTTTTCGCTAACCCGGAAGAAAACATGAAGTTGCCCATACACCGATGTCTGGCATCGGGCATCGGTGCTACTTTCCAGCAATTTTTACGACATAAACTAGATAAATTGCAAAATCTTGAAGAAAAAAAAACGCCAGCTGTGAGTTCGAACATTTGAGTGGTCGGTACTCATTGAAATATTGCATCGGATGTTTCAAAACGCGGCGGGAAAAACGCTCCCCTACCCAGTATAGCATGTGGTTGACGGTTTAGTTTGGATCCGTCTAGACCTGTAGGCTTACTATTGATATAGTTCCTTGACGGCTATCCGCCATACCGGTATCCTTAAAATACCAGGTACTAGTTTTAGTGCGTGGAAGTCTTTGACGGCTATCCGTCAACGCGCGAGAGTGCCGTCAACAGACGTGTTTGCCCCCTAGCCTCCCCGTCTCAACGTATCAACAGCGCCAAACCAATCAGCAGCAACTTCTGCATGAGTTGATCGAGTTTTTTACTACCCTACAGCCTTCTCGGGCCAATAATGTGGCCGGTATATACCTAGCCCCTCTGTCGCGACGCGGCGCCAGCGCCAAACCAATCAGCAGCACTTTCCGCGCAAGTTGATCGAGTTACTTACTACCCTACAACCGAGCCAATAATGTGGCCTGTAAATGCTTAGCCTCTCCGTCTCGACGCGCCGCCGGCGCCAAACCAATCAGCACCAACTTACCCCACGAGTTGATCGAGGTGTGTACTACCCTACAGCCTTCTCGCACTAATAACGTGGCCGGTATATATCCATCCCACGACCGAACGTGCGCCGACGTGAGTCAGGGATGTCAAAAATGCTCATGACCCTTACCTCAACACCTCCAAAACAGCGCGCGTTCATCCACCCAAACGAGTGGCAACTTCTCCAGCATTACAGCCCACCTTTCAACACGTACGAAGCACAACAACCAACTCGAACAAAACTGTACCTGGCAGCACACATGGCAACTGCAACTGGTAGCACGCACCCTGGAAAACGTGGAAGGGGAACACGTGACGGGGAAAGCAAGCACACTGCTTTTAGCACAATCTACACCATGCATTACGCTCGAGGGTACCCCCCCCCCTGCCAATCTCCCAACCTGGCACGCGTGAATGTTTGGGGTTTCAAGGCTAGGGGTATAGACGTACGCCTCCCCCCAAAATCAAACAGAAACCGCACTAAAACCAGTGTTGAGTGCATGACCTGTTGTTTCTCCCACAGGCGCTCTGGTCTACAAACAGTTGTCCCCTTCTCCCCCCCCCCCCCACTGCCTGCGCAAGAACGGGCGCAACAACGACGCCCTTGCGTTGGACACATGCGATTAATAGCACTAATACTACGATACGGGTGCATCCATCTGGGGAGCTCTACGCCTTACCCAAAATACTGACCTCCAGAAAGAAAGTAGTCTTAGCCAAACGAAAAGTTCTCTAAAAAAACGAAAAAAGAAGAAATAAAATCAAATAGGACTCCCAAAATGCCGCTATTGTTGTGTACCAGGGTACCATACTTCCTTAATTGGCGGGCTCCGTCTGCCAAAAACGTTTTTTTTTCGCCAAAAAAAGCAGTTTTTTTTTCGCCAAAAAAAGGTACCGCACCCCGATCGCAGCACGCGTCGCTCGTTGCACCAACTCATCTTCCGCAGATCTATACATATCGTGCTAAGGACGCGTGCTACGACAGAGGTGCGCACCGCTTTTTTGTTCTGAGGTTTCTCCTCAATTTGGGAGCTCAAGACCTCTCCCAAAACCCGATTTGGGAGAAAAATAAAATTGTTATATACCTGATGAAAACCCCCATCTCTGGCCTAGGTACACAGACGAGAATCGTGTAAAAAGAAGTGGCCTATTTTCCGACGATTTTGGGCTAAGGGAGCCCCGTCATTCAGAAACCATTTTCGCCAAAAAAAGGTATACCTCCATCGTATCTTGCATCATACCAGGTATAGGGCGGGGTTGCACGTTTTCAGCGACTAATCCCGCGCTAGGAGGTGCAGCAGATTCCGAGAAGTTTCTGAGCCTCTTAACACGAAGAGCCCGATGCCTCACCCGACTTTGAAGACCCGCGTTCGCGCAGCTTGTGACCAACATTTCTATGCACCAGGAGTCGCCAAAAAAAAAACAGTTTGTATCCGTACAAGTATCATACCCCAACCAATGAATCCACGCTCCTCTGGAGGAGCTCAAAAGCTGTCACGAAAACATGTTGAGAAAAGTTTCGCCCAAAAAAAAATGCACCCCCGCCTACCGCACTGTACAGGGATGGTTCCAAAGCCTCCAAACGTTTTATCACTGACGAGGCTTCGCAACCAAGCGGAGCTACGGCACCCGAACGGGTGCATGCGATGTCCCAACTTTGGTTGCGTAGGAGTCGGGTACCAAAACATACCCGGTACATACACAACAAACGCCCTGCCCCGCCAAATGCGGCACATTTGGCGAAGAATTGTTTCTACACGGCAGGGACTCCTTTACCCGAAATCGCGGCAAGTTTCACCATTTTGTTTTGCAGCATGTTTCGTTGAACACCTACAGTAGGCCTCAGGATGGTTCGTCGGGGAGCACTTATCCCTTCTTTGTCCAAAAGCGTTTTTTGGGTGGGGTATAGAGTGGTTTATCAAGCCACCACCCTCAGAAGGCAAAAAAGAGCCAGTGCGCCTCCACCGTGGCATGTGTCGACTTTACAGTAGCATCAACATTAGTATCGGAACCGTCGAACATCACAATCCAAGGCCAACACAACCCCACGAAGAAACAGCGAAAAAAGTGGTGAAAAAACACGTTATCCTATGATATGTAGCATTTTTTTTTTCAACCTAATTTTCTTTGTGGGTTGGTTGGCCACGGGCTAGTTATGGCGTTCGTCGCTTTCAATACTGCTACCACGTGTCCTTTTTGTTTTCTAACAACCCAAACAGAACTTGGAAACCGCAAAACGCCCTACAACATCTTTGGATCCGATGCGATTTTACCGTACTATTTGTCAGATATATAGTCCATGGAATTGTGCATCGGGCGTGAGCTTCCATTTTTTTCAAAAAATGTTGCTGAGTGAAACACAAAGCTCCTCCAGTGGGCCGGCCCATCAAATTTGGTTTCACCCCTAACGTAGCACGCTTGGATAGGATAGGGATATCGCCACCGTCGCGGGCGGTATGCTCAATCGCTGATGCTAGAGCTGCTGCCGCTGCTGCTGCTGCTGCTGCTGCTGTTGCTGCTGCTGCTGCCGTACCAAATATATAACAAAAACGCCGTGATCGAGTACGATTCGCGAACATCCTCCGGGTCTCGTCGACGAAATTTGATATAGCAGCGGCATCAACAGCGGTGGCAACAGGGGCAGCAGTAGAAGCAGCGGAAACGTAAGCAGCAGCAGCAGCAGCAGCAGCAGCCCCCGCCACTACCAACAACAACACAACATCCGGCTGTTCTTAACCGAACGTTCGGACCACGTACGCGAACATCTTCACACGTAGCCGGAGCATAACTCCCGTGGGCAGGGCGATATCACCCCGCCCCCTATCACCGCCCCCCCGCCAATACCTCCCCTATTACCTCCCCCCGACACCGTCGATTACACCGAACGTGACGTACACACAGCGGTACAATACATACGACGCCCAACAGACGAGGCACGGCAGCCGTTCACGAATGCTACGGTAGAGGTGCACCACTTTTTTTCTAATTCTACTCCTAAACTGTGGAGCTCAAAACCTCTCCAAAAAACTGATCAAGGAGGAAAACAACAACACTGCTACCGGATGGAAACTCCCATGGCCTACTGCTGTAGGTACACAACAAGAATCGTGGAAAAAAAAATGTCCCATTATTTTTTTTTTTCCGACGATTTCGGGTTAAGGAGCCCCGTCATTCAGAAAAAAAAAATAGCCAAAAAAAGGTATACCTCTATCGTAGCACGCGTCCGTTCCCCCTTTCCTACAGGCTCGGCCAGCGGCTATCCTATCCCTTCTACTGACACGCTGCACCGGTGTGTTTTCCACTTTACTCCCAAGTAGTTTGTTGCCTAAAAACGCGGGCTTCAGTTGCTAACAAGTTACCCTCCCCCGACGTGCGCAATGGCAGGCATTATATATTTCGCCAAAGTATTTATGACTGACAGGGCTACTGAAATAACATACTACTACTGACACACGAAACATGCTACACCCAATATCGTTAAAATATAGTTCGTGCAGTACAACACTATTCCGATGATCCATACCTAAGTCGGCATACGATTACTCATCGGGTTGCACCTTACTTTTTTTCAATCAAAAGTCAGCTTCTAGATTAGGAAGAGAGATTCAACTGACGAGTCCTCATGAATCTTAGGTGTACGCACGGTTACTGTAGCGTGTGCCCCGTCCCCCCACCCCCCCTGCCCCCCTTCCTTCGCCCACTACGCGCGAAAGAGAACGGGCCCGCCGGGCGTGCGCGCGGCCCCGATCCCCGCCAAAGCGCCTGACAGATCGAACTCCCTCACCCCCTCTAGCTTCAACCCCACCGCTAACGCTGTCTCTAGTGCTCGCAAGGTGAGCGCTCGAGTCTCCTGCGCCGGTTGCGCCGCCGCCCATCTTGCGAGGGAGAAGCCCCTGCACCGGGTGTCGCGAAATATTTGTGCGGCGACGGGTAGGCTGGAGGAGAGAAAGAGAGAGGGCGGGGGGGGGGGGGGAGAGAGACGAAATGAGGGATAGATATGCGGGCGGCATCAACGTGGAATGGGGTGTGTGAGCGTGCATACGTTTCTCGCGCTTCTTTAGATATCGATTTGTCCGTCAGTCTGTTTGTTAATATCTGTTCCTCTGTATCTTTGCTCCTCTTTGTATCTTCCTCTCTGACTCTTTCCCTCTCTCTCTTCCTTCCCCCTTTCCCCGTCCTTCTCCTTGTCCCCCTCTCCTCCTCTCGTCTTCCTCTTTCACCCCCTCTCTTGATGCCCGTCCCCCTCACCTGACTCCGTCGCCGGAAGCATCGGCGTATGAAACGAACGAACCGCGAAATCGCAACGCTCTCGCCGCGGTGAAGCCAAGTACGCCCCCCTCCCCGTCCGCCACCAGGTGGGCATTATCCATTCGCATAGCCTTGAACTAAGAGGCGCGCGGAGAGGGGTGTGGAGAACATGGGGTTGGGGTCGGGGGTACGGGTGGGAGTGAGAGTGGGGGTTTGTGGGGGTGGAGATAGCGGTGGGAGTGAGGGGGGGGGGGATAGGAGAGGGCTGGGGTAGGGAGCTTCGTTTTGTTTCGTGTCGTTTGGTTTGGTTTGGTTTGGTTTGGTTTGGATTGGTTCCAAATCGTGTTGCTTTGCTAGTTTTCGTTTTAATTCGTTTCGCTTCAACCTCAAAACTCTAATAGTCGCTAGGTCCCCGTTTCGAACGATTTCTCGGAGTTACCGTAACATATGAGTACCTCTTTCAGCAACGTCGCTTTCCAGGCACCGAGTCTCATGGCCAGTGCCGCCTCTTCCTCGCTGTTGACAAGGCACACGCTCTCCAACCCCCGTGACGCTGCGAGCTGTATCAAAATCTGGAGAAAACAGTGGTTTCATGTATTAGGGGATCATCAGGTTTAGTGCAGGCTGCATGTGTATGCATTTGATTCATTGGATGATTTATCGGTTGCTTAGTGGGTGGTTTGATTGATTTATTGCTTGTAAAATTGGTTGATTGATTAGTCGATCGGTTGGTTGGCTGATTGATTGATTGATTGGTTGATTGGATAATATTTGATTGGTCGACTAATTGGTTGGTTAGTCGAGTAATTGATAAAAAAAACAGCGTGATAACTATAACACCAAACTAAAGAAAAACAATTGTAACAAACTTGCCTGAGCTACGGCAGACGAAGCCCCCGTAAACACGACGCGATCTCCCGCCTTCACCCCCCCCCTCTCGCCCCTCCCCTCACCCCCGCCACTTCCCACAGGGGCGAAGTCTTCAAGAACGCGAAGCGCCGTGGCCACCGACCCGGCGCAGTGCGCGACCACCGCAGCGTTAGCACCTTGCCCCTCCCCCGGAGGGACCTTTACGAGCGAAGCGTCGCCTAGCACAGCGGTTTTCCTCCAGGTGCCCGACTCGGGACCAGCCAAACATCCGGGGGGGCTTCCAGTAATGGTGGGGATCGCGAGGTCGCCCGGTCGGAGCCACGAGACACCCTCGCCCGCCGCGGTCACCTCCCACAGGCCTTCGCTGCCTCCCACGAACGGAAACTTGAAGCTGAGATGAGACGGCAGGGGCGGCGGCGGCAGCGGAGAGGGCGATGGCGACGGGTTGTGTTGACCGGTGCTGGTGGAAGCGGTGCCCATGGTGTTGGTGTTGGCGGCGACGGTAGCGTCGGCAGAGGCAGCGGCGGCGTCGAGTGTGCGGAGGTCGGATGGAGTGCACGGGGCCACGAGTAGCTTGACGCCCACCTCGCCGGGGCCTAGAGTAGCAGCTGGAGGGATGTGGTTGCTGTTGTTGTAGTTGTTGGTGGCGGGTTTTGTTCCTGAAGAGGCGGTGTATTCGCCGCAATTTTCCACCCTTGGGAGGGCGGGGAGGGCGGGGAGGGCGGGAGGGAGGGGGAAGGGGGGGTTGAGGGAGGTCGAGCAGTTGGTGGGTAGGGAAGGTGGTACGAAGTGGACCGCGGAGTGACGGTGATACGGAAGTGCTCGTTCGGAATCGCGTTCAGATATTCATCATGTGCCTCCTGCACGGCTGCGCCGTGTGTACACCCAGAAACAGTACGTCGGGACTGGGATAGAGCTCACATTGACGAGCATGCTCGACAGCGAAACTAAACATCGCCTCCAGCCTATCGTACAACGCTCGAGTTCGAAGCGAATATCTTTGCTTTTGACTGCCGTACCGTACCTGGTACATACCAGGTATCAATTATGTAAACAAAAGACCACATGGTTTACTCTGTTGCCCTCACTCTACTCGGTGCGTGTGTAGCTGAGCCTGTCGTCTGTCCTGAATATGCGAGTATGACGCTGGACTGCCTACAGTATGATAGAGCACCCAAAAGCGCAAGGCAGCTAACAATACCTGATAGAGCCATCCGCGAACACCCGACACGTGCTCATCCAGCGTCGCGTCTGCGCCAATACCGCTCCCCGGCATAGAGAAGGTCTCGCAAAGCACGACATCTGCACAATTGCTGCCAACAGCGATCCCACAAATTGCTCTAGTTGGCCTCTAGACTCTAGACGCTGGAAGCTGAAACAGGAGTCAGGCTGGCTGTCGAAGGAGGCGAAAATGCGGCGGAATAGAGAGCCTACCTGTTCCCCGCCTGAAAACCGCCGAGCAATGCTTATAGGCTCCTTTCGCTTGACATGATGTGTCGGTGCAAGCATCGTCCTTTGGTTCTTCTCGTCCTTGCCTGCGCTGATGGCTCTACCTAAGGCATGGCGATTGGCCATCTGTGCAGCGTTGGCTACGAGCGACTCTTCCGTTGCTCCAGCAGTGTCCGCGTTCGTTCTCCAGGCCAATCCCCCGATCTCAACCGGCCAAAATTCCTGCTCCAAGTTGAACGTCGCAGCCAACAGCATCCGCGCACCGTCCTATAGGAACAGGCTCACGCCGACAGCAACAGCGATGCTGCCCGCAGCAGCAGGCGCAGCAGGCGCAGCAGGCGCAGTCGCACCAGGAGAAGCAGCAACAGAGGCAGCTGGATATGCGTCGAACATCTTACAGACCGGAATCGCCAGCAGCAGCGGTAGCGCAGAGGGGCTCTCGTCGTGGGCACCTGTCCTGCTGTCGAGCGGGATCATGGACGACATGGATCCGACGAAGCTGGGGCTGTTTGCTCTCGGAGGTCTCGGAGTGGCCGCCGCCGGGTTTCAGACGGCGGTGTACTGGCGCATGCAGTACGTGGTGAGTTAGCGAGTGACCCTGGTTTGCCTTTTGCTGTTCCTGCGGTGTTTGTGAGCTTGGCGTAGCCGTTTGTAACATGAAACGTGCAAACATGAAACATGAACCGATCCAGTGGAAAAGGGTAATGTTCGGATTCATGGTCTGTTGCAACCTCACCTACCTGCTACTCGTACGACGAGCAGGGTGCCTACAACAGCAGTACCAGCGTGTCACCAAGAACAAGTGCAGGCATGTATGTATAGGCATAAGTACAGGTATGCATGTATAGGCATGTAGGCACACCTACAAATATAGACATACTTTCAAAATATCCCGGCAATATTTTTTTCTTGGATTCGTGGAATCGCTTGATTATAACTACTTGTAAGACTAAGTACCTGCTTCGCTCTCAGCGCTCCCACGCGGAACACGCCTTCCTAAACCCTCCTCTCGGAGAAGCTTCGAGGCGGCTTTATTTACGTTCCTTTCTTTCTTCGCCTTCTCTGTGTTCCTCGGGACCGCCCCAACCCTAACTGCAAGACAAAATCTGCAGCGCTGCTTCAAGATAAATATACCAACACTAAGACCGGTGAAAATGGAAGGCCAAAAGTTTGCAATTTTATCGAAGATCCCAGCCAAACTCTGCCTGAACGGTCGCCTATAGACCAAATTTGGTAAAACTATTTTTTCAAACTTTCCAGAATTCCGGACAAAAAATTATAAAATAGATATGATGTTAGATGACTTCAAAATTCCCCACCTAATGTAAAAATACTAACACCAATCATTGTAGTGGGGAAAAACATTTGTTTATTAAAGAAAAGCACCCCTCCCATTAAAAACTTTACCCACATAGCATAGTATAAGTACCAGCAATCAGCTTCAAAATATGAGTTCTGACTCAAAATTAGTCGAACTCACACTTGACGTCCTGATTTCTTTTTTTTTTAATAAAATGTTAGAGTGAAAGCGTATCAATTTGGAACCGTGGGTTCGTGTCCCACAGAGTTTTTTTTTTTTTTTTTTTTGGGGGGGGGGGGAGTAGCTGACTTTAATTTTCGAATGCTGTATTAAGAGTAACATACTCCGGGGTATAAGATAACCAATAATATTCTGTATTCGTACTCTTCTCGATATTAAAGCCGAGGGGAAAAAATAACAAAATAAACCGCCTACCATACATATGATAGAGCAGTAAGTGGAAACTACAGCAGTATTAAATTTATAAAATGGATGTGATGTTTGATCTAGCTCAAAATTCCCCACCTAAAGTAAAAATAGCAACAGTTACCATTATAGTGGACAAGAAATAGGACCCCTCCCAATAAAAACTCACCCATATAGTATATTACAAGTACCAACAACGCAGCTTGCAAAGATGAGTATTGACCTGAAATTCGCCGAACTCACGGCTGACGTCTTTGAAATATTTTTTATATAAAAAAAAAAACGACTTCTCGCGGCGATCTTGGCCAACATCGGCCTGAGAAATTCTCAAGCAGATCTTGGATTAGACGCGGCGCAATTACGTGTTCTCCACACACTTTGTTCGACGAAATCAACGACAGCGTCGTGAACTCTAACGTGGCGAGCTCGTTAGGGGCCCCGACCCCCCCTTGGTGTACAACGCTCACTCTACGGCCGGTGATTTGTGGCGGGCACCGATCAGGCTTCTGTTAAAAACTCATTTGGCGGCTGGGGTGTAGAAAACTGAGACAAAAGCTCTCTATCGTCTCACAACGGGCGAAAAACAGAATTTTTAGAGGATGTGACAGGACAAAACAAGCAACCTTTCACGCCCTAAGACATGGATCGAGATGAACTCTTCAGTGCTGTCACCTACACTCATGTGGCCTTGTCCGGAACGAATAGGATTGACCATGGGTTGTCTCTATCTTGAGATCAAAGGTCAATCGTATTTGGTGGGCAGTGTTGATCAAGGCTTGATGAAAAATTGACAAATTGACCTGTTGGAACGCATGACCCAAAAAAGAGCCAGAAAACTAACATTTTAGTCATATTTTCCCCACAGCGACGTTACGCGGAATCTTTCAGCAAATAACCCCCCAAAAAAGTTTGCAAACTTTTTGGTCAAACTATCGGACTTCCGTTGTCATCGGTCTTATTGCAATATATTTTGTTCCACCGCTATGGTATTCTCCTGGGGTGCAACAGTTGTTGGGCGGCGAGAGCCTGATTGGGGTTTGTGGGGGCCAGTGATGTGATGCGCGCTACCTTGCGCGTGTCAAGATTGACGTACTTGGACGTGATGGCCTGCATATGTTCGGCTTCGATCAGGGGGGCGGCCGCGTCTACGGAGGCATGCCGATCGCGGCCGAGAGCGGGTGACAACGGCTTCGCGCGGTTGTCAGAAATCTTGAATAAATAATAACAATCTCTCTGTAGAGGAGGCTACAGGTGTGCTCGGGGCGGCAGCCAAAGGCAGCCGAGGGCGCGAAACGCGCGGCGGAGGATCGACCCGGGAGGAAGACGTCCGCGGAACCCTGCAGGGTCTGAAACCACAGTCAACGGCAGGCTACGCGGCGCCGGTCGCAGCGGCTGTTCTTCGGCCCGTCCGAGTGGAGATGCGGCCCGTAGGCGGCAGTGCCACGGAAGCCTCCGATGGGGGCGTAGGGGCCCTCGGGGGTGAGTCTGGCGGGGTAGCCCCCGGGGGCACCGCGAAAACCGGAGTGAGAGTGGCGTCGGCGGCAGGCCATTCACATGCCTTTGAAGGCATGTGCGTATAGGAAAAAGGGGATGATGCTTTTGCCTCGCGGAATTGAACGCTATTCAGTTCGTCCGTGGCGTGTGTGGAACTAATACGAGAGCTTATCTACGAGCTGGGCCAGCCATGATCAGCTTCTTAGTTCGTCTGTTCATATCTTATGAACGACGAAGTAGCCGGAGCTGAGCATACTCCCTTGATCAGCCAATCAAAGCGGCCATGCACGTCTATGTTGTGTGCTGATTGGGCACGTTCGCACAATGTGTTGTTTTTTCGAGTAGTTTATCGAGCTTCTTCAGCGTAAAAAATATTTTTGTAACCGATTTTGTATGCGGCGGAATAACATGAAATAAAAACTGGAAAAAAAAACACCATCCCGCATCGCATCTCGTGCGACAAGCACACTCCAGCACCCACACGAGCGCGAGAGGCATGTCGTCCAGCTCGCCTGCGGGTACGAGCACGAGCAGCCCCTGGACGAAGACGTCTGACGTCCACTGTACGAACTTTGGCTCAACTTCACCAAGCGTAATAACCTTATAAAGCGTCGCCGCTATCTCGCCACCGGATCTACGAGCTTCAGGGGGTCATTGCAGCTAACCACGATCACGTCGCGCGCCTCCAAGTGGCCTTGCCGTCAAATCTGGTCGTCACTCTGCTCGCTGACGCCAATCTCATAAGCAGCAAGTTCGCGCTCCTCCCATATACCGTGTTTACCCTCCCGCCTTTCCCCCCGGTTTCGGGAAGGATCGAAAATTGGGATTAGCGCACCGTTTTTCGAACGTTGAACTGAAAACTTGACACGCACTTCATTGTAGTCTTCCCGAGGGGTTCGTTACTGCACCATTTTTTTTGTTTTTTTTTCGTCTGTTCAAAAAACCAGTTTTCGATTGTTTTCAAATGTGCATTAACTCACGAAAAATAAAATAAAAGTGGAGCAGTAATGAAGCCCTCGAGAAGACTCTCATGAAGCGCGTGTCAATTTTTCAGCTCAAGATTCGAAAAAACGGTGCGCTAATGGACGGACGAACGAAAAATCTGATCATGGCTGGCCCAGCTCGTAGTACAAGCGAGTGACCAACGTGGAACCTGCCTAGTAGAGAAACCTGCAAAGGGTGGCCTATGTCTGCATCAGTCCCATACAGTAGCGGCTACGGTTTAAGGGAAAATGCGTAAGAGAAAGTACGGATTTAAGAGAGTCAAACTGGCGTGACACGACCAAAGTCGATTTAAGAGAGAATTGGTTTTTTTTCGGAGATCTTCTCTTAAATCGGACTTTTTCTGGAAGAGTCGCGCAGCCACCACACACATCAACAGACGAACACACACCCACACAGCTGCAGACACCAGAAAAAACGCGTGAACAAGTGATTGAGATTTAATCGACGTGTCGTCACACGAAATGTAACTTGTTTCCCAGCACGGGTATCAGCTGCAGCGTGCGTGAGGTGGGTCCATGTTGCCCGGCAAACAACAGACGAACAGCAGTAAGTTGAGCCAGCTCAGGATGCCCACGCGGGTTACGTTGTGTGGTATGAACAATACACTCTCTACAAACTACCTGGCAGTTGGTTGGGACGGCAGCGTCTCTTCCAAGGCCGCTCGTCTTGGCTACGATATTAGAGAATTATTCTCTCATATCGAGATACGGTTTAAGGTAATACGCTCTTATATCGTAGCCATTACGATATAAGAGAAGTCCCGATTTAAGAGAGAAAAATCAGGCGCGCACGACCCTCTCTTAAACCGTAGCCGCTACTGTAATCTTATTATACCACACTAAAATAACTTTTTTTTTTATAAAGTCGAATGAAAAAAATCGATTACAAAAAACCATTCAGACTCTACAAAGAATACCAAGATTAGCAAAATAGCCGTTCCAACGTTAAATTCAACATAAAAAGTGCCGATAAACACAATCAAGTACAAAGAAATTGTCCGAGTATACTACACGTACTTGCACGTTTATTTTACACTATCACATATTTTTTTGCACCGGTTTCTTCTGCCCAACGGTTATAGTACGGTCAGAGCCTATCCGTTCAGAGGCGTGGGAGCGGGTTTTGAGCGGATTGTGAGGAGCCGTATCTTCGACTCATGCTCTAGTTTGTGGAACTCGGGTTTCTCCGAACTCCCCATATTTCTGCAAATGCGGCTCATCAGGGTGAGCCAGTGTTGTGGTACGTCCTTGAAATGGCCGTAATTACCCACCAATGGGGAATTGGCCGTTTTGTATTGATAGGATGGCGTTTGTATTCGGGATACTCAGGAGACGGAGAGGCACGCGCCTCCAGACTCAGTTCGACATCCCAATCCTGAGGAAATAATACAAGCCGCTCGCTTCTGAGCTTATACAAAAATGCAGATAGTGCAGGTGGCCCCACCGAAAACATGCTTACTTGGCCGACCTGCAGGAATACTCTGTGTCTCACCCGATTTGCTTAACACAATATACATGTTTTCGGTGGGGCCACCTGCACTATCTGCATTTCTGATGGAAGCTCGTGAAAGCTTTCATGGAAGCTTCCGTGGAAGCAATGGAAGCTTCCATGGAAGTGTGGAAGCTTCCATGAAAGCTTTCACGAAAGCTTCCATGAAAGCTTCCATGGAAGCTTCCACGGAAGCAACTTCCACGGAAGCTTCCATGAAAGCTTCCACGGAAGCTACTTCCACGGAAGCTTTCACGAAAGCTTCCCAGGAAGTAACTTCCACGGTTGAAAGCTTCCGCGGAAGTAACTTCCACGGAAGCTCCCATGAACGCTTCCACGGAAGCTTCCACGGAAGCAACTCCCACGGAAGCAACTTCCACGAAGGCTTCCACGGAAGCTTCCACGGAATCAACTTCCACGGAAGCTCCCACGGAAGCAAATTCCACGAAAGCTTCCACGGAAGCTTCCACGGAAGCAACTTCCACGGAAGCTTTTACGAAAGCTTCCGCGGAAGCAACTTCCACGGAAGCTGCTTCCGCGGAAGAAACTTCCACGGAAGCTTCCATGAAAGCTTCCACGGAAGCTTCCATCGAGACAACGTCCACGGAAGCTTCCGTGAAAGCTTCCACGGAAGCTACTTCCACGGAAGCTCCCATGAAAGCTTCCACGGAAGCTTCCACGAAATCAACTTCCACGAAAGCTTCCACGAAAACTTCCACGGAAGAAACTTCCACGGAATCTTCCATGAAAGCTTGAAAGCTTCCACGGAAGCAACTTCCACGGAAGCAACTTCCACGGAAGCTCCCATGAAAGCTTCCACATAAGCTTCCACGGAAGCTTTCACGGAAGCAACTTCCACGGAAGCTTCCATGAACGCTTCCACGGAAGCTTCCACGGAAGCAACTTCCACGGAAGCAACTTCCACGGAAGCAACTTCCACGAAGGCTTCCACGAAAGCTTCCACGGAAGCTACTTCCACGGAAGCTTCCACGGAAGCAACTTCCACGAAAGCTTCCACGGAAGCTTCCATGGAAGCAACTTCCACGGAAGCTTTCACGAAAGCTTCCATGAAAGCTTCCACGGAAGCTTCCACCGAGACAACGTCCACGGAAGCTTCCATGAAAGCTTCCACGGAGGCTACTTCCACGAAAGCTCCCATGAAAGCTTCCACGGAAGCTTCCACGGAAGCAACTTCCACGGAAGCTTCCACGAAAGCTTCCACGAAAGCAACTTTCACGGAAGCTTCCATGAAAGCTTGAAGGCTTCCACGGAAGCAACTTTCACGGAAGCTCCCATGAAAGCTTCCACGGAAGCTTCCACGGAAGCAACTTCCACGAAAGCTTCCACGGAAGCAACTTCCACGGAAGCAACTTCCACGGAAGCTTCCACCGAAGCAACTTCCACGGAAGCTTCCATGAAAGCTTCCACGGAAGCTACTTCCATGAAAGCTTTCACGAAAGCTTCCGCGGAAGCGTCCACGGAAGCATCTTCCACGAAAGCTTCCGCGGAAGCGTCCACGGAAGCATCTTCCACGGACAAAACTTCCACGGGAGCTTCCATGAAAGCTTTCATGGAAGCTTCCACGGAAGCAACCTAAGCCTAAGCCTAACCCTAACCCTACCCTAACCCTAAGCTTCCATGAAAGTGCAAGTTACTTCTGTGAAAGCTTTCATTACTTCCACGAAAGCTTCCATTACTTCCATGAAAGCGTCCATGGAAACTTTCGTGGAAGTTGCTTCCGTGGAAGCTTTCATATCTTCCATATCTTCCATGGAAGCTTCCACGGAAGCTCCCACGAAAGCTTCCGTGGAAGTGCCTCCGTGAAAGCCTCCATAACTTCCGCGAAAGCTTCCATTACTTCCATGAAAGGTTCCATTACTTCCATGAAAGCTTCCATGAAAACTTCCATGAAATTTACTTCCGTGAAAGCTTCCATAACTTCCGCGAAAGCTTCCATTACTTCCATGAAAGCTTCCATGAAATCTTTCGTCGAAGTTACTTCCATGGAAGCTTTCGCAGAAGCTTCCGTGGAAGCTCCCGTAGAAGTTGCTTCCGTGGAAGCTTGCAGATCTTCCATATCTTCCATGGAAGCTTCCACGAAAGCTTCCACGAAAGCTTCCGTGGAAGTTACTTCCGTGAAAGCCTCCATGACTTCCGCGAAAGCTTCCATTACTTCCATGGGAGCTTCCATGAAAGCTTCCGTGGAAGTTACTTCTGTGAAAGCTTCCATAACTTCCGCGAAAGCTTCCATTACTTCTATGAAAGCTTCTATGGAAGCTTTCGTGGAATTTGCTTCCATGGAAGCTTTTGTGGAAGCTATCGTGGAAGCTTCCGTGGAATTTGCTTCCGTGGAAGATTTCATATCTTCCATATCTTCCATGGAAGCTTCCACGGAAGCTTTCGTGGAGTTACTTCCGTGAAAGCTTCCATAACTTCCGCGAAGCTTCCATTACTTCCATGAAAGCTTCCGTGGAAGTTACTACCGTGAAAGCTTCCATAACTTCCGCGAAAGCTTCCATTACTTCTATGAAAGCTTCCATGAAAGCTTCCGTGGAAGTTACTACCGTGAAAGCCTCCATAACTTCCGCGAAAGCTTCCATTACTTCCATGAAAGCTTCCATGAAAGCTTCCGTGGAAGTTACTTCCGTGAAAGCTTCCATAACGTCCGCGAAAGCTTCCATTACTTCCATGAAAGCTTCCATGAAAGCTTTCGTGGAAGTTACTTCCATGGAAGCTTTTGTGGAAGCTTTCGCTGAAGCTCCCGTGGAAGTTTCTTCCGTGGAAGCTTCCATATCTTCCATATCTTCCATGGAAGCTTCCGCGGAAGCTTCCACAAAAGCTTCCGTGGAAGTTACTTCCGTGAAAGCTTCCATGACTTCCGCGAAAGCTTCCATTACTTCCGTAAACGCTTCCATGAAAGCTTCCGTGGAATATCTTCCGTGAAAGCTTCCATGAAAGCTTTCGTGGAAGTTACTTCCATGAAAGCTTCCATAACTGCCGCGAAAGCTTCCATTACTTCCATGAAAGCTTCCATGAAAGCTTCCGTGGAAGATACTTCCGTAAAAGCCTCCATAACTTCCGCGAAAGCTTCCATTACTTCCATGAAAGCTTTCGTGGAAGCTTTCGTGGAAGCTCCCGTGGAAGTTACTTCCGTGGAAGCTTTTATATGTTCCATATCTTCCATGGAAGCTTCCACCGCTTCCATTGCTTCCATGGAAGCTTCCGTGGAAGCTTCCATAGCTTCCATATCTTCCATGGACGCTTCCATGGAAGCGGTGAAAGCTTCAACGGAAGCTTTCACGAGCTTCCACGCAAAATGCAAGTAGTGCAGGAGACCGTGTTGCCTTCGAGCATGTATTACAAGCACAGAAATGCACAGCACAGCGCCCTCAGCCAATAAATCCTCATACCTGGTATCAGGTACCGATACATACGTGTATACTGCCGTTTACTCGTCTGTTTACTTTCTTCATTCAGTGTCCTCTCTCGGTGCTCTTCATGTTTTTCTTTCTTCGCTAATTACACCCGTAATGCCGTTGAGAACGTGCCATCGCCAGCAGCACGCAGCACTGCACAGGGCAATCAGCTCTGCGCAAGTAACTCTTGGCATTATCGAATCACCGGCTGCACCACATCATGAGCCTCTCCTTTCTGCCCCCTTCACATTTCGTTGTATTCTTGCTTACACGAGCAAAGCGGGCGGCGTCAGCCGCCCGCGGATCGAAGCCCTTGTATGCCCTACATATCAACATTTACCATTACCATTGCCATTAACAATAACATCAACATTAACATCAACGGTATCATTAACATCAACATCAACATCAACATCAACATCGACAATAACAATAACATTAACATTAACATCAATATTATACTACATTTATGATGCGAAACAAATCTGAGGATATGCGAAAAAACGTACGCTTCCTCGGAATTTCCGCAGGCTATAGTTCACTCAGAAAAGGTTCACCTAATACACGGTTTTCACGAAGAGACCGACGCACGCCAACGTATTCAACGTATTCAACGAACAGCCCGACACATGCTAACATCAGCCCAAAATATGTCAGCAGAACGTCAACCAGTGCCAGAATACGTCAGCCAGATCTTGAAGCGATGATATAACGTCAGCTGGGAGCAAAAATATCAACGCTGGACGTCATGCTTGATGCCTTTGCATGCACACCTCTGCATACATAACCAAGCACCTCCACAGCTCGACTCACCGACCGACCGATGCACTTACGACCAAGACATGAACACCCGCCACGCCGCGTCCGCCTGCAAGTTCGCCAACCCCACCAACTCCACTACCAACTCCTATATCCAATGAGCGCCAAAGGCAAGGGCACGGCCTCAGCTTCATCTGGTGGAAAGGAGGGATGGGGGCCACACTTTCACGCCACAGATCGGGGGCAAGGGCACGGTCTCACCTTCACCTGGCTGGGAGGGGGCTGTGTGGGTGGGGCACATTTCCCCGCCATAGTACGGGGAGGTACCCCCCCGCAGGCGTGCAATCGCTGCGACGACTCTGACTGCCCGGGTGGAACCGCAATTCTCCTTTTCCAGAAGGCTTGCGATTTCTGTTTCCGTCCCATCGCTGCAAACACCGTCATGCTCAACACCAACAAGTCTGAGACTGGTGAGTTCCGTCTTACTCGGCTTGCTATGTTGTTGGCGGTTTTATTGTTGGTGTCGGATGGCTGAGTTGTTGCTCGGTAGCTGTTGTTCGGTAGCTGTTGTTCGGTGTCTTTTTGTGTTGTTGTGTGCTTGGGAGTTTGTTGCATATTCGCAGTAGATACGTCGCTTGCATGCTCGTGCGTTTTCGATCCGTGTTTTGACTTTTTTCGGGCTGCTGCGTTGTTTCCTACTCCCCCCGGCATCGCTCCTGCACTGAGCAGTCCCGTCCCGTTGTGATATAAGGCAATCCCGCCAAAACTAAAACGTATCTACTTACCACCCCGACCTGAAATACGACAAAGGCTTCATGTCCCGTTATATTGAAACATGTTTGACCATCGCAAAAAATCATCTCGTCGTCAAGCAATCACATGCCGGGCCGTCCAGTCGAGAAAACAAACAAAATACCGTTTCCTCTTGTCGTGAAAAACGTAGTTAACGTAATCAGCATCCAGGCCCCTCGTGAACAAAAGTGTTTACTGTCCTACCGGTATTTCGGCATGTCCCGTTGTCATTTGTTTTTTGGCCGTCCCGTCGAGGAAAATCTCGTCTCGTCGCGCCAAGAAGCTGCTGTACCATGGCGTCCCGTCATGGCAAATCGTTCCGTCACGTCGTTCAATACGTACCGTCCGTCCCGTCCCGCCCGCAACAACCCACCAGGCTTGGTTCAACTTATGTGCTGCTCCAGTATCGAATCACGACCCGCGAGAGTCGTTGCCGCTGTTTTCTTCCACTCCATCTGATAATTTGCGTATTCGACAAGCATCACCACAGCCGCCTTTACACCCTCCAAAGGACTGTGCTGTTTGTACAACTGTTTCTATTATTGTATTATTCCCGAAATCTAATTGCTGCCCCCATGATGTGCGCGTCGTCCCTTGACCCGATGCTATTTTCACGCAGGTTGGCAAGCCCTGTTCCAATTGCACGAAGTCCGACCCCCTCGTGTAGGACGGCGTCATCCTCGTAACTTCTTGCGGTGGCATCGTGCACTTCAGCTATGCGAAGCGGGCCCAAACGCCTCCACCGGCATAACTGTTCTTCCTTTGCCAGGACGTCTAACCGCACATTCTACATTCAAAGTTCCTTTGGTGAAAACTCGTTCAGGGACCCACATGCAACATCAACGCCGAGGAAGAGCGAGGACAAGTTTTTCGTAACGCCGACCTCATCATCTGGGACGAGATTCCCATGAGTAAGGAACTTGCTCCCGAGACCCTTTGACTTGACTCTCAAGTTTTTGCGCAACGTGTCAAAGGCTTTTGGCGGAGCAATCGTTCTTTTTCGTTGAACACTGGAAACACGTTGGCCCAGTCGCGCCGTCCGGAACGCCAGACGATGTCGTCGACGCCGCCTTCATATCTGCCTACCTGTGGAAGAACGTTCCCCGTTTTAGGCGCACGCGGTCAATGCGCGATCGCCTTGACAAGCCGTTCTTCACGAGTGTTAGTGCCATCGGCGAAGCGCGAACCCCTGCCATCATCCTATCAGACGAATCTCAAGTCATCCGCCCGCAGCACACTCACACCGATATTGTGTCCGGAGAGTCCTTGACCTGCACGGTTAAAGGTACCACCGGCTTTCAACATCTCATAGACTTAGTTTATCCCAACCTACTTTATGCCAAACCCACCCTGTTCGCCGATCAAGGTATGTTAGCGGTAACCAATCTTAACATCGATGAAATCAGCGGTCATATCCTTCACCTGCTGCCCAACCCTTTGCACACGCTTGCCAGCTCCAATTAACTCCAGAAAGACAACCCAGACGACATAGCAGAGGTTACTTCACCTGAAGCTTTACGAACTGTTGATGTTCCCGGAGTCCCTCCTCATAACTTCCATCTAAAAGTCGGCTTTGTCGTGATGTTCGTCGGTTGTGTGAACTTCGATATTGGCCTAGTCACGGAAAAAAAGGGGTTGTCCGCGGAACTTCTACGCGCATCGTTTACGTCGAAATCGCCGCTCTTGGTGTTCGTTTAATTAAGGTTCCTAGGATAATATTTGAGGTTAAAGTTGGTCAAAAGGCATGCCCTTCCATCGCCAACATCTCCCGCTACGTATATTTTATGCCGTCACCATCAACACCTTGCGGGACAAACACTCAGCAAGGTGGGCCTCGAGCTTCGGGATGACGTCGTTTGCCACGGCCAGCTGTACGTTGCCTTAAGTCGGACAACTTCCAGCAAAAGTGTTTTCTGTCCCGGTTCGCCCTGACCGCCTCATCAACGGAGTGCCTCACGTTGTCAACTCCGTCTTTGAACCCTTCATCAAGGCCGTTATTGGAAAAGCTTTGCCACTACTCGACAACCTCTTCTACAAGTATGCCTCGTCTTCCTATTCTAACTCGCCTCTTCCTCCTTCCTGTTCTACTAACGGTCACGACTCCATGCAACGGGCGTTTCCATCGATGCCACATTGGAGCACCAGTGATGATATCGGTGACGGCGCATGCCTCTTGAGGGCTAATTCGCGTCACGTCCATGAGTCACCCGATCAACATGTACAATTAAGCATGAGCTCATGTCGCACATTGCCACAAACCATCTGCCCTTCTCAGTGCATATTGAAGAGTGATTCAATCACGAGCAATCACAGGTGCAAAGCCAAGGAACACAACCATATAGTACATTCAATGAATACATCGCCACTATTCCACACCCTCGAGCATACGCCGGTTACGTTGAAATCGCACCCGCACACAACTGTATGGTATTGCCATCAATGTCGTCTTTTACGGGAGCAGCTTGCCTCCAATCCCACACCAACCGCTTGCAAATCGCATGTACGTTTTGAACTTTCCAGCTTCTTTACACTGTACTACACTTACGCCTATCTACAACACGCAGCCTTAACCCCTTCATCACTGCATCTCCGTTTGGGGGTAAAAACACTTGGAATTTCAACCAGGAACATCATCATTCCTAGCTCCTTATCCGCATTAGTCGAATGGGTTCTCTTGCTCCATCCGCTTTTCCTCGCTCTGGCCCATGCGGAGCAACCCACTCCAAAGAGGTATCCTGTATACCTTTTTGTAAACAGTAATATATTTCGCGTTATTTTCTTCACGATCAGATTCAACTGTTCAAATGTCCTCCTTCCTGCAGATATACTTCGTACGTACGCAAGTGTCGATGGGAAGAATAACGGTTTCCGGTCTATTAACTGACGCCGCTAGGTGCGCATGTATATCCTGCCACCGCCACCGCCGCCGGTGAGCTAAATACAGTGTCGCATCAGTGCTTATTTCTCCCGTTAATTTCACGGAAAAAGCACGACTAATACCTGGTAACTGGTATGACTTTTTCGTACAGCGGCGGAACGAGTAGCCCGGCTCCAGCGACGCAATCACCAAAGCTATCCAGACATGTAAACAAGCGAGCTGGCAGCAGTAGAGCCCTTGCGTTGGCGTTCGTGTATGTCGGGTAGGCGTCTCTGACGTCGCCGTACGAGCTCGCCCGGGTCTTATTCAGCCCCCCCCCCGCCTCGTCAGCCCCACTCCACCCCCCCGCCCCACCCCATTTTTGGTTCCCGTTTGCTTGTTTCCTTCGTTTTCTCCGTTCGCAACAGGTGGCGGCGCTGCTGACCAATAGGGTGCCGTCGATCCAAGGCGGGGCTGAGGTTCTGGAACTGAGCGCGAAGGACACGAAGACTTTGTACTACATGCCCACGGGGGGCGTGCGGAGGCTGACGATGTCTACCATCAAGGACCTTGAGTCTGTAAGGAAACGCCTTTGTATAGAACAGCGAGCAGCACGTATCTATCAGTAGCTTATGTCGGTAATGAACTATAGATTTAAGTAGGCAGGGGGGGGGCGTGGTTGCGGAAGTGGGGCAGACGATGGTAATGAACTACGTATGAGGTAGTATATTATCGGTGTTTTGGTGTAACGTGAGGAGTCTGTCCATCCTCTTTTACAGAATATGTTGATTGAACGCACTTCACCTTTAGCCGATACTATGATGCTGTGTTATTACAGGCGCCCCCTTCCGCGGGAGGGTGTTAAAGAGGCCGGAGAGGAGGGAGGTAGAGCAACGGACAACCGGGCCGTCTCCGGCGTTGGTAATAGCGGTGGTGGTGGTGGTGGTGGTGGTTCTGCTGCTGCAACAACACACCCGAAGCGGTTTGCGCAGGCGCGAGATCCGACAGAACGCCCCAGCTAGCGAAAGTTCGCACCGGCGACTTGTAGAACTTCTCGCTGTTGCTTCTGATGCTGCTGAACAAAAACAAAGTCCTGGGCTATTTGCATTTGGGCGAGGTCCCGAACGCCTCCATGCGCAACATTAAAAGGCTACTAGGGCTTCGGGCTAATGTCAAACGTGGCTCCTCCATTCCCACCTCTTCCATCCTTGCCCATCCTCCCCCCTCCCTACATTTGGTTTTCCGGCGTATACCCTTCACCTCCACCGTAGGAAATCGTCAACGGCGCCGCTATCCAGGCCAAGATCCCCACCGCGCTGGTCCGCAAGCAGGAAGGAGGAAAGATCAGCTGCAACACGGGCACCATGGACTGCGTCGTTTCTATCTACGGCTTCTCAGCCGGAGTCGCCGCGGACAAGGGTACGGGCGCGGTTACGGTTAGGGGGCTCGCCGCGGAGGTGGCCCGTGTGCTGAAGCCGGGGGGGACTCTGCTTTTCGTCGAGAAGGGAGAATCCAACGAGCTGGTGAGGAAGGGACTTCGATTTGGTTCGAGGCCGTTTTTGGAATGGTATTCGATTTTTTTTGGCGTCATCTTCGGAAGAGCGTTCTACCTTTTTTGAGGCCGTCTTGGTTATTTCGCGATGGGATGGAAACTTCGAGCTGTGGATCCGCGCGTGCGTCGGCATGCCGTGCCATTCGGTTGCGTGCGGTTGCGTGCGACGCGTTCGTCCGGTTTGATAGGGAGACAGGGTAGCAGGAGCGCGGTGAAGTTCTTGAAGGTTTTGCCGATCGACAGGTCTAGTGGTGGTCGTGGTGGCGGTTGTGTTGATGTTGGTGGTGTTGGTGTTGGTATTGGTGGTGTTTGCGCCGGTGGTGCTAGTGGTGTGGCTATCACTGTGGGTCGTTCTCCTCCGGACGTGCTCCATATTTTCAAGATGGGTCTCCGCAAGAAGTTCCCCGTCGCATAAACGTCTTGCGAATAGGTTATACCAGAAGGCCCACTGGGCGTTTTGCGTCAGTCGGGAAAAAATTCCGCGCTTGAACGAACGGCAGTGCCCTTCCGCGAACCCCCGCCCAGAAAAACGCTTGCCCCCCTCCCCCTCCACATTCTCGACGTCGTCTATCGTCCACCCACGCCTCTAAAATATGTGCAAAACAGGTAGCGGAGCTGCAGCAGGCTCTCGGGACGGTTGAGGTCAACATGGTGAAGAACTTGGTGGATCCGTACTGCGTGGCGCTCGGAACCAAGACGAAGGTCGATGTGAGCTGTTTTTTTCTCTGGTGCCGGGGTTGCGCGTTTGGGCATCGCACGTGGCATCCTTGGACGGCAGGAGAAACATGCGTTGAAAGTACCCCCCATCTCCAGAGGGAAGATGAAATCCGGTGTTCTTCGCCCCTTCACATATGTTAACGTAGCCCCCCCCGCCGTCGAAGATGATGGACTTACCCATCCCCACACTCCTTTTCAGAAGGTGAACCGACTGCTTTTCTTCTCCCCGTCAAATCGGCTGTTGTCCCTCAAGACCCATTCTGCCTCAAGAAACATCCGCTTTTTGTCGCGCTGTCAAAGGCCAAACGGACCCCTCGCCACCCCTCCGAATATGCTAAATGTAACCCTCGACAGCCCACCAACAATGTGCTATACGTACCCTTCACCCTTTCACCCCCAGGTGGAAGACGATGAGCGAACGGCCTCGGGGGCGAAGATGGAAGCGGGCGGCAACCGTCGCGAGAGACGCGGGAAAAAGAAAGCAGCGAAGTCTCGGGGGGGTTAGGGGAGACGCGCGCTTTTTTTTGCACTCTTCCGTGTTTTGTTTTTCCTGCCTTTGCATTGTTTTTGTTTTTGAGGCGGGTCGTCCAGCACGAGATGCACTGAGTATCGAGGTTTCAACCCGTTTGTAGATGCATCCATGCTTTTGGAGACAACCGAGTGGCATAGGCATTAGACTAGGAGAAGTGTCGAAGAGTCCCCCCCCTGATATTCCTGTTTCTGTTTTTGTTTTTATTTCTGGGTTTCCCTGGATTTCCTCTGCACTATCCATGGGAAAATAAAAAAAAACACATACGAAAATCCGAGCAGAAAAAAAACTATATGTATGCCTCCGACGTTTTCGCTCGTTGCCAAAGGTTTTATTTTCCTTTTTTTCTCGTCCGAAATAATCTTCGCGATTAATGGCGAACCAGTGAAGCTTCCTCGTAGCAGATAGTTGCAAACACATACTTTTGAGATTCGTTTTGCACAACGACGTGCTCACACTCCGGCCACGGCGCGTGGACTCGTAGCCGACTTTCGGTCATCTGTGGGATGTCGTACCGGGACCATGGAGATCTCGGAGGACCGTCAGTTTTCATTGGTAGCGCGGCAAGACCGGGTTGTGGGCATGTTGCGCTGGGGCGCCGCACAGCGACCAATGCACATACATGCCTGACGCAATCGTTTTTGTAAGCACGGCATACTTCCCACAGTAGCAGTGGTCGTACATAGTAGAAGTACGGAACTTGAACGGGATGATATGGCACTTGCGCGTGATACTACGCGCAGCACGCGACCACAACATTAAAGCATCTATGTTATGGTATCCCGTTTCCCCCGCTTCTGCGTTATGTTTCACGTGGTATAGCAGTTGTTCCTTTTTACCAGGTAGGGGGTATCGCCTGCCTGAGCGTACGGCTCCGCGCCCCCTTCGATCAGAAGGCATTGGACGGATAGCAAACAATCAATACAAGATATACAACATCCAAGCAACCCTCGTGCGAGTGATCTGAACAGGGTCAAGGGCACCTTTGCATAGCAGTAGTCGGTACAGTCGTCCCCGCTTTAAAGACGCTCGGCTTAAGTCAACTCCCCGCTATAAAGACGACATTTTTTACAGAACCATGGTGGCCCGCAGATAGGACATACAGTAGGGGGGTGTCGTTTTTTCTCCAATTCCATTCCACGGCCCCCCCAAAATTCATCTCGCGAAGCTGCTCAGACAGCGGTCTGCTGCTTTCGACGCTGCTACCTGTGGGTATGGAGAGATTCCTCCCGTCTACTGGCGGGTCGTCTGCCGCCGGCTTGAGGCCGTGTGGTGAACCAACGTGCACGACAAAGTCTATGCTTGTGTCATCGATTCATGAGTGCCCTTGCGGGCGACCCATGCACGCGTATTGCGGTCGCGAATCGCTATTCCTTCTTTCGATAACCGTTCATTCGTTTACACATGAAACTCAAGTCAAGCGTAGAGCGAAGGGGAGGGGTGAGGTGCAGTCCACCCTTCGTGATGCATGGAAGTCGTAGTTTGGGAATGCCGTTCTTTGGGCTAAGGTCGCTGGTGCGATCTGTGATTTTGCTTCGCTCGGCAAACATGTTTCATGCTCTGTGTGGATTCGGTTTTTAAAACTGCAGTGGAGTGAGCTCTCTTTGTTTCAGCGTTGTGTGTTTTTCGTGCTTCCATGGTGTTATTTTTCCCCTGTACTCGAGCTGTGTGGTTTCGGGCGCAGGTGGCTCTCTGGTTGGTACGTGACGTTGAAACGGCAGTACGCATATTTTTCATGTGGTGACTACATCAAGCGTAGGCTTCAGAGGAGTGATTTTCAAGTGGGCCAACGAGAGACTAAATGTACTCGAATACAGGTTCCCTTGTTTGTAAATACGAACGCAAAGCACGCGCAGTCCACACACGCAAGTAGTCTATGTGCAGCGCCAAGGTTGTAGTTTCTCAGGTTGGCGCGGGTGGAGGTGATGTCCGCGAAAACTTAAATTCTACATACCTACAACGGCGTGGTGATTCTTTTTCGGCGTTTGCCTGTCATGCCAGTATTCCTGCTGAAATGGCGCGTCGTTTGACGTAGGTTACGTCTCCGTTGACCCCGGGGAAGGGGAGTTATTGTCCCCGGAAAGTTAAAGACGATTCCCCGGGTTAAAGACGCCCTGAAAAAAAAAACCCATGTGCGTCTTTAAAGCGGGGTCGACTGTACCTACGTCCGTACTGCCCCATCTTACTACATTGGCGTCGACACATCTATAACTACTCCCCGAAACGGTCTCTCCTCTCTTGGCCACAGCATGCTTGCGTTGTCCTCGCAGCTGGACCAATCTCGGTATCGTGTTCATCACGCCGAGGCGGCGTGGAGAACAGTGTGCAAGTCCCAAGCTCATCGACTGTTACGTGTAGCGAGGATGGTAACCTGGATCTTAAGAGCTCACGAGCGAGAAGATATTACGCGTTTTTTATTAGTTTTGGAGCGGCGGGCAACGCGAACTCGCATCGCGTCATCTTCTTCTCCAAGCCCAATAGCAAGTACATCGTCTCTTCTGCGCCTCGGAGGTCTCGGATCCCGGCGAATGACATCAGACCGGTCGTGGAGAGCATGGAGATATTGTTCTTCCGCTGACCGTGCTCTACCATGCCGAAGCCGGGGGTTAACACCAGCTTTGAAGCAAACGGCGCGTAACTGCGAGTGTGTTATTATTGTGTTTTGGGGGAAAATGAACCTAGAGACCGACTACTGTTATGCAGGGGTGCCTCTGGCTCCGTAATGATCACTCACACGAGGGTTGCTTGGGTGTTACATCTTTGGTATTAGTTGCTTGCAGTCCGCCGGGTACCTTCTGACAGAAGGGGGGGCGGGGCCGTTCGTTCAGGCATGCGATGACGGCTGCCAGCTATGAAGGAGACAACTGCTATAAATCACATCATCACAACGAGGGAGAGGGGATACCATAACACTAGCCCACCCTGAAGGGCCGTACATGCAGTTTCATACAAAGATCAGGTGGAACTAAATCAACTCGGAGAATTCGGAGAATGGATCGAAGATGCGGCGCTTCACAGCCCACCCCCACACCTCTAACTTGTAAGTAAGGCAGAAACCAATTAGAAGAGTGCAAATCAAAACAGGTACCAAACGCTCCACATACTAGAACGTGAAAGCCAAAATAACGCGTACAATGGAAATCAGGTATCAAACTACCGAACATATTGGTACGTGATCATCACTGAAACGCGTAAAATGCGAAGCAGGTGTCAAAAACCTGCCGACGACGCTAGTGTAGCAGTATTGTGTATTGGGGCAATGCACCTAGGGATCGACTACTGATATGCATAGGTACCTCTGACTCCGTAATAGTAACTCATACGAGGGTTGCTTGGATGTATTGGAGTGTTTGCGAAAGTGTGTTTTTCAGAAATGTACTTGCCCCCAAAAAAACACCGAAGTTTGGATTTGAGGTAAATTCTTGAAAAAAAGGCAAAAAGTAATTTGGCGAAGGTAGGAATTTGACGAAGTGTACGTTGCCCATATCATTGGCTAATGAACACCGAACATCTTCCATGCCTCGCACGCAACACTTGCGCAGCTTGCTGTACATTGCACCACAACCGCGATGGGAGCACAGAGGCTCGAGAGGTGCAGCTGGAGTATGATGCGGACGAGCGGCGGTGGATTGTGCCAGCGGGTCGGCCAGGTACTATACGGTACGCCCTTGCCCGCTAGGCGTCAGGATGCGTCGTACCAGAATAGACTACTCGTGCTTGTTCTCGTGACAGCATGATGACAGCTCGTGTAATTCCACCACGCTGCGGTAGCAGCAGCAGCAGCAGCAGCGGCGGGAGCAACAGCAGCAGCAGCGGTGGCGGCGACGCGCCGCCACGGTCTATATGTCGGGGCGCCGGGCGTGCTCGGAGCAGAGCGCGCCGGCGCGGTAGCGCGCGTAGACCGAGCGCAGCAGCAGCAGCAGTAGCAGCAGCAGTAGCAGCAGTAGCAGCAGTAGCAGCAGCAGCACCGACGAGGAGAATACTTGGTCCCAAAATCGAAGAATGCTTAAATTGAAGCTGTTGCTGCATTGGTGCTGGTGGTGCTGATGCTGTTTGGTTTCTTGTTGCTTACGCTGATGCCGCTGCTAGCTGCCGCTCGCTATGCTGCCGCTAGCTGTGCTGCTACTTGCGGTCGTGAGATAGCGGCTGCGGCAGTGCCGTTAATTGTGCATCGTTGCTGGGCTGCCGTTGCTTTCCGCACGCTGTCTTTTTTTTCTGTTTTTTTTTTGTTTGCCGCGTTGCTCCATATCCCCACATCCCTCCTCATTTTCGGAGGCGTCGCCTGCAGGATTTCGTTTACCTCTTGCGCAAACACACCTTAATCTTGGTGGGAAGGGCCGTGGGAAGGCAGCTCACTTTTTTTAGCGGAAGTAGAGTTTTTTTTAGCAGAAGGACAGTATTTATTTGTTTTTTTAAATATAAGGTTTCCACGTGGAAAAAATCGCAGGTAAATTGTGCGTTAGCTTGGAATTTTTAACCGGAGTAGGTTACTCCGCGTTTTTTCGCCATGAAATTTTCCAGAAAGACTAAAAAAATGTTGAATAAGTTCAAGGGTTCGGATTGGTTTGACAAATTATACCTCACGAAACAACTTAAGTTGAGAGTGTACAGTGCGAGTAGCTCACTGGCTGTGACATGGGAGATGATCTGCTTTTTGGCCAGCAAGAGCAGCAGCAGACAACAGCAGCAGCAGGCAGCGGACAGCACACACGACTAGGGCAGTCATCACACCCTTAAATGAAACTTAGCAGAGTATGGTGCCTGGTGCTCGTCACACTTCGCCGCCGCAGCAAGCGGGTAGGGTTCGTCTTGTCCTGTATATGGTTTTCGAGCGAACTCCGTTGTTTTGAAAATGCTGAGTCAAGCTCCTGGGATCTGCTGTGCTTCGCGGGGGAAAATCGAGTTTCTTCCTCAGAGATCACCCCACGCCGTTGACGACTGCGGTAGCTACCGGGCCTGCCACGATTGAATACAAGCAGCCTCGTATGTATACCGTTCATGTTGCCGCCCCAACCCCCCTGATGAGGGGTGTGGTGCCGTGCGTGTGGAGTCTTGGAGGGTTCTCAAAACATGAACAAATTTTGGTGGCATTGGGTGGAATACGAGTACAAGAATTCGCTTTGGATGTAGGCCAGCTCGCGCCAATCGAGATTACGAAAGCAATTGCGCCCCACACGGCCAAAACCTAGCAGCGTCGGTCTTGCACTACTAATGCCGCTGCCGCCCCAAGCGGGTAGGGATAGTCTTGCTCTGTGTGTAGTACCGTGAACAGCTCGGTGCTTTGGAATCCACAGCAGTTTGGTACGAGTCTCTCGCCTCTCGCCTGCGACGAGCTTGCTACCTGGCTACCTGGCATCTGGTGCGAACAGTTCCTGTTATTTTTCGAACAGCCCGCAAGAGCTGGATGGAAAAACACCGGAAAAACACACAGAAGATACCAGATTTTTATTTTTATTGTTCCTGTTAAAGTCTACGTGGGAACCCTATACTATCACAACAAAAGGCTCATTTTTTTCAAGAGGCCCACTTTTGTTTATTTTCGCCTTCGGCGAAAAAGCCCCGCACTTTGTGGCCAAAAAAGGTGCGGGGGGAGAAAACGGATGTACGGCAAGCCGCACATAAGTGTACTTCTTTTGGTGGTGCACTAAGCCGATTTCTCAGAAGAACGGTGCAACTGCGCAACATATCACCACCTAATTATAACCAACCCTGGTGCTATAGACTAAGGCTTAGTTTGGGTAAGCTATTGATATACCTTTTGCAAGTGGTCAAACACACGGACTACTAATACCCCACCAATTCCCTAAAAAATGGCGTCGTCGGCAGGACCATGGGTTTTCGGGTCGTGAGTTCGAATCCCACCATCCACAACAATATACTTTCACGACTTTCCCCATGTCGAACTTGAAAAATGTTCTCTCCGGTTTACCCAGGAAATGAAACCGCTTGGGTATTGACACGTCCGCCCATATATCCGGCCAACCTGCTATCCCGCCGTTTCAGGGGGGGGAAGTGTTACAAGGCTTAGTTTGGGTAATCTACTGGTTAACCTTTTGCAAATATTAATAGTCAAACGGACTAGTACCCCACTAATTCCTTAACAACAGCATAACACAAATCGCCTAAACAAACGACGTTTTGGCCGTCTATTCAAATAACGCCAGGAGTCTTTAAGGTTTATAAATGAATCTTGGCGTTCATTATTGTTGGACAAGCATCGCAGACGGCACTTACTTACTTATAATATCCGATGATTTGTTTTTATTATATTGGGAAGATCTTGGCGTACTCGAATCATAATTAATACTCGTACATATTATAGAGTGAATTGCCGACCTGTATCCCGAACTTGTATGATACCTGGTATGTGTTATAAGGCTTGGTTTGGGTAAGCTATTGGTTAACCTTTGGCAAGTGGTCAATCGGACTAATACCCCACTAATACCTTACCAAATGGCGTCGTCGACAGACCATGGGCTTTTTGGGTCGTGGGTTCAAATCCCACAGCTTTTAATAGTGCAAGTGGGGTATTAGTTTTAAGATACGGCCTCGAAAGGCCTGTAATTATCCAAATTTAAGATCGGCTGGATGGGTTTCGTATGATAAGGTTGGCGTTTTATATTCAGGAAAGTTAGGAAGTAGATCGGAGGCACGTGCCTCCGATCTCAGAAGCTATCCCGGGTTCTGGTGGAAACGAATAAAGCTACATCTCTACGAAGGAACGAAAGTGAGTACTCTCCGAGGACCTGCTCAATTGGCAGACCTGCAGGGGGCACTCTGTGTCCCCCACCTTTAGTTTAACATGTGGCGTCGACGGCAGGGAACGTCGCTGAAAGCACGCGTTCTCGCCGTCGAAAAGGGAAGAAAATTACCTTGCTGGAGGAAACCACGCTTGAAGCGCTAGTTTCCGCCGCCGGTACTACGCCGTGAGAATCGTCCGCAGACGGCGTAGGAGCCCGTGGGCTCTTGACAGAGGCAATCTGTGCTGCGTTACTGGAGAGGCTAGCAACAGAACACGAGCATTTTCTGAAACCGAAATAGGTACCCCCCGACAGTGTTGTCGACTTTCTGTCCTGCCGTCGACGCCACATTTTAAGTTAAAGGTGGAGGACACAGAGTGCCCCCTGCAGGTCAGCCAATTGAGCAGGTCCTCGGAGAGTACTCACTTTCGTTCCTTCGTAGAGATGAGCCTTTATTCGTTTCCACCAGAGCCCGGGATAGCTTCTGAGATCGGAGGCACGTGCCTCCGATCTACTTCCTAACTCTCCCGAATATAAACCGCCAACCTTATCATACGAAACCCATCCAAATGGTATCAAACTCGGATACTTACAGGCCTTTTGAGGCCGTATCTTAACACTTTGGCCACTTGCAAAAGGTTAACCAATGGCACCAAACTAAGCCTTATAACACTCTTTCCCCCTGAAACGGCGGGATAGCAGGTAGGTCGGCCGGATATACGGGTGGACCTGTCAATTATCCAAGCGTTTTCATTTCCTGGATTACCGAGGAGAGTATTTTTCAAGTTCGACATGGGAAAAAGCCTGAAAAAGTTTTGTTATGCTGGATGTGGGATTTGAACCCACGACCCAAAAAACCCATGGTCTTGCCGACGACGCCACTTGTTAAGGAATTAGCGGTGTATTAGTCCCTTTGACCACTTGCAAAAAAGGTTAACCGATAGCTTACCCAAACGAAGCCTTATAACATATGTATATACATACGTAGTATATATTTAGGCCGAACGGGTCGCGCATTTTAATTAAATATATATATTACCTACATACTGATAAATACAAAATACCAGGTACTCGTACAGCATATATAACATAAATTATATATAAACACTTCCACGCCCAGGATATCGCCTCGTTATCTTTTTAGAGCCGTCCATGCCGCTGCTGCAATTCCCACCCACCCCCGCCCCCAACGCCCCCTCCTTCCCCACCACCCGCACCATCGCCTAGACCTAGCACCACGCGTGTAATAGCAAACCCCTACATCTATGCGACCTAAAGCCCTCCCCCCCCGCCCCCCGCCTCCCCCGCCACATCCCCCCCCCCTACCCCACAACAAGAAGGATTAACAGTTTCCACGCACAAATTGACCTGCCCCCCCCCCCCCCCCCTTCCCCCCCCCCCCCCCCTCCCCCCCCCCCCCTCCCTCCCGCCCCCCCCTTTTGATCAAAATCAGGCCCCCACGTCCTTAAAAAGTCCGCCTTCCCCTCACCGGATATTCGACTTACAGGATTCACTTGATAAACTGATGCATTTCCTTCCACAGCTGTCAGATTTTGTCCCCCTCAGATACGGGTTTTATAGTTTCCGCGCACAGACTGCCTAACATCACCCTGTTGACTCTGATAGCTACACTGTAGTTGCAAGGGGAGTCGCCGACCTATATTCTTAATTAATGAGGGCACACAACCCGTAATACGCGCGATCGGAGTATCACACACAGCTTGCAAAGATGAGTTTCGACAAAATATTCGATCTCACAGCTGGAGTGTATTTTAATTTCTACAATATAGTCTATATATACGAAAGGGATTATTCCGTTTCCATCTATTCCTAGTGACCATATTTGAAAACTAGTTTTGGAAAATAAAAGTTTCACTTGTTTCAATTAAATAAAGCACACTCAATCATAGACTCGAAACTCAATCTCACCAAAACACTGTTGACCATGTTTCAAAAGCACGCGTTAGGGTTAGGGTCAGGGTTTTCGCTGTTCAAAGCGGCGTTACTGTAGAACGCACGTATATAGTCAAAGCACTGGCACCCTGGCATCCCCCTCAGACAGTACATTACATATAGTAGTACTGCCAATACAGTAATACTGGCATTACATACTGGACCAGGGCCCAGTCCTACGCGTACTAATTGGCACTTTGACGCCCGCCTTCTCAGCGGTATACGTTCACGGTACTCAGTTATCAGGCGGCGTGGTGATGTGGGAGGGTGTTCCCTCATTTAATCTTGCAGCAAACGACGCCTCTCTACCTGGACAACACACGAAACAAAAACAGTTGGTGCTTCTCCCTCTCCCTAGCTCGCGATCGCTTGGGCCTAGTGGTACGGCGTAGTCTGACCTCCGAATCTTGCCCAACCGCGTGGGCTTCTCGCCCCTTTCCCCTCTCCTTCCTTGTTCTCTTCCACACAACAATTATCACTGTCCTCAGTTTGTGAAGCCTACCCGTCCCTGTGCCGTGGAGCGCCGCGCATCATCATCGGTATGGTGTCTCTCGCTCTGATGTGCAGGCAGGGCGTGTTCAAGCAGGTGATCCCGCTTGTTGTGCATGCCCTCTGGCCAACACGCTATCATAGTCCGCATGCTCTGGTGAAGCAAGTCCTCTTGCTGTTCGTGTGAGCCCCCTGGCTCATTCTCTCTTTCTTGGTTTGGGGTTTCCCTCTGGAAGCCCGAGCATGCCCTCTTGCTCTGTGGTACGTATACCCTTGCTACCACCGTAATCGGTTGGAGTGGAGAAAATTTTCCCTCTCGTTCACCAGGCAGCAGCTTCATCTACCCTGCCCGCCTTACATTCTCCGTTTGCCCGAGCAGGCTCTCCCTCTCGTTAGTACCCTCTGGTAATTCCTTTGGTTTTGAGAAGCATTCTGCTTTCTCTCACCGGACAACTGCGTCATCTGCCTTACCCGCACGTTATCTTGCGCCCTGCCGAGCAGGCTCTCTTGCTCGTTAGTACCTTCTGGCACATTGCCTTCCTCTCTTTGACGCGTGCTACGATAGAGGTAGCACTTTTCGTGTAAATGTTTTGTGATTGACTTAAGACACTCCTTAACCCACAATCGTCGGAAGCAGGCCATACGTTTTGCATGGTTCTCGTCGTGTATCTAGGCCATGGGATTTTTCATCCGATAGCAGTCTTATTGTTCTCTATATAAGTCTTTGGGAGAGGTTTTAAGCTCCCAAGTTGAGGAACCTCAGAAAAGAAATGGTGCACCTCTATCGTAGCGCGCGTCCTCTATGCATTGTCCCGTGCTATTGCGCGCGTGAGTTATCGCTTTCCGCTCGCGCAATTCTGATCTCTGCTCGCGCCATGCAGTAGGGGCTCAATGGTTGTATTGGTTTCGCCTCTTCTCTGCTTTCAGCACCCGGAATCACCCTGTTGCAATAAAAATGCTGCTGCTGCTGCTGCTGACGCAGCTGCTCCTCCTGCTCGAACCACTGCTGTTGCTGCCGCTGCAACTACTGTTGTTGCAGCTGTTGATTCTGTTGCGCCTGCTTGACCAACTGGTGCTCCTCTTGATCGAGCCACTGCTGCCGCTGCTGTTGCTGCCGCCGCAGATGCTGTTGGTCGAGCCACTGCTGCCGCTGCCTATTCTGCCGGTCAACGACACCCCCTTGTTGCGTTGGTAGCGATGCCAACGCCGTGCTCGTGAGGACATAGCTGTAATCAATATAGTGGTAATCGGGCGGCAGTTTTCCAGCGTCGAAATAGGTATGAAGCAGTGGGTTCGGAGCCTCCCTGAGTTGCAACACCGCCCTGCATTGGGCTAGGGCATGGCCATAGACCTGACACCTCATACATCAAATCACGCGCGTATCGCGTGGGACCGTCTTGCTTCCACCCGTAGCCGAACCAAACATTTTTCGTTGCAAGTCCCCACCAGCAGGTGCTACTGCTAAGTACTTGGACTACCCGCTAGCGTGTCGAGATGCGTCCGCTGGTAGGTGCTCTAGTTGGGATGGGTTCACGGGTGGGTTACCATTGTGGCAGCACGAGAGGGGTTCATGTAGACACGGAGTAGAATGTAGAAAAACACAGGTAAACAGTCTAGACTAGTCTATATACTAAGATATGAAGATGAATTAGTGGGGACCTCCCGAGATCCATATAAACCTCTTGAAAACCCTCCCCCCCCCCCCCCCCCCCGCCTTTTTTTTTTCCCTCCCTTCCTCTTGCTTAAACGCGCCACCTACTATCTAAATCCGCCAGAGTAATAAACACTTCCACGCCCTGGATATCGCCTAACGAAAACTACTATCGAAATCCGCCAGAGTAATAAACACTTCCACGCCCTGGATATCGCCTCGTTATCGTTTCAGAGCCGTCCATGCCGCTGCTGCAATTCCCACCCACCCCCGTCCCCAACGCCCCCTTCTTCCCCACCACCCGCACCATCGCCTAGACCTAGCACCACGCGTATAGCAAACCCCTACATATATGCGACCTAAAGCCCTCCCCCCCCGCCCCCGGCCCCCCCCGCCACATTCCCCCCCCTCCCCCACAAGAAGGATTTATAGTTTCCACGCACAAATTGACCTGCCGCACCCGTCCCCTCCCCCCCTCCCGCCCCCCTTTTGATCAAAATCAGGGCCCCACGTCCTTAAAAACTCCGCCTTCCCCTCACCGGATATTCGACTTACAGGATTCACTTGATAAACTGATGCATTTCCTTCCACAGCTGTCAGATTTTGTCCCCCTCAGAAACGGGTTTTATAGTTTTCGCGCACAGACTGCCTAACATCACCCTGTTGACCCTGATAGCTACACTGTAGTTGCAAGGGGAGTCGCCGACCTATATCCTTAATTAATGAGGGCACACAAACCGTAATACGCGCGATCGGGGAGTATCACACACAGCTGGAAAAGATGAGTTTCGACAAAATATTCGATCTCACAGCTGGAGTGTATTTTAATTTTTATGATGTAATGTGCCTCGGGAGAAACATCCCTGGTGTCTCCACGGACTCCCTGACGGTTTTATAACCATTTCGTACGCATCGTACGGTCGACAGAAGGTATTTTCTAGCACTCGACAATGAAGCAAGAACCGACGGGGAGAAGGGAAGATACGTGCTGATACCACGAATTGTCCGGAAGGCCGCTGAGGGTAAAACTTCCGAAAAATTGAGATGGAAAGTAAAAGTGACGACTAAATTAACTGAAACTAACACTACTGCAGCAGCACAGTATTGCAAATAAGTTCTTTGAGAGCGAGTTGCATCACCGTGACGTCAGGATCTACGTATTATGACGCATGGTGGTCGTCCGAACCAGCCCTACGAGGAGGGGCTACTTTGTACTCACCGAAGCGCTCTGTTTAAACGTTACGTGGGCTAGGAAATGTACGTAATCACGTACGTACTCCTTTTCCGGTTGCAAAGGTCACAGATGGACGCAAACTGCCTTACGCGGTACTTCTAAATTCGTTCAAGAACCAAACAAGATTAAATCTCAACGATCTGTGACGTATAGTCTACGCCGTCAGCCTGTCACGCGCTACATATCGAACACATATTATCCGCGAACGCGCTTATGAAATCGATACACAACTGCACTGTCCATTTAGTTAACTAACCAGGATGCTGGAAACAGGAAGACTTCGTGGTTCTCCGAGGAACTGGCCTATTGGAATCATTCTCCAATCGCACACACCAGCACAGGTGAATCAGCCACAGGTGTAAGTATCCTGGTGTTTTTATCGAAAGAAGGCCGAAGCTTATTATTGTAGCATGGTGAACCAATGGAGATTGGAGTACAGTAAACGGGAAAACATTGGATTTTAGTGATCTACAGGTAGGTCTTGCAGTCTTTGGCATCTGGTTTCTATAGGACCTTTGGGCGTCTCTCTGTATTCTGGGTGCCTTCAGTCTAGGTGCTCGCAGTCCGTGTTTCTCAAGTTTGAATGTAATTAGTCTGGATGCTGGGAATCTGGGTTTTGGAAACCTCGTCGCTCTTAGAACAATATCCTCATTGTAGTACTACTAGAAGTTAGGAAGAGACAATTTCGATGGAAAATGGGAAGGCTTTCCTCTGCGCCCAAGAAGCCATACGAAGCCCCTAAGCACTTACTATCTGCCAGTTCTAAATTTATTTATCCCCCAAAAAAGACGTAAAATCGAAGTAAAAAAATTGGCACCACCTGTCTTATCGATCGTGCATCATGTCGTCTGTGAATACGTTAGGGGGTCTTCGACAACTGGAATTTACAGTTTTGTTTTTGTGAGGGGATTCCGGTGCTCTGTCGAGTTTTTAAAAGCGGGGGGGTCGCTCCGCCCGGGTTTAACCACGGCCGGTGAGACGATCACATGTCCAACGGTTATGGTTTGGTTTCTGGCCTGATGTGGGCTGGAGCAGGATGCATAAACGATATTGTTGCAACCCACCGTAGGGCAGGTGGTGGCTGATGCTTGTCGCACACAGGCGGCAGCGCTGTAGAGGCGACCACGGCAGCGAACGTAAACCGTATGGAATATGGCACAACATCCACGCTCGTCAACTCTTGGCGGCTACGAGGTCCCGAGCTTCGAGATATTGTCCAGCTTTCACGATAGAAATTAAACTCCAGCTGTCCCCTCTAGTCTAGTCTAATGGTTTATCTGTATAGGAACAAGTAGGTTCATCGGACCCTCCGCACGGTTGAGGTTCCTGGCGAAAATCCAGCTGAAAACGTACAAGTGAAACATACAATGTTCCTTGTGCACAAAGCACGCATGCCGGGCGTAAGCGCGTGGTTGCGTATCAAACCTGAACTATAGGCTGCGAGTAAGTGTAGATCAACGTGGTGAATCGACACACAATGAAAACGTGCTTACCCTCTCGCGTAGTGCTAACAAAGAGTGTTATTGTAGGTGGGAGGGGAGAGGGCCGAAGGGAAACCTTTCTTAGATACTCCAGGTCTGCGGTGTGACGGGACAAGGGCGACGAGAAAGGCAAAGGGCCACAAAGGGATAACACCCCCCCGGTCGGTCGCGAGTGGAAGCGGGTACCACAGAGAGGCTGGGCTGTAAACAAGGATCGTGTGTCGCACTATTTGTCTTCTTTAGAAGACGGGGGACTCCGGGAGGCAGGTTATGGTTCAGCATCAGGAACATTTTTTAATTCGGCTTCGGCGGTTTTAGCAGGCTCACGCCATTATTCAGGCGATCCGATGTGTGCCAAGCGTCAAGACTTCCTTTCAAAAACGGAGAAAACTTTCAGCCGTTTTCTGTTTTTCTTCGACCGACAGAATGATGGTTTCGGGGATGCTTTGAACCACCCTCTTTCAAGGGAACGGGGTATTGTTAGGCCGATTGTGTTCGCGTTTCGGCAGGCTGAACGTCTCCCGAATAGTTTTGATACAGAACGTTTGTGGCCGTGGCTTCACCATTTTCAAGCTACCGGTACTTCCGTGTGGCTTGTATCAAAATCAAAACACGCAAAGGACGGACCAGAAAATCATATTGAACTTGCGATAGCAGCCCCTGGTGTATACTGAGTCGGCAAACGATACCCAAACGATACTTACCTAAAAATAAATGTGAATGTGCCCCATTGGAAAACCTCTCGGCTTCCGCCCCTTCGACATACACCTGGTAGGTTAAATTTTCGCTTTATGCGGAACCAATATACGTGGTTGTCGGACTAATCGATGGACACTGCAGAAGTTCCGGGGTTGGAGTGTCGGTGAGAACCACAAGAAAGCGTTTCTGTGCCTCCTTTAGTTACTGCACGTGAGTTAGATAAGCCCCATGGAACTCGGCGAGTAGTAGCAATGACGATCTCTACGCGACACAAAGCCAAAGGCATGTCACTTAGGGGGATAAGAGAAGACACACGCCACCAGGGCCTGTTCAGACCATTGCCAAGATTACATGCGCATGCAGGCTGAGATGGACAGTAACAAGTGACGACGAAAAATCAAAAGCAAAAAATGTAACGGCGCGTAGAGAGTGACGGATGACCTGCTATTGACCAGTAGCGAAACTATGGAAATGCACTCTCTTTATACAGCGCAGCTCTGCGTCGCGTTTTTTACCAGAGAACCATGCCACCGTCTTCCTCGGATGTGGGCATTTGCTTGTTATTCTGATGAGTTCCTTAAATCTACAGTCTCGTGCTTCTGTGTCTTGTTGAAGACATCGCTCACAATTGTCACACTGCATTTCTTCCACCCCAGGGCCCCGGAACCTTCATCGCAATGTGTTTCAAGCGCGCTTGCACGATGTTTGAAGGATTAGCTCACTCTGTCGCACTCTTTATCGCCTCCGCCCAGGCGAGGGACGTGCCCCGTCGACTGGACCATCATCTGACAATCGCTTATGCCAGACTCGCACCTTCTTACGTATACACACAACGATAGGATTACGTCGCAACGGTGACTGTTCCTGGCAACAATCCCGTCGCCATCGCCATCCGACATTATGCATAGCTGCTCACCACCCCAGCTACTCAAACAAGCGCGGGGGCGAGGGGAATAGCGGCAGCTGCCAAGATCGACCAGCCAAAACGAACAATACACTCGGCCAGGTGGAAGGACGAAGCTCCACCACTGAAGTCGTCATCACTTGCGGGTGTCGGGGATGGTGCATCGTTGTAGTCATCGCTGTCGTCTGAGACCGAAGTCTCCGCGATTTCCGTGCAGTTGACTTCTAGATACTCCCCTAGAGTCGCAGACATGCCGGGAGCGGACTCCTCGCAATGAAATATTTCTGGAACCCCCCCAATGACATCCAAGGAGCATGTGCTGTCATTGTAAAACGCCCATCCCAAGCGCTCGTTGATGCAACGGATTCCCTTGAAGATATCGCCAAAGTAGAAAGAGCAGGTCTCGTTCACCTCATATAGTTCCATGAATTCTGACAGGGCGAAATTACTTGTTTGGCCGTTAGCCACACTGCAGTTCTCGTCCAAGTAGAAGGTTCCTAACACGGTCGAGTTGACTAGAATATCCCAGTTGGAATCTGTACAAGGGGCACCAGCAGCAGCACACGGAGAAGTTATGATGTGACCGTCTTTCTTGCTGGAACAAGCGAACAAGCGAACCAATCGCGCCGTTTACCATTAAATGAGGGGCGGGGCTAGTGGGTGTGGAGGGGCCGAATATGTCAAAATACCCTCGAGCACTGCGTGTTGCCACCTGTAAGACCACTAGTAGGTATACGTCCTTAGGCTAAGAGGGTATGCATGACCTTCGACAGTTGGCTGAACTGTTTACGACGTACATCTCAACGGCGATACGATATATCTGTGGTTTATGTGTATGCGCCTTCCTGCTACGATGCTCCACACAAAGCATCATGCCGAGCACGGTGGACAAGGGAAAACAGAGGATGGTCCGGCGTGTTGGTGGCGACGAAATAATCGTTTAGTTTAGATTCAGTGTCGTGTACCGCCCAAATAAATGGGTGTGCACTGGCTGGTTCACACAGCATATTGTGCAGCGGCTCCACGCTGAAGAAATACTCTAGTACAGGTGTGTTGCCGGAATGCCACACAAACGCAACCTTCGATACTTTTAGGGTAGATTCCAAACGAGTTGATCGATTGCGGAAGGATGAGTGGAATTTCTGAGCTATGGTGTCATTTCTACGATATATAGAAGGGCATAGGTCAGTTTCGTGAGTTCGAATCCCTCCGAGCGCATACTCGTGTAAATTCGTGGGGACTTTTTCTTGTGCACAAATTGACTTGCGGAAAGCGCGAGAGCGTGAGTTAGCAACACTCCACGAAAAATCGACGAGCAGTGGGATTGCTGAACCCTATGCGCGATAAAATTTGAAGGCAAGAACCGGGGGGGAGAAGGGACGACACCTGTGACCACGGCTTGTCCAGAAGCTGGAAAGTAAAAGTGCGGGGGAAACGAAAAAGAAAAAAGAAGGGGTGGCCCCCATCGATTGGCAAAGACGGAATTTTTTGGGACAACGCTTATAATTACTACCATGGTCGCTGGCATCACCGCTGTCATCGTCCAGCCACACGACGAAGTCGTCGTCACTGCCATTCCAATAGGGATAATCGTAGAAGTCGTCGTCACTGCCATTCCAATAGGGATAATAGTAGAAGTCGTCGTCACTGCCATTCCAATAGGTATAGTCGTCGTCGGTCCCGCCTGAGATATCCATGCTTCCGGTACAGGTGGCGCCAAGGTACTTCTCGGAATCGTTAGAAGATACGACGCAGCCAAAATTATCTGTAGAAACATATAAGACGTCCTCAGAGCATGTGCTGTTCGACTCGTTGTAGAAGGCCCATCCCAAAAGACCGTTGATGCAGCGGAACGCGTAGGAAGCATTGGCGGAGTCGAGGCTTTCACACGTTCCGTTCAGCTGGTATAGCTCCATGAACTGTGCCATGGTGTAGTTGCTCGTCTCGCCGTTAGCCACGCTGCAGTTCTCGTCTGAGTAGAACATTGCTTGAACGGTCCAATTGCTTTTGATATCCCATTCGGACACTGTACAAGAAAAAACAGCAGCAGCGCGCGGAGGAGTCACGGGATTAATGTAGTGCATTCTGGAGGCCACATATGGTACTATCCGAAAGGGGCGGCAGCGGTATAGCGCATTCACGCAGTGCATTGAGGTGGGGGGACGCCAAGGCTGTAGGAGGATCGACATACTACGGTCACACGAAAAGCTATTCGGCTCTTGATCGACAATGTTTGAACCACCGTACGGTATACTCACTTATATCGGAGGGCTGCATTAACGGATGAGCGGTGGAATATACTTTTCGGATGCTACTATATGGCTGGCTCTTGGCAGAGGGGCCCGATTCACAATAACGGTTGTAACGGTTGTGGCATGCGTAGCATAAAAACTGCCATCGTTAGTGCCAGACATAGTGCCAGATATCGTCGTTGTCACCTCTGTAATCGTTCCGCGAAATTTGTCATCGCTCCAAGACACGTTGCCATAGCCTAAGACGTAGCGGCTGGGGTACGCCGAAACAGGATTTAGGCATGATCAGCAGAGGACGCCGCCGGAAAGAAGGAGTAAGACATACCTTAAGGCGTTTGCCTGAACGTTTCCGCTACCACAGAGCGTGGATACTAATCCCAAGTAGTTTGTCCCCAAAATCGTTGGCAGAGTTCTATAGGGGTTGAGATAAGACAAAGTGCGTAATACGCTTTGTTATATCGTATGGGCCTTATTAGGATACAGCGAATGAATGCACCAAAAAATGCCTTACACATTTGACCAGGCAAATGCCTTTTTTAAAAGCCTTACATGCGCCTCACTACCTTGTTTGCTTTTTTATGCCTCTAATGGCGTATTGCAATAAATCAAAACCTTTGAAAACGTCTTACTCACGCCTTCCTACCCTTTCTCGCCCTAATATGTGTTTGGGACTGAGGGACGTGCAACACTAATCAGGTACCATATTCCCATCACGTATGCCACTGGTCTGACGGAGACGATGCGCGGTAATACCCCATTGCAGTCAGCATGATACTACTTGTAGCTGTGTACATCACATTTCAACATCGCAGCTAGTACTTCATTCCTCCACCTGATGTCAAATGCGGCGGCACATATCAGCGCACATCACCAGTCGGTACGGATGCGTGCATGTACGCCCTAGTCAGCTAAGACGCAAGCCTTAAATACACCAGCGGGAAGGAATGCATACAACAACACACCAACACAGTGGAGTACCGCACACGGGAAGAGTACAACAGTTCCGCTGTGGAGCGGTCGAAGGTAAGGCATTCATGATTGCCGTTTTCTTCGTACGATGTATGAAAACACCACCGTTCTCTCCATTCAATCAACTCAACCCCAGCAAAACAAACAAACGTCGCTGGAGTGACTTCGGTCCTAAAATTGCACAGAATGGATCACTTCTGGTGCTGCCCCTACGCTAGCTGGGCCCCCCTCTTGCTGCGTAGGCACGTCGCCGCGCGGTAGAGTGCTGTCCCCAATCGCTTTCTGCTCTCGGCAGTCTCTTGCTATAGTGCTCGGAATCAACAAAAACACACCAGATACACCATATTGCTCGTCATTACAAGTATATTAACCATTTCTAATCATAATGACGTCATGTCATCTGCGCATCGATTTCTTACTATTTTGGCTATTTACAAGTAGAGTGCCAGGTAAATGGCGTCGGTTATTTTACATTAGTGTAACGCCGTACAAAATAAAGTAGTCTTCGAAGTTTAGGTTTTCAAATGCCCATTCTAAAATGTATGGGTTGTAGTGTACGTACACATAGTATATGACTCACTATCGCCACACTAAAATACCATAAAAAATATGTGCATGAATTTTAGTAAGCCAGACTAAACGCTGCCTGCGATGACATTTTTTCATGGCGTGACCCGAGCCCCGTTTTCAGAGACTTCGTGTCGAACGGCGTTAATTTGGTGCACACAACGTGCCGAATTGCCCCCATTCCATGGCGCGGACGTTCCCTTACGGAAATTAGACGTGTAAGGCCCCAAGCAGATTCTACGGCAATACCCTGCTGAGAAAGGGCTCTACAAGGTATTATTTATGGCATGCCTCAGCCGTTAGGTCTTACCATCATCCACGTCGTCCACCCAGTCTGAAGTATTCGTGATGTCGTAACAGTAGGCGCCCAGATACGGCCCTGCGGCGGCAGCGGACGTGACGCAACCATAGACGTCCGTTTCGACTATTACCACCTCAGAGGAGCATGTGCTGTCTGATTCGTTGTAGTAGGCCCGCCCTAGCTTCTCATCCACGCACCGGAGCGCCAAAAACATGGGTACACCGTCAACGTCGACACTTTCGCAGCTCCCGTTCTCCTGGTATAGGTCCATGAACTGGGCCATGGTGTAGCTGCTAGTGTTGCCGTTAGTCACGCTGCAGTTCTCGTTCGAGTAGAAAGTTGCATCTACGGTCCAGTTTGTTGAAACGTCGAGCTCTGTACAAGAGGCGGCAGCAGAAAACTGAAGTATTAGAGTAGCCTGCAACTACGTATCAGGAAGCGAAGAAGGCAGGTCTGTCTGCACGCCAGAAGCATTTGGATGGACCTTTGGAGGGTTGACGGGAATAATTACGAAGGGGTACAGCGCGTTGTACTACGTGCAACTGTAAAGGCTTGTTCACGCTAAACACCCATTTTTTTTTTAACGTCCAAATTTCACGCCGATTTCGGGAGTTAGATTAAGCCAATTTTTATACAGTCGGATCCGTGCGTCGAGAAGGGCCTTTTCCAACGGGACGTTTTTTCGACTCTGTGCGTCGAGAAGGGCCTTTTCCAACGGGACTTTTTTTCGCCTGGGTTCTTCTGGGCCTCATTCGTGTCGTCGGTCGAGTATATACGTGGCGTTCGAATATATTTTTTTAAGCGGCGCTTGTGTAAGTGAGACAATTTCGAGCATTTAGCGTGAACCAGCCTATATCCCAAATGAGGTTGTAGGTTTCAGGGACCACGAAAATGGTGCACTGATTATGTTTTACTCTGTTGACTATGCCTGTACAGGATACGGGCGCGATGGCAGTTGGGGAGATAAGGGAGTTCCGATAGTAAGGTGGCTCAATGTTTTTTTTGGGAATGTATCATAGTGAAAATATACAGTAAATAATCCTGCCTGCGGTTCTGACGCAGGTTGCCCGTTCCCGCACTCTACATCTTTGCACCTCAGATCATAGACTATATATATCGATACCTGGTCTATGTGAATACACCCCGGAGTCTATGTGCCTCGTTTCAGTCTCAATCTGTAACTCCTGCCAAATGTAATAGAGTGTCAGTATAGCTGAAAATAGATTCGGTAAGATAGCTCACGGGGTCATGGTATATTGGACCACAAGAAGATTCCAATAAACGGAATATTCTTAGTGGAGCGGACAACCCATAGAATCTAGCTAGCTTATACCACAAGAGCGTTCTCGGTAATGGAACGTTCTTCCTCTGGACAAGATAGATAGAAGTAAGCGCGTTAAGCGCTCATGGGAACATAGAACATCCAGGAGAACGTTTCTTGTACGTTCCATAGGTAAAGGTCCAGACGAGAGCAAAGCAGCAATGCTGGGGTGAAGCGAACTCTGTGAGCTTCACCCCACCCCCATACTCTCACTCCTCCTCCTTTTCCTCCTTCTTCTCCTTCTCCTTTCCTGTCTCCTCGAGCTTCTCATAGCTCAATGCCAACAATGAGAAATCAATAAGAGGAACCGGTGCTGTCTCCAAGCGAAGCTGATACCCCTGCGTCCTTTCCCTCCCACCTTCCGGCACCACGACTCCTTCACACAAAGCCTTTGGGGACAAGCGACAAATTCATGGTTTGACTGCATACGTACTCTTTCATGAACGAGTGACTATGGATTCACCATTGTACTTCCACGGAACGATTCTACACACGTTTTATTTTTTATAGCCGCACGTGATTCTGTCGGCTTGACACATTTCGGTCGGAAAGCGGTACTCAACAAACAAGGAGCAACTAACGGAATACCTCTCACCGTCCAATGAGCAAGTTGATATTTGACCCTGTATGCACGTGCCGTTGAAGAGCGTGACGACAGTCATGTTGCCCTCGCCGCTGCAATCATCGTTGTCGTATATGATCTTGACCGCCTCATCGTTCGCGCACTCGTAGGAAGATGACTGGGCGGACACGTTCGTCAGGTTGCTGCAACTATAGAATGGAGTCACTTCATCAGTCGAACCTATGGGGACCCGACAGCAAGACCGGGATGGTGCAGAAGGGACATTTGAGGACCCACGTATTGGACTTGACTGAATTTTTATTCCGTCCATTTCAATTCCTCCGCTTCGCTTCGCTGCGTTTCATTTGTTTCATTGTGTTTCAATGTGTTTCACCGCGTTGCACTGTGTTTCACTTCGTTTTTCTTTTACGTCACCTTCCCCCCCGCCATTTTAATTCGCACAATTTAGTGCTATTTGTTTCACTTCGCTCCAGCCAATTTCACTTTGCTTCAGCCAGTTTCACTTCATTTGTACTTTGTTTCGCTCCAGCTCATTGAACTCCACGTCACTTCAAACGGCTTCACCTGAACTCTTCGAGACATTTTTTCTCTAGACTTGAGTTGACTCCAATACACCTTACCTTTTTGTCCACTTACTTCACTTCACTTATTCTCCACTGACTTAACGTTCACTTCACGTAGTTTACTTCTTTCTACTCGTATTTCAATTCCCCTCATTTTCACTGATTATTACTTCACTTCACTTTATTTTGACGCCCCTTTTCACTTCACTTCGTGCGCTTCAAATAACTGATTCACTTCGCTTCACTTCGCTTCACTTCGCTTCACTTCGCTTCACTTCGCTTCACTTCGCTTCACTCAAATTTACAATATCACGTCACTCAGTTCACTGCATTTTAATACGCTTCACTTTACACCAACGGCAGCTTGGTTTATTCCGCGTCTACTTTTCTGCGTGCGGTGAACCTCACTTTTTTCTCACTTCGTTTCAGTTGATTTAGTTTCACGTCAGTTCAACATTTCCCCCTTCAATTCCGTTCAATTCCCTTCATTTTACTTCACTCCACCTCACGCCGACCTCGTCTTACTTCAGTCACAACGTACACTTGACTTTACTTTAATTCGCTTCATTTAATTTCGACTCGCTACATGTATATAGTCTCGCTTCACTTCACTACAAAAACTCTCACTGCACTTCACTTTGTGTCATTTCTCTTCATTTCATGTCATCATTTCGTTTCGTTTCATTTAATTTCACTTCATTTCATTCCCCTTCCTTTCCTTTTCTTTCTTTTCCTTTGCCTTAATTTAATATAAATACATCTTATTCAATATAACAATTTAATTTAATTTAATTTAAGATAACAATTTAATTTAGTTTTATTTAATGTAACAATTGAATTGAATTGAATTGAATTGAATTATATTAAATTAAATTAAATTGAATTAAATTGAATTTAATTGAATTTAATTGAATTGAATTTAATTGAATTGAATTTAATTGAATTAAATTTAATTCAACTAATTTAACCAATTAAATTAAATTAAATTAAATTAAATTTAATTGAATTCAATTGAATTCAATTTAATTCAATTTAATTCAATTTAATTCAATTCAATTTAATTCAATTCAATTCAATTCAATTATATTTGATTTGATTTAATATGATTCAATTTTATTTGATTTAATTAAAATAAATTTAATTTAATTTAATTTAATTTAATTTAATTTAATTTAATTTAATTTAATTTAATATATATTCAATTTAAAATATTTTAATTTAATTTACTTTATTTTACTTTATTTCAATTTAATTTAATTTAACAATTTAATTTAATTCAACAATTTGATTTGATTTAATTTAATTTAATTGAATCTGATTTAATTTAATTAAAATAAATTAAATAAATTAAATTTAATTATTTTAACTTAATTTATTTCTATTTCTTCACTTCATTTCACATCTATCTACGTGACTTCATTTCAATTCTCCTCACTTCACGTCTTATTATCAGCTGGCTTCAATTTATCTCATTTCTTTTGGTCTATTTTCGTTTCATTTCTTGATTCGCTTCACTTCATTTCTCTTCACTCCACGTCGCATTCACCGCACACAGCAAGCAGCAGTAGTAGTAAATGGCCCGTAAAAGCGAGTGAAACCAAGGAATGTGCAGTACCGAAACGACCATTTCGACAGAGCAACTTGAAAAAAAACCGTTAGGGTGTTGGCGGTATAATAAAATTGGTTGGGTTGGAAAAGGCGTAACAATACTGCTGTAGCATTAAAAACTACAAACGTCAAACCCAAGGCTAACCCAACCCACGGGAAATTACGTAGAAGTTCCACGTGGGCCCGTTTTTACAAGAGTTTCGTAGGATAGTTTGGCTTCGGGTTATGACATTGGTTTGAACATTGTTTTTTCCCTACCCAACGAGGTTCGGTATCTCGCAAACACCCTAAACTAAGGAGCGGGACAGAAGTGACTTCACGAATTTCACCACATACATGTTGATCCGATACACTAACAGTTGTGCAGGACGCCTGCCGTGAAATCGGGTGAAGAAGATAAATCAGGTTGATGTCTACAGGACTATTTGAAATCCAGGAGACTTTGTTAAAAGGCTGAAGATCATGTAGCACGCATTCTCTCCTAACAAGAACACAGCCTGGGTCTGCATTCTATTTCTTAGTAGGCGTTTTGCTGTTGTTGTAGTGATCGTTGTTGGTTTATGTGAAAGGGGGGATGGCAGTGGAAGGACAGCCAGCAAAGCTAACGGGAAATGAGTGTTTTCTATTGGATGGTGGTGTGTTGTCAGAATGTCAGCCACCCCGCTGGAAACATGCCGTCTACGGTATGTTGAGTTCTGGGTTGACGGCCGGGGTCAGTAGTAGTACTAGAGAGGGACGGATATAGAGCACGAGATGAAATGTTTATGACTTTTCAACGGTCGTACTACTTTTTATGTTTTCCGCGCGTTTTTGTGTGCTTCTTGAAATGGCACGCTTCTGACAACGTATCCAATGGCAGCAGGTCTTGTTGATGAGAGCAACAGCGATTGGGATATCGCAAGCTATGATTTTCAGGTTTTTGTTTTGAATAGGCAAATTTGGAATGATGCTATATATAATACTACAACTGGTCTTCTCAGCGGTTGATACTCTGCTTATCAACCGCAATAACGAACTGAAATGCTGGATTATTTTTGGGATGAGCGATTACACTGCTGTTCACAGTACTGATGATGTTTGTCGGGGAATGATACACAGCGCTTGCCTGTGATAGCCGAATTTTCTGTCGTATATGAGTTGGCACTTTGGTTCATTTTCAATCAACCATTCTCCCTCAGTTTAAAAAGTCGAGAGTAAATGGTCACCGCCGAAAGCATGACTTTTGATCCTGGTCGTTGGAAAATATCATGGTATTGCTTGGTGCATTAGCGGTCTATACTATTGATAAATGGCACCTGGTACGTGGTCGTGGTGGTACGTTTTTTTTTTTGCTGGCCGGGACTAGTATATTATAAAAATTAAATTACACTCCAGCTGTGAGATCGAATATTTTGTCGAAACTCATCTGTGCAAGCTGTGTGTGATACTCCGATCGCGCGTATTACGGGTTGTGTGTCCTCATTAAGGATATAGGTCGGCGACTCCCCTTGCAACTACAGCAGCGTAGCGACCAGGGTCAACAGGGTGATGTTAGGCAGTCTGTGCGGGGAAACTATAAAGGACTAGTATATATGATATGTGAATCCGTACTTTATTTTTTTGTTGCAACAACGAAAGGTGATGGATAGGGTGGTTTCGTTTTAAACACACTACAGTGGGGGTTGCGGTTTAAGATAGCGGTGTGCCATACCGACGAAAACTATCTTAAACACGTAGCTCTCCTAAATCGGTTTAAGATATGTTTTATCGTAAAGCGAGATTATGGGTTAAAATAAACTTATCTATAACAGAACATATGGGTTTTAGAGAGCCCGGGCCTGGGGTCAAGAGCGCTTAAAGGGCAGGATGTTGCCGCTGTTGCCTATTCGAAGTGTTGAAAGCGCATTTCGTATTGTTTACGCAATATTTATTTACCGTGCGTTGGAGGGCCGACACGCAGCACGATCCTTCCTTGTTGCGTACTCGCGGAGTATATTAAAACAAAAGTAAATATAAAGAAGAAACACCTGCGTGAGATGAGCTCACCAGGCTACGTAGAGTATATTGTCGAATGGATTGTTCTCTTTGGCAGGGTTATTCCAACATCATCTATACCCTGTAAGCAGCCAACATAACACAGAGAGAGGTGAAGCAGCATGGGCATCACTTGTCGGGGTTGACACATCCGTGGCAAACACGTTGCATCTCGTTGTCGCCACGCGGGTCCGCCAAACCGCAGATTCCATGAAGGTAGACTTGACAGACACGGCATCTATCTGTGAGTCGTAAAGTTCGGAGGGCCCGGCGTGTGGTCCGGAACCACAGCGCACTTCGAACCCGCGGCGCAGGGCATTGTGCTACAGCCAGTAAAGCTGTGAGCTGTGTGTCTACCTTGTTCTGCTGTATGCCTATATACCTACGGGTAGTAGTTACTCAGGGTTTCTAGGCTACAGCACTACACGGGCAGGCGGGGTTGGGGGTATGTTCGGTTTAAGATAATCGATGTTCGGTTTAAGATAAGGTGTGCCAAGCCATTTTTGACTCTCTCAAATACGTGATTCTCTTAAACTAGGCTATCTTAAACCGCAACCCCCACTGTACTGATTTTTCAACCCTGCTTGGTGTTATGCCTGCATTAATACAGTTCCTGTCGTACCACGTATGAGAATCGTAGTTTATTGACATATTTTCTGGGCAATATCCGTGGATGATAGGATTGTGCTGGTGATATGAGTTGGAGGTCGAGCTGGCAGGATGCTTGGTTTATCTGAACAGGGAGAGTGTGTGTGTGTGTGTTCTTCACATTAAACCGTTCTTCTACTCGTCGACATCCAGCACACCCAGTGTCCGTACTGATTCTTCACCCTAGAAAGATCAGCTCTGTGGTCACAAGCCACGACACAGAGATAATGCATCGTAATGCATTCGACAACGCAATGTCATGCCCTAGTACTGGGTACGACAGGCACAACATACATACGTCAGCAACAGAAATACATTGGAAGAGAGAAATACGAAATAAACAAAAACAAAAACAAAAACAAAACACAAAAACAAAATAAGAAAACAAATAAAAACAAAGATAAAAATAAAACAAAAATGAAACAAACAAAATGAAGGGGAAATCGAAGAAACAACCCAACCGGAAAGGAGAGCCAAAGCTCGGAAAAGAAACATAATAAAATGAAATAAAATAAAGTAAAGTAAAACCAAAATAAGATAATCCGAACACGAGCCAAAAACCTGGACACGCAAGGAGGGAACAAAGGGGAAAAAAATACCCCAGAAAAAGACGAAAAGTGCTATGTACCTACTAGTTGGCCTGGTACCTTGCTACCCTGTCTGCCATCTCCTTCCTGCCTTCGTCCACCGCGGTCTCCCTTCTATTCCTCCTGTTGCCCCCCCTGCCCCCATTCCCTTGGACGGCTTTCCTTCCACTCCTCCTGTTTCCCCCCCTCCCCCCTTTGTGTTCTTCTCATTAAACCAAAATACCTTGTAAAAGAGAGAAACAACGAAAGAAACCAAGACAAAATAAATAAATAAATAAATAAAAAGGGGAGCCAAAGCACGGGAGATAGAAACGTACCCCGAGCATGAGCCAAAATGGACATGCAAGGGGGAAAGAAAGGGAAAAAATACCCCGGAAAAAAGAAACAAGTAAAAGAAGGAAGACTGGGAGGGCCAAATAAAACAGGCTCGTCACCTACCCACCATGCAAGACTCCCTTGATAAGGATAAGAAGGGGAAAGAAAAGAAAAAAAGAAGAAAAAAAGAAGAAAAAAAAAAAAAAAAATCACGGAAAAATCAAAGTACCAAGACATCACATTCCGAGCAGCCGCAGCAGTTGGCGGTACGAGTGGCATAGATAGAAAGGTTCCACCTACTAGTCGGCCTGGTACCTTGCTACCCTGTCTGCGGTCTCCTTCCTACTTTCATCTACCGCGGTTTCCCTTCTACTCCTCCTGTCCCCCCCCCTGCCCCCTTACCCTTGTGCGGTGTTCCTTCTACCCCTCCTGCTGCCCCCCCTCCCCCCGTTCCCTTCGACACCACCCACGGCGGATGCGCGGCGCTGTCTACTCAGCTTTGCCTCATCCTCGTGCCACCTGCCCATGAACCGTTCAGCTGCTTCGAGGACCCCCCGGTACCACTTGCCCACCTTTTTTGCTGCAGTGGGCCACAGCGCGGTCCCAACTCCAAAAACTAAGGGGGAGTGTTCCGTTGATCCCTCGTTGGCTTTGAACACCCTAAGGTCCTCAGCTATGGCTCTAGGCCAAGTCTTGAGTTGTCCGCCTGGTTTCGGGTTCTCCCCACCAGCGATCGTCCCGAACGTCAACCGACGGGGCAGTCGCCCCTTGTGTTGTCGCACCAGGGCCCCGGCAAAGAAGAGCCGCCGTTTACGGATGGTCGTTTCGATGCTCTCGCATCGTGTCATCCTGAGGGCCTTCGCGTACGAGAGGGTGGTGTGGTCGGTGCGTAATCGGCGCTGGAAGCCAATGACTCGCAAAAGGACTTCGTGGTGGGCTGATCGGAGCTTGGCGAAGTGGTCCGCATTGAGGGTCCACGTCACACACCCGTACAGCAGGGTCTCAATGACCTCGGCCTTCAGCATGCGGACTTTCAGACTAAGCGGGGCGGTCGTCCTGTCATACAATTCCGGGCCAAACCGTTTGAGGCATGCCCGCATGAGACGGATCCGTCGTTCGATTTCGAGCGAGAGGTCAGCGCTTTCGTGGATAATGCCGCCTAGGTATAAAAACTGGGTCGTCTGTTTATACCTCTGGCCTGATGCTTCGATCGCGAGCGGTGGGGCGAGGGATGTCTGGTCCGGTGTTCGTAGCAGCATCGTCTCTGTCTTCTTTTCCGATACCGTGAGGCCTGCTGCTTCGAAGACAGTCACGATGACTGTCATCATTTTAGCAAGGCCTTCCGCCGACTTCGAAACAATTCCTGCGTCATCTGCGTACAACATGCCCCACACAGCCCTTTGCACGCATGCCAACGGTTCCTCTTTTCCGACTGCACTGCCCTCTTCGAGGTGAACCAAATCCCTTACGATGCTTTCGTCTTTGCTGAAGCGTACCAGCACGACGTGTATCGCAGCAGCGAAGAACACGTTGAACAGTAACGGTGATAGCACGCAGCCTTGCCGCAGCCCCTGGGTGACATTAAACCAATCCGAGTGCTCGCCGTCATCCGCACGCACGCGAGCCCGCATGCCTTCGTGGAAGTTGCGGATAACTGTAAGCATCTTGGTTGGTACGCCAAGGCGTGTGAGTACCTCCCACAACAGTTCCCGGTCGACAGAGTCGTACGCTTTCTGCAGATCGATGAAGCACATGTACAGGGGGATTTTCCTCTGTCGTCCGAGCTCTTGCAACCGGCGCACGACAAACAGCATGTCGACCGTCGACCGTGCGGGACGGAAGCCGCACTGTTCTTCAGGAAGTATTTCCTCGGCCTCGCAGTAGTTGCTAAGGCGGGACGCAACGATTTTCAACAATATTTTGCCTGCGTGGGCAACAAGCGAGATCCCTCTGTAATTGTTGCAATCAGTTCGATCCTTTTTTTTGTGAAGGGTCTTGATGATAGCATCTTTCCATTGCTGGGGGACTTCGCCCGTTACCCACACGTTGACAAGGATATTGTGAAAACACTGGACGAAAGCGGGGTGGTCAAGTTTTAGTAGTTCGACCGGGAGACCGTCTGGTCCAACGGCTTTCCAATTAGAGTAGGTTGGCATGATGAATGCTGGCTTCCATTATTAGTTGAAAGAGCACATGTCCTAATCAAAGTGTCCTGTAATACCAACGCGTGATGAGAGCTTGGTATGGACTAAACCAGAGCGGAACTGGTTGGACAAAATGTGGCTTGACTCCGGAGTGGGGGAGTTTGACTCCGGAGTGGGGAAGTTATATCTTAGCTAATAGTATTTTGGGTGATGAAATAATAGGTGAAGGCGATGCTCCTTACATTTTTGTTTGAAGTTGAGGATGGTACTTTTGAGTTTGCAGAAATGTAGGATGGCCTGGGCATTATCGTGACAGCAGTTAGTTGTCACGAGCAATAGGAATGTAAATTGACTGTTTATTTGCTCGTATCAATGTCCGAGAACCAAACTCGGGTCTGCGTTGATACTTAATTGTTATTCTATTTTTAATTTTGCCTGGGGCATGTTGAAAACGGGAGTATCTAAATTACCACCAGAATATTGCTTGATCGAAGGTTTGGAAGCATACTAATTTGGGGGAACAGTATTGGTGTTTTCGAGTAGTGGAAGACGAAATTTGATACCTGGTATTTTTATCTTGATTTAAGAATTGAATTTGCTCGATCGAAAGCTTTGGAGTATGGTAATTTGAGGTTAAATGTAGGTGGTTTCGTGGTGATCTTAGGATTGATTTATTGAACCACAATCGAGAGTTTTTTTTTATGGTCTTACACGGACTAATACTACTGCACTCTTGATCGCCCATATTCTTACCAGCGATTTCCGTTACGATTACTGCGGTTCAATTCCGCTAGCTGCGGCGTTGGATATCAATAATATTCATGTTTTTGGAGCAGAAGCAGTATTGTTTTGAAATTGAAATTTGATATTTGAGGCATTTACCTTGTTTTGAATAGCCAAGGTTCGGATGGTGCGCTTTGGATGAACGTTATCATAACGTGCACACAGGCAGGGGTAATATTGGTTCATGTGCTGGTTTATGCCTGCGCTCAAGTCTGATGTATGATGTGTATGACTGCATAAAATCAACGGAGATGGTAGAGTAGAACTATTGATATGATTAGCGGTCCCAACCTTCGATATGTTCGAGTTGAGCCCCCTTTTGTGCAGTATACTAGGACTACTACTGCTGTTACCCAGTTCACTATTTTGTTTTCTTCGGGTGTGCATGTTCAGAGTGGCCTCCGGGACTCCGGTACTTTAATATATATTCTATCTTCTCATCTTCTCCTACGCCTGATGGTTCCTTGTCGGGTACTGAGAGCAATCTCCTCGTGAGCCACCCTACGTCGGACATACAGATTGTCGATTAATCGGCGTGCGATACGCGGCTTCTTGCGCGATACTCGTTGCATCGTAGAAACCCCTTCGGCCCTTCAGAGTGAACGGCAAGGACAAAAAGCGATGATTGGAACATCGATTGCGAGGTGTGTTAAACCGACGCCTGAATGGGTAGGTTGGACCGTAGCTGGACCGAGTCCGGCGGAAAACTGTTGTCTCATGGTCGGGGTTTTTGTTGGTGGACGAGCTTGCGCAAGTCCCACACTATCCGAAATGATGACGTAACATACATATTATATACATTTTGTTGGTTATACAGCAGTACCGTGGGCCCTCGTACGGCGACTTGGATTCGGTCATTGTTACAATCGCAATGGTTTAGATGATGTAAGACATACACGGGGTTTCGACCTGATGACTGGGTTTCCTCTTGTGTGTGGCTATCTCCACCGCACCTGATCCCCAGGGATTAGGTCGGGTCGACATACTCACGCACCCGCGTATACAGAGGTAGCTTGCGCTGCTGGATGGAGTAGTAGCGGTGACCGTCGGTAGCTACCACGGGAACTGAAGGATATGCCCGTTAACGTTGGGTAACTCAATCGAGTCGAGTTGAATTTACGCACGATATGTACGTCGAAGTATGAAGTACGTGGAAGTGTGGTGAGCTTAACCTTTAGCTTCCCCCATGCGCCGGAGGATTAAAAAGAAGGGTGCGCCAGCTAGCGTTGGGCTGCGAAAGCAACTGAGTTAAATCGACACACGACGCGTATGAAAATACGCGGAAGTGTGGTGAGCTAAAGCTTTATTTTTCCCCATCCGCCGGAGGATAAAAAAAAAAAAAAAAAAAAAAAATTAAAAAAAAATAGGTCAAACATAGACTAGTAAGTAACGTTGACCTCCGCACTATGACGCAAGGAAGAGTATCGCACGGCACGGGTGAAGCATGGTCCTACAACAGTAACAGTAGTAGTTGCACGATCCCTTGAACTTGTACCGCTGCGCGCTCACACTACTCGTAGACGGTTGGCATTACCAAAACGTTATCGTATAAGTTTGGTCAGTCTCTAGTCTATGTAATGCGCGCGATCGGAGTATCACACACAGCTTGCAAAGATGAGTTTCGACGAAATCTTCGATCTCACAGCTGGAGTGTATTTTAATTTTTATAATATATCCGGGCAACGCACGACCTCAACGCACTCATATCAATCGCATATATGTCAAGGTGTATGCGGTATTATCCTTTTTTTTTGGTTGAGTGAGAAAACACAATAATAATAATAGCCTTGAAACCGTCGAACGTCACAACTCCTTGATCAAGGTCAGCTAAAGCCACGAAACTAGGCCAGATGTGCTACTTTAGCTCGTTTTCGCTAAGTTTTTGTGGATAGGGGTAGTCTTGGGTTATTATGGCGATAGTCGGTTTCAATACTACTGCTGTAGAGTAGTATAGTACGTATTTGTATCCAACCGAATATGGTATCGCAAACACTCTAAATATACGCGCATATAGTCCCACGTACTTTGTGGAATGAAAAGGCGCAAGAAGAGACAGGAGTGCCGCCAGTTGACATCTTTGGCGAGCAGAGTAGTACAAGACTGGCGCAAATAGCTTGCAGTCGGAGTTGCTCGTGTTCTCGCCGAAATAGTGTTGGTGTTTGTGTTTCTTGTAATCCGCCAAATTGCAGAAAACATGCCTTAGTTGTTTTCGCGACCAAATTACAGCGTCCTATCTATATCCATGAAGCCTACGTTTTGACTCCTTGACATTACAAAAAAGAGTTAGGCATCGAAAACAGCGGCTGCACGGGCATGAAAAGCTGAAAATCTAACCTCGTGTTTACGGCCGCATGTATGTGGCCCTAGCCGTAATCGTTCGCCCCCCCCCAAGATGGACGTTCCTCCTCGACAGAGGATCCAGACCCAGTAATCGATGTTTTATATCATAGTATTTCAGATATGTCAGCCGTGAGCTCGACTAGTTGAGTGGTCTATACTCAGCTCCGCAGGGCGCGTGATATATCGGCCTTATATAATGTTTTCGGCGCACATAAGTATCAATTTTCACTGGGTAGTAAACGAGGTGCATTAATATTTTTTTGTGACTGACGGGCGCCGGCCTCAACTCAGGAAGTGTGAATGCCCGATATCTTCCGAATCCCAATTATAATATATAATATTATACACAACCGTAACCGTCAGATTTGTCCCCGTAAAGGATATATCGTTTCCGCGCACAGATTGATACTGACGCGTGCTACGATAGAGGTGCACCACTTTTTTTTCTAATACTACCCCTCAATATGGGAGCTTAAGACATGTCTTGACCCAAAAATTGATTTGGAGAAAACACATAACTGCCACTAGATAGATAGATGCAGATGCAAAATCCCGTGGCTTAGATTAGGTACACAACAAGAATCACGCAAAATAAATTGTCTATTTCCGACGATTTTGGTTAATAATAGAGCCCCGTCTTTTTCAGAAAAAAAATGCCAAAAAGTGCTACCTCTATCGTAGCACGCGTCTTCTGTTGCCCCCGCACCCCTCCCCTTCCCCCCCCGCGCTCCCTCTTGTTCAAGCCTCGGCCCCCACGCCCTTAAAATATCCGCCCTACCCTAACCGATTATCCGACTTGCAGGATGCACTTACTTACTTAAGTCTTGATAAACTGATGCATTTCCTTCCACAGTTAGTTGTCAGATTTTGTTCCCCTCACAAACGGGTATTATAGTTTCCGCGCACAGACTGATTAACATCACCCTGATGACCCTGGTACAAGCTACACTGTAGCTGTAAGAGGAGTCGCCGACCTATATCCTTACTGAGGACCCACAACCCGTAATACGCGCGATCGGAGTATCACACACAGCTGCTTGCAAACGTTAGTTTCGGCGAAATGTTCGATCTCACAGCTGGATGGGGTGTATTTCTATTTTTATTATACATAGTGTTTGGCGGAAAACATTTTCGGAAAAATACTTTCCTTCCGCCAAAAAACGTTGATGTCTCACCGTCATAATTTCGAGGTGATTGCGTTGGGAGTAAACAAAATCCTGCAGCAGCAGGCGACACCTCCAAAATTAAGGGGGGAAATGGGGATGTGTGGCATCAATGAGGTATAAAAAAGGGAACTATGCATGACAAAGAGCTAAAGAACAGCGCACAAGTAGCGCCGGCAGCCAAGCAACGGCGGCGGCAGGGTTCTCAGCAAAAAAAGGTGGCCTCTGTCTGTAGCAGTCCCTTAATACTTTTATAGTTCACCGCGTTGCCGCCGTCGCTATCCCACCGCATCAAGCGGCGGCACAGCGAGCGAGCAGCAGAACAGCTACTACTGGCTGGTTCAAGTACCAAAAAAAAAACAATTTCTCTCCCCCACGAATGCCGCTCACAATATATTGTCAAAGAAGAGTGAATATTTTGGTACCAGGTATCATACTGACGCCCATGACCAATCAATGGTAGAGGGTGACATGGCCGTTTGATTTGGCCGTTTGTTTTTAACGGCAGCGGGCTGCCTCTTCTAGGAGCGAAACTCGTATCGACCAATGATGGGCCTTCAAATTCTTCAATAGTATTAAGGCGTTTTCCAAGCGAAGGCGAGAAAAAAAATTACACCGCATTTTGCACGATCCGGTTGGAGGTACCCCAAGGCATGTCTGTAGAATTTTCGTGCAAAAAGCCGAAGATCTGACCTGCCTATGTTCAACATGAAGCAGAATCTAGCGAACACTGGATCCTAGACTAAAACCAAGTCATTTGAAGGAAATGACGTAGCTTGTACTCATTTTTACGCACAACAATCCAAAGGTCCTCGCCGTTTTCGAGAGATAAGACCCTGAATTTTTGCACACGTGTTCTACATGCCCATGCCGAGGTCTGGCCTGCGTTTTTTTCTTTCTTTTTCTTTCGCCGAAAATATTGGGGTCAAGGTGGTCAACATTTTCCGAAAAATATTAACTGACGAAAATTCGGGCAAAATGATAAAAATTAGGGACAACCCATCATTTCATCGGGTGAGGTCTTCGCTAGGGCACATGGAAGACGTGTGCAAAATTTTTAAGTTTTGAATCGACAACACGGCGTGGACATTCGCCGGGGAATACACTTATTTGGGGTTTTTAACATGAACCAGACTGTAGCGGCAGCAACAAAAACAAGCAGCACTCCAGCACCAGCACCTGCAACACCAACAACAGCTTCTGGTTTTATTTTTTCAATTTTGGGACTGGATTCACATTATTCTCTTCGTGTGCTGCTGCTGCTGCGCTCAGCGTACGCATGCCACCACGCAGGCGCACTCCACTCCGAGCACCCCCGGCGCCCGACACCGCGGCAGCCTGACACTGCGCCGCCGCTACTGCTGCTGCTGTTATTGCGGTGTGGTGGGATTGAAATGACGTACAAGCTGCCCTCTTGTCGCCGTCTATGATACAAGTATAGCTGTACGAGTTCGAGTCAATTCCGAACGACGCGCTCTCCACGACACCAAGCGCGCAAGGGCGCCCCGTCATAGCACCGGGCTGCCGGGCGGCCCGCTGGTACAACCGAACGCCACTCATCCGCGTCATGATAATCTAGCTACAGCATATCATGTCTGCGTGCCCTCAGAGGTTGTTATGCTGTGTCGATACAGTAAGCAGCAAGCAGCGTTCCGATATTAGTGATTAAAGCTGCGTCGCTCCAATGTCCGGTGCGTTTTAGGCCATTGAAACAGAGACCTACCCCGACTGATGACCAACATCTGCCTTCGATAACGTACTTTTCAAGCCGTTTTTGGAGAAAAGTACCGCAAATCGTACCGTCGGGAGATTTTTTTGGAGTATTTTTTACGAAGAACGTTTTTCGCCTCTAATGTTTTCTCCCCTTTGATTCTTTGCGTACTGCTGCTGCTGTAGACTAGTACGTATTATGACCCATAAGGTTGTCCACCGGGTTGCGGGTACGGTTGTGCTGAAAACAGTTCTTTCGGCGAGGTATATAGTCTAGCTCCTCGTGCGAAGAGCGTCACAAACAGTACTGTAGTCTATAGTCTAGTCTATATGTCCACCCCTATAAGTACGTGTAGCAAGCCTTTTTTCGTCTTTTGGATACTACAGTGGAATACCCGTTTTTATAACCGTCGAAACAAAAGAAAACGCGGACCGTAGACCGGTCGAATCGGTTTGTCACTCCTATGTCAAAACCTGCAAGATACCCAATGATTATTAATCTGAGATTAAAGCGGCACAGAGATAAAAGCTCGGTAACCCTGGCCTGTTCCGAGGGACTCTTAAAGCCGGGTTTCTACTGTGCTGATACCGGTATGTTTTTACCGCTGCTCGTACAGCACCAGACTAAATACATCCGGGTATCCGTGCTCAGGTATGAAGCACACGATAGGCAGCGAACAGTTACTGCTGTAGTGTCCACACCGATTGATCCACTCAAGGGGAGAACTTAGGTGTATAGGTTCGATCTCACAGCTGGAGTGTATTTTCATTTTTATAATATAGGTGGCTGCAACTATTTATTAATAGCACAGCAGCGCCGGAAGTGGAGTTCCTCCAGCACTGCTCTTGTGTAAAAAATGTCTGTGAGTTGACACGGGCAGTCACAGGTAACAGCCTCGTACCACAGCAAAGGCGCGGGCAACTACCGATAGGCAGGGGCTCCGTGCGCACAATCGCTCACCCAATATCCCGTTGACGACCAGCGTGTTGTTCAAGTCTTGGCAAGCTTCGTCGTTGTACGTACTTGTCTCGGAGAACTGGGCGCTGACTGTGCCCGCAAGCAGCGCCGCTAACAGAAGACCAGACAGCATCGATCGATTCGGCATACTCCGGTTCATGTTGCTTGGCCTGCACCGCATGCCGACGCCACCACGTTGTAATGTGTTGTCGCACATTCCGGGAATACGCTTACGTGCTCCGCCGTCGTGTGGCGGATGCAGATCCGGGAACGCAGACTGCTTGCCAAAAATATGAAAAAAATCGCGAAACGCCCACGTAGTAGTAACGGCCTAAATAATTGAAACGTAACCGCCACTTGTATCAATTTCTTGTTGCATGCCATACGCGTACGATAAGAGGTACCAGGTACGGTACGTCGTACACACTGTCATAATGTGATAATGTGTGTATGTTCGCATTATAATGTCGCTTAACTCAGTCAGGGTTTCTCGCATACCGGGGTACTATTCGCTCCCTCGCATAATAAGGCAAAAATTCGCACTGCGACAGCCATTCAACTACCTATCTATACGCATAATAGAGGTCGCATAAAAACCGATTGAGGATAACGAACACTTCAACAGCACCAAACGCAATAATAAAAGAAAAAATGGACGAATTAGAGCGATTTCGTACGTGTTCAGGATTCAGGCCCCCCCCAATTTTAAGCACAATTCGAAACATTAGACTAGACTAATTAGATTCGAACAAAAGCGACATACGACGTACATGGAACCGAGGTTGGCATCATAATAGCTAGAGCATACCCATCCATGGAAAATGAGACGGGAATGAGGCCAAAACAGCGAGTATTGCCCACACCACAGAATGGTCGAATGATCATGGAATAGTCTAGACTAATATCTTAACCCTTTTCCAACCCCCAAAGTGCCCCTGGTCTAATTCCAAGTGTTTTGTCCTCATTTTGGGAAGTGCGGTGCTACAAGGACCCGAATAATAATAGCACATCTTTCTTTGTCGATTATTATGCGACCCCGAAAAAAGTCGCATAAAATCCCGATTCCATTCGCTTGTTGGGTCCAAACCCTAGTGGCCGCTATGATCGAGTATCGGCAGGCGACAGCGTTCATGCAGTGGGAGCTTACAGAGGGTTCAGGTTTCTTGTTCCCGAGCGTCCTAGAAAGTTCGAACCTCACGAATTACTTGCGAGCAGCGGGTATGGAGGACAAGCGGGACACTTTGCACTCCTTCCGAGTAGGGGGGGCAGATAGCCACCTTAAGGATGGTACGGCCATGGACGGCCTCATGGAGTGCGTCAGATGGAGGTCTGCGGCTGTAGCCGGCAGATATGGCATCATCGGCGACATCGAGGGGGACTAAGCGCTTACATGATACAGCGTGCATTGACGCAGAGGCAGTACCACCGTCGGAGGAGTTTGTGGAGTCGTACGCAGCGCTCCCTCGGGACGACCAATGGCAGCCGAACCCGTAAGGGGCTCGGTTAGAGGTTTGGGGATAAGCAGGGGAAGAAGAAACACTTATTCAAAATTCGATACTAACGAACGACTCCACTGAGATAATGGGGAAGGGGCAACAAACATTATGGGTGTGATCTCATGCCGCCGCAGAGAGGCCTCATTGATCCCAAACTATATACTATTTACGAAGCAGGGTACGTCGCAATGTCACCACAGCAGTATCTATCATCTTTGGATCGAACGAGATTTTCAATTCAAGTTTACATCATGTGCCGGCCACTATATCGACTGCGCATCATACATATCGTCTATGCGCGCGTCCGGGTTTTCGATTCAGTTACTGGTATAAGTAAGTACTGGCAGTACGGCCACCGCTCCGTCCGTGGCGTTGTGCTGTGCTTATGGTAGACATACTTTGGCGACCAACAATTGTGGGAAAGACAGTTCCCCTACGTCCCATATATTATATCTGCAACAAAGAATGATATAGCCGCCCTTACACTGATACAGCCCCGCCTGAAACGCTTGAGAAAAAAATTAGCATGGGAAAAATGTTAGATCTATATCAACGGTGATACAAAGGGCGATCTAGTCAGACAATTTCGCTTGTGATGTAGGAACTATATCAAGGGTGATATAGTCCCCCTGAAATATTCTAACCCCCCTCTTTCCCCCCGTGGAATCCTTCACACCAACATTATGGAAAAATCCTTTGAGCGATCATTCATCATGTTGGTGACGCTATTCCAACGAAGACATAGGTATATATATATATAGATTTGTCGTCTGGTGTGTGGTTATGATGGACAAAAACTCCCAATCAACCCGCAACGGGAAATTTCCGAAAGAATATTGAGCGTGGGTTGATCGGAGACCACAAGACGACACGGTCAACTTCCCACGGCTAAGGCGTGGGTCAAGCTTAACTCTACAGCGTTGTCTCGTGCACGCATGTGACCTCGTCCACACCCAAGAGGAGTGATCGTGGGGTGTCTCTCGGGATGGAAAAGCAAATATGGTCGGTGGACAGCGTTCACCTACGATTGATATAAATTGACCAGTTCGGCCGCTTCACAGACCAACAAGGCTGTCAAAGACATCAAACGTTATTGCCCCATAGCGACGGGACGAGAATCTCATCAACAAAAATTGTCCAGTGAAAGCTTTGATTTGCTTTTGTAAAAGTACCGCCGTTCAATTAGCTACGGTCTACAATTGGGACACGGTATATAAAAATTGCTGGCGGGCTGCGCATATTTATAACAGAACACTCGTCCTATCTACTCGGACGCAGGCATCCCATTCATCGTCGGGATTACACGCCACCTGCGCCGTCCTGGCCTACTTCACCCGGCAAAGGCTGGGTCCGGTTAGCGTGCACGGATCGTTGCTGTCGCGACCATGACAGAGGGACGTGTCTGCCTTATTGTCTCGAACAAGCTGAGATGCGGCACAGTTCAATTATCTTGGCGTTAGTGTAACGTTAGCTTCGGCATTGTTATCATGGGTGCGTGGAACACACGAACGTGTGGATACAGCTGGCAACACTACAACCCACAACAGTCTGTGCAAGTATATCGTCCGCTGCAACGCACCATTGGCCGTCCGTTGCACAGCCGTCGTGGACACTGCTTGCCGAGTTGTCCAAGGCGACCTCCTCGAATCGCGCGGTAGCGTTGATGACCGCCTCGACCAATCGAGGCGCTGCCATGTTCACCTCCAACGTTGCCACGGAGACATCCGGGCACTCCCGCGTCTTGTAAATCAGTTAGAGGCCGAGGTGGATAAATTAGTACATATGCATGCGTTTTCTGTGCGTATTCATGTAACCCTACAACATCACCGGCGTGGACGCCAATGCCTGCCAAGCGCGTCGAACTACACTAGACACTAGCGCCGACAACATTTGACAGAAGAACCTGGACAGCACCTGCCGTCGGTTGTAGGAAGTCAACTTTTTATCGCCCTTGCCGCAGGCGCCGCATGGTGCAAGAAAATTTGTTGGGACAACCTCCATCACCGATTTATGGTTGTATCCGATATCCTGCTCTTGACAGGTTTATACGAACATATGGCAGCGTACCAACCTGGCCCACCTTTAGGGCGTTCTTGACTTGCGAGAGTGACAGTTGAGTGGCTTCAAACCGGGCCCGGTGGGTGGTGCTAGAGTAGCCGTCTTCCAGCCCAGGGGAGGCTCATTGGTCATCAACAGGCACGACGCGAGTCTGGCTGTGCAACGGTGAAGATTCCTGTAGACCTAGTACCAGGTAAGAGAGGATGCATTCGTGTCTGGCTGCTTGTCCGATACGGACGCCCCACACGAACACACCTAGGGCGTCACCGCTATTATAAATCTTCAGTTGAATATCTCTATCGCCGAGTACGGTGCCAGGTCACGGGCCAACGCCATCGTAGGAGCGGCCCGAGGCAGAGGGCGTCCCACCGACTGCAGCGTTTCTCCACCCAAATGTTGAGTGGCGTCAGTCATTTTCCCACGCCCATCCAAAGGCGGGGTGGTACGAGGGTGTCGCTCCACGGTATGCTCGGTATCCTTCCCCAACGCCGGCCCATGGTCGTCGACAGGCACTGTGACCGCTGCCGGGTAACCATGTGCGCGGCCGTTTCGATGTCGGCTCGTCCTCCAAGCGGCCTTCCACGCTTGCCACACGGTTTGAAGCGAGCGATTGTTTGGCGTCCCTGGGTTTGCTGTAGCGAGCGGGACGGCTGTCCAAGAAGTCTCGACACCTTGGGTCTGCGTCAGGTGGCAGGTATGCCGTCTCGCCGATCTTGCCGACAGTGGCGTTGCTTAGGGCAGTCGATAGGAGCGTCTGGATTTTGCTCGCGTCCAGGTCTAGTGTTGAGCAGCTTCCGTCGAGCTTCACGTGTTCCCAGTTGGCCAACAAGTTGCCGGCTGCGGCAATGGCAGTCTCCTTCGCACTGTCGTCGCGCATTAGGCATCTGACTGCGGAAATCGCTCAAGTTTTTAAGCTCTTTTGTCGACAAATTGTCGATGACTAGCACACACGCGTCTTGTATATACGCACAGCAGACCAAGGCTACGGTAGGGGGGGTACCCCCATTTTCACTGATGTGTTTGAGCCACTCGCACCAGTGGCTCTGTACCCTACTGATGAAGATGGTTTAGGCCCTTGTTTTGGCGCAGCTTAGATCACCTTTGCATTGCGGATTAATTTCGTCAATGTAAACATGAAGAAAACGTAATATCGCATAGGAACAAAGGGGTTACTCGCGCGAGTGACCCCTAGCCACTGAAATAAAAGGCCCAAAAGGGGACCCCCCTACCGTAGCCTGGGTCAGCAATAGAACTACATCGCAAGGGCAACCGTCCGGACAACCGTCCTCGTGGCTGCTACCATATGGTGCCATCAATAGCTAGCTGCGCACCAGTCCAGCCACTTAGACAAGGGTGGTGGCGAGAGTAATAGCGGAAGTTGCCGCGATCGACCAGCTGCAACACATAATGAACCCAGCCCGATACAAGGACAATCCTCTTTTGAAGTGGTCACCACTGTCGGCTGTCAGGGCTAGCTCCTCGTTTCCCTCGTCGCTTTCGGGTGAGCCCGACGTCTCCGCAATTTCAGTACAATTGACGTCTATATACGCCCCTAAAGTAGACATGTCCGGAGCAGATTCTCGGCAGCCAAAGTCGACGCCAAGGGTTTCTGTAACATCCAAGGAGCATGTGCTGTCCGAGACATTGTACATGGCCCATCTCAAGTTCCCGTTGATGCAGCAAAATCTCAAGAACATAACGTTGAAGAAGCTTGCGCAGGTCTCGTTCAGGCCGTACAGTTTCCAGAACTCTGAAGATGCGAAGTCGCTGGTTTGGACGTTTGCGACGCTGCAGACCTCGTCTGAGTAGAAGGTTGCGCGCACGGTCGAGTTGTCAGGAACATCTCAGTTGGAACCTGCCCAAGGGGCACCCGCAGAAGCATATGGAGAATAACTAGGTTGGTTTGATGGCTGCTGAAGCCCGCGCATCCATCGGTGCGCTATTCCGGGGAGGGGGTGCTGTATTGGGCACGGGAGGGGCGAATATTTATATGCCTTTGATGATTGTGTGCCTGATCCGCAAAACAACTTGCTAGGTAAGTGCTAATAAATAATGAGGGCATCGATAGTATAGACCGATTTGTCGAACTGCTCACGATGCACCTCCCAACGGCGGTAGAACGCATCAGTGGCTTGCACGTATTCGTCTTCGTGCTATGGTACTCTACACGTGTTTCATGCCGAGGGCGGAGAGGCGTGACGCCCATTGGTTGACAAAGGTGGGGCCAGTTGAAACAACGCATCTAGCTACAACCATTGTTGCTGTGATCACCGATATTATTGTTCCATGAGATGCCGAAGAAGTTTTCATTGCCGTCTCAATGATCGCCACTGTCATTCCAATCGTCATCATCACGCCAGTCTGAGTTATTAAACTTGCCGGTACAGTCGGCGCTAAAGTACGATTTGTACTCGATATAGGACAGACCGCAGCTATAACGGTCGATTTGGTAGACCCGTACGGGATCAAGGGAGCAGGTGATGTCCGAGTTGCCGTAGTAGGCAGTTCCCAACTTTCCATCGATGCAGCGGAGTGCGTAGTTTAAGGACCCGACCTTTCGGCAACCCTCGGTTTGGTGGCAGCGATCCGTAAATTGTGACATCTTGGAGTTTTTTGTTTGTCCGTTAGGTACGCTGCAACTCCATCTGAATAAAAGGTCACCTGCACGGTCCAGTTTGTTTGAACATCTCAGTCGGAACCTGTAGAAAAGGCATAATTAGCAGCACGTGGACGAGTCATGGGGTTGACGTCTTGCATTCTGGAGCCCGCGTACAAACCACACCGTTTATTCCAAGGAGCGGGGACGCCCTGACGAATTAATGCGGTACAGTGAGTGGGTGGCACCGATATACCTGACGAATCATCGTATTGTTAAACGAAAACAATCTCGTCGCTTCTTGTTCAACCATGTCTGAACGGCAACAATGTGCAGTATGTTCATTTGTTTCAGAGACCTGAGCAACCGGCGAAGCTATGAAACCTACTCAAGGACGCTACTATGATGCTAATTCTTGGCGAAAGAGGGTGTTGCGGGTTGGAGGATACGGCTACGACAAGCTAAATAATATATTACCATCTCTAGCAACGGGGCCGCTGTCATCTTTGCTTCCATGACTGCCGTCACCTCTCCACCAGCTGTCGTCGCTCCCGGGCATATGCCCATGTACACCCAAAGCGTCGTCGTCACCCCAGTCTGAAGAGTTCAAGTTGCCGGTACACTCTGCGCCAATATATGACTCGTAATCGATATAGGACAGACTGCAGCTATAGTAGTCGCTTCGGTAGACCAATACAGGATCGAGGGAGCAGGTGATGTCCGAGTGGTTGTAGAGGGCATGTATCAACTTTCCATCGATGCAGCGGAATGTGTAGTTTAAGGACCCCGAGTTTTGGCAACCCTGGACCTCGTGGTATAGATCCAAGGGTTGTGACATCGTGAAGTTTTTTGTCTGGCCGTTCGCCACGCTGCAATATCCATCCGAGTAGAAGGTCATCCGCACGGTCCAGTTTGTTAGAACATCCCAATCGGAACCTGTAGAAAGGGCACCAGCACCAGCACATGGGTGAGTCAAGGGGTTGACGTCTTTCGTGCTGGAGCCCACGTACAAATCACACTGTATATACGAAGGAGTCGGAACGCCCTGGCGCATTCATGTGATACAACTAGTGGGTAGCGCCGAGTTATCTGACGAATCATCGTACTGCCAAATGAAAACCTCTCGCCGCCTCTTGTGCATCTATGTTTGAACTGCAGTACTGTGCAGTGTATTCGCTTGTTTCAGAGGGCTGCGCAACCGGGTGGGCTGTACAATCTACCTAACAACGTTGCTTCAATGCAAGCCCTTGGAGTAAGGGGGTGTCGCGGATTGAGTGACAACACGATTGTGGATTGCATAGCCACTGCCATCACCGATGTTGTGGTCGCTATCATCACCGCTGTCATCGTCCTACAAACAACACTCGTCGCTCCTGGGGATGTCCCCATAACCGCCCAGACCGTCCTTGTCACTTGAGTACGAGGCCTCCGCGATAACCGTACACTCGGCGTCCAGATACGACCCTGCAGCGTCGGTGGAAATCACGCAGCCACAGATGTATCTTGCGGCCATCACGAGGTCCGAGGAGCCTGTTCTGTTCGATTCGTCATAGCAGACGCATGCTAACTTCCCGCCAACGCAGCTGACAGTCGAAAACAACGATTTCCCGCCAAAGCGCGTGCGTTTATAGCTCCCATTGTCTTGGTATAGATCAATGCACCGTTCCATAGTGTATTTTATCTTTTCGCCGTTAGTCAGGCTGCCTGTTTGGGTCCAGTACAAAGTTGCTTCCTCGATCCAGTTGGATGAGACGCCCCAGTCCGGCTCTGCAGAAGAGGCCGTGGTATCACCTTGAGTATTCGAGTAGCCGGCAACTACAGTATCAGTAAGCGAAGCAAATCAAACCCATTTCTGCACGTCGGAAGCAACTCACGGGCATTCGAACGGATCTCTGGACCGGCGTACGTTTGGAGGGCCGACGGAAAACAGGATACAAAGGGTCTAGCGTGTTCCACTACAGTGTACCAAGGGAAGGTGTGGGTGTTCTGGGCTGCGAAACCGGTGCATTGGTTTGCCTTGGAGTTATTTTGCGAGGAGGAGGTGTGCGTGATTACCCGTAATCGCCTCTGATTTACCTCCGGGGAGGGCATTTGATTTTCGTGAATTTACACTCCCCAGGGGGGCAACCCAGAAGAGGGGGGGATCCTTTTCCACCTTACCCCGAGGGACATCTACCCGGGGGGAAAACAAGAAAAACACACACACCACAGGCACATGCAACATGGACAAGATCTACGAGTAGCAGTTGAGAAAGGAGAGGAAGGAGGAGAAGGAGGAGGAGGAGGAGGAGGAGGAGGAGGAGGAGGAGGAGGAGGAGGAGGAGGAGGAGGAGGAGGAGGAGGAGGAGGAGGAGGAGGAGGAGGAGGCGGAGGTGGAGGAGGAGGAGGAGGAGGAGGAGGAGGCGGAGGAGGAGGAGGAGGAGGAGGAGGAGGAGGAGGAGGAGGAGGAGGAGGAGGAGGCGGAGGAGGAGGAGGAGGAGGAGGAGGAGGAGGAGGAGGAGGCGGAGGAGGAGGAGGAGGAGGAGGAGGAGGAGGAGGAGGAGGAAGAGGAGGAGGAGGAAAAGGGGGAGGAGGAGGAGAAGGAGGATGAGGAGGGCACGTGGGGATGCTTAGCCCGTCCCGGCGGCGCTGGGTCCTCTAAAAATAAAAGGAAGGGTTCATCTGACAGGGAATACCCAGACCCGCCGTTCACTCTCTGCGCAAGATGACCTGGAGCACTGGGCGCACCTCGTACGGATGGGAGCGAAGTGGGAATCGTGGAGCGGCAAAGGTTCTCGGTATCACCGGAAAACCCTTCGGGACTGAGCACCTGATGTACAAAAGCTTTTACCCCCGGGAGGATCTCCGGCAAAAATACGTACCCCTGGGATAAATCCAAGAAGAGGGGGATATCATATTTTCTCCCGAAAACAACGCTTCCTTCGGGGGTAACTTAGAGAAATTATGCTTCCAGGCCAAAAATGTAGTGGGAGGGGGTATATCCGTACCCCGGGGGTACATCATATACAATCACGGTAGCCTATGGCAACACCATATTGAAACTCCTTCCGAACTGTTCTACACACGGCGTTTATAGGGGTCACGGCTCTGCGGCCAACCACGTCTCGGCCGAAAGGTGACAGTTTGAAGCGTCGCCAGTTTACACCTGAACTGCTGTAGCTGCCCTCACAACCGGTGGTGCAGCTTGATATTTGGCTGTCTGTGCACGACCCATCGTAGACCGAGAACGTCCTGATACTCGTGTCGTTGCAGTCTTGGTTATCGTATAAACTCAACGCGGCCTTATGGTCAGCACACTCGTACGTTCCGAAGCATTGTGAAGACCCACTCGGCATGTCGATTCACGTGTCGAAGAAAGTCACTCCAGTCGAACCTGCAGGAGTCCGGCAGTATTCAGGCGATTACACAGAAGGGGCATTAGTCGATACGTCAGGGCTTCAACGTTGCTGTTCGTCGCCTTTTCGGACGTTTCGGGTCGGCCCATGTGTAGCTGTATCACGGACGCCCCGATCGACGGTAACGGGATTCAACGGTGGGTTTGTAGTTGAACGCTCCTTATCGATGAGCATCTGCCAGACGATGCAGCACATGTAGGATTACAAAGACATGTAGTCTACATCCAAGTGAAAATGAACGCAACCCCGGCAACGTTACGGCAGAGCGTGGTTTTGGCACACGGTCTATAGAATGGCGAGGGCGATGTCCATTTTGGTTCTAGGACGGGGCCATCTTTGTCGCAACCGTGAGCGTACGCAGCGCAAACGGGCCAGTGACCACTTTTCAACTATCCCTTCTGGGCTTCCCATGAAACACGGGTCGCGTGATGTATCGGTCGCGTGTCATGCTGGAATTCCCCACGGTTTCAAAATGTACGTTGTGCAAGCGCCTTCGTAAGCGGGAGCGTTTCCGCTTGGCGCGACAGTCGAGCGTGCTAGTGAACGATACTTTGTAGTATTGCAGTGAGCAGATGCATACGTTATACTGCTATTGTAGCGTGTCGATAATGTGTATCGACCTACGGCGGTGGGATCGAGGTCGTGCTCTGTTTTCTAAGTGTTGTTTGTTTTGTTTTTTATGATAAGCTCGCACCGACAGTCGAGACGATTGGCAGTGAGATTCCAAGGCCGCGAATGAATAGAGATCGATCGGAAAACTGATCTTCTGCTTCACGTGTAGTTCGTATGTACTCGTATTATCTGTGCGGGCGCACTGGCGTAGCTCTGATGTTTTGGTTGACAATCACGTGCATGTGCAACGTACAGCAGTAACAGCCTGTTTGATTTTCGTTTTCAAAATGCTTTCGTCATGCGCCCCGCGTAGAATGCGCCTCGCCATCACACGAAAATATTCGATACACAACGGGGGATTTTCCTCGTTCCATGTACGGTAAACCTCGAGCTGAGAATACGACCGGTGCCATGCTATCGTGTTGGGGAGTACGACGGTGGACACGATTTAGTGTGAGCGAACGCAAGGAGATGTCCAAGGGTACTATATTAATACTTCGTAGTTACCTACAACAAACACGTTACTTGAAATATTTACAACAGAAGCCCGCCATACCACGTGTTTTTGTTCATACAGTGCGTTTTGTAGTGCGTCCCGTGCCCCCCCCCCGCCCGATCATATCCCTTGAAGGGGTTTCAGCTAAACTGAAGGTCTTATGCGGGCCCACCTGTTGTCAAAACAGCGTTTGAAACGGAAGCATCCGAACCAAGAAAACAATGAACGAAAACCAAGCGCATCAATGATTGAAGTTTCAAGCAACAGCAGGACTGCTGTAGAGAGAATTGGTTCCGACAGTGTGGTCTGATCGTGATTCGCCAAATTGTTGAAGAGCAGTGCTACAAAAAAACGTGCCGTTGCACCGTACGATCGTATCCTTAGATACGACACACGAGTTCCACTTACGGCGAATTGTTTCAGGTACATTGTGGGTACAAGGGCATTATTTAGAGCGAGGTATATAAGAAAGCACGGCTGGTGGCGAACATCTTGCATGTAGAGTCAAGCAGAGTAGAATCCGCCAATAGCGGGCAGCAACCTTGTCCATGCAGCCTGCGCCTGACGCAAAAAAACAACACCATGAAGACCGGCGAAGGCATCAAGGCTTGGCCATCTAACTTGGTGCACCAGTGTACGTATCCATCCACGCCACTGCTGGCCGCAATCTCTCCTTGAGGAAGGATCCGGACCAGACAGTCAATCATGTTCCTGTAACATGTTTTTAATTTCCTTGATTTGCCCGTGCTTACAGTGCTCGTAGTTATCCCCGACCCGGCAATTGATCGTTTTCCCTGACACTAAGCTGTGAAAGTTTCCCTGTGTAGCGTGGTGTTCGCATTGTTTCCGCAGCTGGTCATATAGCGTCAGACTGAGCAGATTCGGGTACCCGTACTTAGATATTCGAAGTATAGTCTATACGTATCAAAAGAAGACGAAGGGCAACGAACAGTACCCACACCCATTGATTTGCATAAGGCAGAGAGATAATCAGCTGCTCGGGACTTGCACAGTAGCATCAAGGATCAGCTGCTCGGGACTTGCACAGTAGCATCAAGGCACCGGACATACCATGGTAGATACAATTAAGTTTTGCTCTCACGGAAAGCCAGAGGCTCAGTGTGCGTAATTAACATTTACCGAATATCCCGTTTACGATAGGGCGCTGTTCAAGTCGTGGCAGGCTTCGTCATTGTACGTTGTTATCTCGGAATACTGAGCGCTGACTGTGCCCGCCAGAAGCGCCCCTAGCAACAGAAAACCAGGCGGCATCCGCGAAATGCGGTTGATGTTGCTCGGCCTGCACTGCATGCTGACGCTATAACCGTACCCTGGTACGTTGTGAGACATTCCACGACTAAGCGTGCGTCCCTCGCCGTTGTGCGATAACATGTAAACATCCGGGAATCACTCCGTTTGTGTTACGAGGTGCGTACAAGGTACCTAATAAAATGAGGGGAAACGCGTAGGGATGGAAGAGTAACCGGCAATAACAATGAAACGCAACTAACTGCGTCGCCATTCGTCTCAATGTTGTTGTTCGTTTGTATAGTCTAGTCTAATCATGCTTCTTCGGAGTACGAATACGAGGTATTACAACAGCTCGTTGCACATTTCTGTTTGCGACCACGTCCTACCTCGTCCGTGATCATATAAGAAAAATAGGTTTCGAGACGGGCTATGATCGTTTTAGACGGTTATTCCTACGCAGGCATGCCGCGTAATTTCATTATCGGCACGTGGTGCCTTAAAAAATCCCGACTTTGCGGTCCCCGGGGCTTGCCCTGCTACCGCACGACGGCAGGGCACGCTCGCACACCGACTATAGTCGTGGGGAGTTTTCCGACATTCAAATGATAGCGCCAGCACGCAATGCCAGCCATCAAGTACCACGAAGCGCATTTTGCTAATGCCGTCGGGTTTTCTTCTGACAGCAGCGATGCTAATGGACGCGGTCAGCACTGAACCGACTCGCGCGACCGTGAGCTCGGTGGTATCAGCTCCGAGGACTTCCCCTCGCAGGCTCAGAGTGCGTTTGTCCACAATGCAATAGTTCGTCCGTTATCACGCGGGGAAGTGACATGCCATCGGTCATGGACCTTCCCGCTTGTATCTCAAAATCTCAAGAGCCCATAAGATGTTCGTGATAGCGGCATGTATGTATCAACTGTACTGCGGTGAAACTCTGATTGGTTGGTTTGAATAGCAGAACTGTTGATTGTATGTTGTTGTACCAGAATACTCTTCTTGTGGTGCTACGGTACTTCGGTAGATTGTACATGTGCACGAGTTATACATCGGACCGTAGTGGTGTGTACGGTACGTTGGTATGTCGGTACGTTGGACATATTGACGAGTAGGAACATTCCTGTAGTGTTGCTAACACGATATAGCTTTCTCAACGAACAGCCTAGCAATAAGTTACAGTTACATACGTTGTGTCACGGAGGTAAGCTACTGGGATCGTCTCGTGGTATCACCCATGAGCAGTCCCACGGGTATGTACGAGTAGGCACTATGCGAGGAGGTTTAGGTATTCGACTACGAGCGGATGTTACTGGGCTGTGGAGAGTTGGCCCACATGACCCACTCCACTTTCTGACCTGTCTCTCCAGACATTGGTCTCTCTAATATAATACCTTTTCCCCAGAAGCCACTGATTTACCAACACGCTATAGCGCTATCGGTCGACTGCTGTACGTCCCGCTGGACTGTGTTCGACGAGACTGTGAGGGCGGCTTGATCAACCGGCCTCGTCATGGCTGAACAGGAGGGAGGTGACCCTGCGGCAAACCAACAGGGTGACCCGCAGGGCTTTGGTGAGAGAATGGATTCCTTAGAGTCTCGAGTGTCTCATATGCTGGATATGTTTTCTAACCAGCAGCAGATGCTCCAGACAGTTGTTGAGACACACCAGAGGGAGAATGTGGAGTCCTCTAGTTCGCGTGCTGCGCCGCGAGGCATCGAACTAGAGTCTGGTGTGCACCAATCGGGTGCCGCCGGTAGGACCGCGGGGAGTACGGGAGGCGATACCCTAGGCTTTGGCGTGTCCGACATGAGGGTTGGGAGTAGGGGTGTTGTAGACCCGGGCTTGAACCCGCGTGTTTCTGATGAGAATCGTTCCTCTGTTCCTGCAGTAAACTTTGGTTCGGTTGACGGGACTGTTGGTGGGGCTTTAGCTAGCCAGTCCTCTGTTCCGCCCACTACCTCAGCAAGTGAGTGGTGGGGAAAAGTCGCTAGTGGGAACACACTGATCCCAGCGGCTGACAGTAGTTCGGGGGAGAGCTTGGGTGGGGTCTTTTCAAGAAAGTTCCCAAGGCTCCTGAATTTATCGGTACTGATGTATCGTATCCTTCATGGTCGCAGAATTTTCTGCTCAAAGCTCGTCACTACAATCTGAGCGAGCCGTTCACCTGTGATATCGACATTAAAATCGCCGACGTTAATTTTGACTTGACCCCTTGGGTAGAGAAGGGATACAGCGTTGGTGTACTGCGTCAGCATGAGATTGCTTGGTGGTTTCTGTTCGACTGCTTGAAGAAAGACAGCCACAAAAACATGGCAAGGCAAGCTGGTTCCCCGTATAAGGCTTTTCGCGCGCTCAAGGATCACTTTCTACCGTTGAGTCAGAGTCAAATTCGAGTGCAGGAAGAAAAACTGAAGTCTCTGCGCATGCGTCCCCACGAGAATCCCACAACTTTCTTTTCATCCATCAGAGAGACGCTTGGTGTGTTGACCATGCTTGAAGTAACGAAGGATGATCGTGAAGTGTGCAATCTTATGCTGGAAGGACTGTCCCCCGAGTACAAGACTTTACGTGAGACTCTTGTGGTGTTCTGTTCGAATGACCCCTCTTTCATCGAGACCAAAGTGCGTGAGCGGTACCTAGACTTGCAAGCACAGGGTGGTTCTACGAAGCAGAATAGTGTTGCTCTGCTGTCTAGGCCTGCGAAGAAGAAGAGTAACTTCAAGAAGCACAACAAGCAGAAGTCTAACTCTGAGTCTGATTCCTCGAAGAAGTCTTTTCAGGGGAGGTGTTACAAGTGTGGTGAGGTGGGTCACATGAAGCTCAACTGCAAGGCTCGCACCATCCCTCATCCTTCCCAGACTGGAAAGCCCGAGGCCGACGAGAATGAGAGCGGTGAGCAGTGTGCTATTCCTGATTCGGATCTGGTGTGCAGAAATGGTAGTTACCGCATGAGTGATGACTGCCAAAAGGTGTTGCTTACAGCATGTCGTAAGGAAGTGGTCTTGAAGGCGTGTGATGATTTGAGTAGGATGTGGTATGATGTCTCTGGTCTGAAGTGTCTGATGACGTCCCGTGATGATCTGATTATGTGCGCCGTCAGTAATGATATGCTCCTGAAAGCTGTCAACAAGGCTAGATATGTCGAGGATTGGTATGCTGACACAGGCACTTCATATCGCATGACTGCTTCCCTGTCTTGCATGAGAGACTTGAAGCCTTGCCACAGAAGTGTGAATGGAATTGGTGGCGTGTCTTGTGAAGTAGCTTACTCCGGAACGCTAGACTTGGTATTTGTGACTGCTGACAGTGAGTTCTCCGTGGAATTGAAGAACGTATTGTACTCTCCCAACTTGGGGTATAATCTCTTTTCTCCGAGTGCAGAGTTTGATGGTGAGTCATGGAATGGTCTTGGTGGTCCTAATGGTGTTATGACTGCATTCAATGGACAAGTAACTTTTCAGAACTTCGATGGCATGCTGATTGCGTCTGCGTATCGCCTAGGAGAAGCCTCTGTTGGTACGGTGTTGGCTGCTCTCACTCCCGCCAACCCCAAGCATGAAACTACGATGGATATCAACGATTTCCACAATATTTATGCACATTCGCACGAGGGTCTGCTTCGCGCTACTGCAAAGCGATTAGATACCAAGTTGGTTGGTGACATGCATGCTTGTTCAGGGTGTTCGATGTCGAAGGCTATTCGGAAAGGAATCGTTCGGGAAACTAGAACTCGATCGGATAAAAAGTTGGGCAGAGTTTTTGTTGACCTGGGAGGAAGGAAGGACATTGCGTTCGTAGGGGGAAAACATTACCCCATGATTGTGAAGGATGATTTCACGAGACGTGCATGGCTGTATTTCCTGAAATATAAATCAGACGCTGGCAGTGCTTTCCGGAGTTTTCTTGCGAGTGTGCGTGCTGATGGTGTCCCGTCATTGGTTGAGATTGTTAGGTCTGACAATGGTGGGGAGTTTTTCGGGGGGGAGTTTGCATCTGTGTGCAACGAGCTTTTGATCAAACAAGAGTTCACACCGGCTTATAGTCCGCAATATAATGGTGTTGCAGAGCGTGGGCTGGGATTGATAGAGGAGGCCACGATGGCAGCTCGTATTCAAGCTAAAGTTCTTTTTGGGCATGTACAGTTACCTAAGACTGATAAACTCTGGGCTGAGGCTATGCACTGGGCTTGCGAAGCGATGAACCACACTGCGTGTTCTGCTAACCCTGAATCAAAATCGCCGTATGAAATGTGGTATCGTGAACCTCGTCCCGCTAGACCGTATCTGTTTTTGAAGCCCGCATACTGTAGGTGGCAGCGACCGTGAAAGCTGCTGCCGAAGGGTGAGAGTTGTTTCTATGTCGGTCCTTCGAGAGACCACCCGCGTGATTGTCATAGAGTACTTACGAGGGCTGGTACTATTCAAGAAACGAGGGATGTGACGTGGGAGGTGCTGCCGTCACAGCTCCCTCCGCTGCAACCTTCTTTGCCGATAGAGGTAGCAGAGGAGGGAGGGGAGGATAGTGACGACGATGTTGAAACCGAGATATGGCCGCTTGTGGGAAGAGGAGTCGCTCACACACTTTTGAAACGTGATGCCGTGCCCTCTGGTGCGGGAGTCGAGGAGGTTGAGAGTGTTGGCGCAGGTAGTATAGGCCCGTCCTTTTCTGTTCCATCTTCCCCTGCTGAACCGTCTGCCCCCGTGAACATTTCTTCTGGTAGTGTAGCTCCTTCTGTGTCTTCGCCTGTGAATGACGGGGAGAGCCAGGGAGGGCAGGAATCAGGAGAGGTAGAGATGGGGGATCTGGGAGGGGATGATGAGGTAGAGTCGATGGGGCAGGGAGGGCATGATGATGAAGAGTCGATTGGGTCGGGAGGACTGGTAGAGGCGGAGGCATCCCCTCCAGCCGCTCGTCGTCCGCGGCATGTGGCCGAGCTTGCTGACTTTAATACTTCCGCGCGTGAAAATGATGAAGTGAGAGAAGGTAGGACTCGCGCGCAAACTCGTGCAGTTAACCAGCAGAGTGTACCCGACCTCATGGCCACCCTAGGACCCATCTTCGCGACAGAGGTCGTGTACTCATTGTTGTCGGAGCAGAGAGCAGGTGATGAGACGGAATTGCCGAAAGAACTGGTTCAGGATGTAGAATCGGAGCCTGGTAGTTATCAGGAAGCCCAGCGTTCGAAGTACGGTAAGATTTGGGAAGGAGCCAGGTCTGCCGAAATTGAAGGCTTGATAAGAGCAGGAACGTTCACGTTGGCAGTAAAAGTCCCGATAGGCTGTAATGTGATTGATGCTAGATGGGTTTTCAAGTGGAAAGCAGACGAAACAGGAAAGATAGTGAAGGCCAAGGCTAGGCTTGTAGCGAAGGGCTTCAAGCAGAAGTATGGTGTGGATTATCTTGAGACATTCTCGCCTACCGCAAATGCTGCATCTTTACGATTGCTGATAGTTTTGGCGTGTTTGTACAATTTGGAATTACTCCACTGGGATATTGAGCAAGCATTTGTTCAGTCGGAATTGGATCACGAGGTGTTCATGAAGTTGCCTCCTGGCTGCGGGTCGATGTCAGGAAAGGGTGTCCGTTTGGACAAGAGTTTGTACGGATTGAAGCAGGCTTCTAGGACATTTTACAAGAGGCTGGTGCCGGAACTGAAGAGGATTGGTTTTGAGCAGTCAATGTCTGACCCCTGTGTCCTGCGTTTCATGATGGGAGACGAGGTATTGGGGATGGTCGCGATCCACGTGGATGACATTCTGTATGCAGGAAGTAAGAGCCTTGCCAAGGTGGTTGTGGCAGCACTAGGTGACTCTCTTCCTACGAAGGACTTGGGGGAGGTCAAGTTCTTTCTAGGTTGTGAATATATTCGCGACCGTGAGGCTGGTACGATTGAGATTTCTCAGGAAAGTTATATCAGGAGTGTTCTCGAGAGATTCAATATATGTCGCACCAGCTCGATCCCTGCTTCCCTTGCCAATGATAACAGGTCCGTGATGGAGGATGAGGGGGCAGGAGATGTGCCGTTCCGAGAGGTGGTGGGGACCCTGATGTGGATTGCCAGCCAGACAAGGCCCGACATCGCGAATGCTGTGCGGGCGGTGGCGAGGCACTCTCACGAACCAAAGAGGAGCCACTGGAAGGCAGCTCAGAAGATTCTCAATTGTGTTCTGGAAACGGCGCATCTGACTTTGAAGTTCAAGCATGATAGTTCGGTAGACGCAGGCACGTTGGTGTATGTAGATGCTGACTTTGCAAGTAGGGCCACTGACCGTAGATCAGTTTCGGGTGCGATGGTTTTCGTGGCGGCGATGCTTGTAGTTTGGATTTCTAGGACGCAGAAATGCGTTTCGCAGTCAACTTCAGAAGCAGAGTATCTTGCGATGGGAGATGGTGTAAAGGAGGCTCTGTTTGTAAACGGAATGCTTCAGTTCCTGAGGCCTAGTGCGAAGCCTCGTAAGATAGATGTCCTTGAAGACAACGAGGGGGCGATTGCGCTCGCAGAGAACCCGCTGAGCTCGATTAGGAGTAAGCACATCGATGTGAGGCACCACTTTCTTAGGAATCTGACCGAGGAGGGTGTGATCGAAGTCACCCACGTCCCCAGCGAGAAACAACACGCGGACATCCTCACGAAGGCGTTGCCGAGAGATCTTTTTGAAGTTCACCGCGACTTTGCACTTGGTATCAAGAAGTAAAAGTCTGAGTCGTTTTGTTTTTGTTTTTGTTTGATATGTATTTGGTCTGGTAGATACAACAGCCCCTAGGGAGGGTGTTCGTGATAGCGGCATGTATGTATCAACTGTACTGCGGTGAAACTCTGATTGATTGGTTTGAATAGCAGAACTGTTGATTGTATGTTGTTGTACCAGAATACTCTTCTTGTGGTGCTACGGTACTTCGGTAGATTGTACATGTGCACGAGTTATACATCGGACCGTAGTGGTGTGTACGGTACGTTGGTATGTCGGTACGTTGGACATATTGACGAGTAGGAACATTCCTGTAGTGTTGCTAACACGATATAGCTTGTCTCAACGAACAGCCTAGCAATAAGTTACAGTTACATACGTTGTGTCACGGAGGTAAGCTACTGGGATCGTCTCGTGGTATCACTCACGAGCAGTCCCACGAGTATGTACGAGTAGGCACTATGCGAGGAGGTTTAGGTATTCGACTACGAGCGGTTGTTACTGGGCTGTGGAGAGTTGGCCCACATGACTCACTCCACTTTCTGACCTGTCTCTCCAGACATTGGTCTCTCTAATAATACCTTTCTCCAGAAACCACTGATTTACCAACACACCGCCCCAGTTGTGGGCTTGCTGCCGGAGGCGGCTCAGCTAGGCTGCTTGCCGGGGCCGGAGATTGCACTTATAACTTATAACTAGCTCGCTCGTCGGGTCGCTCGTCGGGTCGACCCGGTGGTCTAGCAGTACGGGCATGCCCATGCATGTGGGTTGCGGTTTCTTTCTTTTTTTTTTGCGCGCACACCACATGACATAATCATCAGCTGCAAACAACGCCGGCAAAAAACCCAGAGAACACGACATATTGGAAAAATACGAGGGATCAAGGATCAACCAACCGACCGAGGTATACATGCTTTGACCCGTGGTTTTCGACTTCGACCCGTGAGAAATGTCACGGATCAAGTCGATCTGACCCGCATGAAACCCGCATCTCGCGGGTCGCCCAAATTGTGGCAGATCGAGTCGGGTCGGGTCAGGAGGATTTCGAAACCTCGCGGGTCGGGTCGGGTCGGATCAGGAGGTTTTCAAAACCTAGCGGGTCGGGTCGGGTCGGGTCAGGAGGTTTTCAAAACCTCGCGGGTCGGGTCGGGTCGGGTCAGGAGGTTTTCAAAATCTCGCTGGTCGGGTCAGGTCGGGTCAAGACGTCTCCAAATTCTCACGGGTCGGGTCGGATCAGCTGACCCGACCCGACCCGACGCGACCCGCGAGATTCGACCCGACGCGTGAAAAGCCCTGGACAAAATCATTGCTTCATGGAGTTCGATACAACATTGCCGAGTTTCATAAGTGGAAAAAATCAAGCCTGTTTCTGATTCTGCCGTGTGCTATCAGACTTTTCAATTACTGACAAACCGCGATGTACCGAGGACAGAGAAGCGGGTTACGTACAACCAAATAGGCAATGTACCGACAAACGATTGGCCTATCATACTTCAGCTACAAAACTGCAATGGACCGAGGAAGGAGAAGGATCACTGGAAGGATCACGCGCCCATCGGATCACACCCTCTGTGCCCAAGCGCTTCTTCAGCTTTTCTTCACCTTTCACACAAATGAGCTCAGTCAACTACTACCCAAACAGCACTCCCGTCAACAATCGGGGACAGGCGCTGGAAGAACAACGCCTTCGTGATTATCTCGCTTGCGACGGGATAACAGCAGGAGGTACATAGCGTTCGCGAGAACTAACTGGCGGGATGCCCAAGGCATCATTTGGGGGGCACGCTACAACCCCCTCAAAGAAGACATCAAAGCTCCGGGTCAAACACGCCTGGAACGGATAGACATGGCAGCAAAGCTTAAAAGGCATGGGCTCCAAGACAGAAGCGAGTACGCGACTTAACTTTTGACAAAGTCGCGTACTTACTCCTGTCTTGGAGCCCATGCCTTTGAAGCTTTGCCGCCATGTCTTTCCGTTCCAGGCGTGTTTGACCCGGAACTTTGATGTCTCAAGTCGCGTACTCACTTCTGTCTTGGAGCCCATGCCTTTTAAGCTTTGCTGCCATGTCGTTCCGTTCCAGGCGTGTTTGACCCGGAGCTTTGATGTCTTCTTTGAGGAGGTTGTAGCGTGCCCCCCAAAAGATGCCTTGAGCATCCCGCCAGTTAGTTCTCGCGAACTCTATGTACCTCCTGCTGTTATCCCGTCCCGAGCGAGATAAATCACGAAGGCATTGTTCTTCCAGCGCCTGTCCCCGATTGTTGACGGGAGTGTTGTTCGAGCAGTGGTTGATGGAGCTCATTAGTTTAGAAGGTAAAGAAACGCTGAAGAAGCGCTTGGGCAGAGAGGGGGAGAAGGGTTATGATGCGATGGGCGCGTGATCCTTCCAGTGATCCTTCCCCTTCCTCGGTCCATTGCAGTCCTGTAGCTAAATTATGATAGGCCAATCGTTCGTCGGTACATTGCCTGACGCTCTTCTCCGTCCTCGGTACATCGCGGTTTGTCAGCGATTGAAAAGTCCGATAGCACACGGCAGAATCAGGCAATATTTCAATGGGCCAAGAAAAAGAAAATGAGAAGAAATTTCAGGGGTCTTCTGGCGAGTCTGCCACCAGAACGAAATGCCACGTGGTTTTTCGATGGTCTACAGCAGTACTACGAACGACTTCCGATACACTCACCGAAGCACGGACTGCCTGCCAATTACGCGATCGACAGCTGGCCGTGGTTGTCACGTGTCTCTTGTGTTGAGAGCCCCTATGCCCTGCCTCTTGTTTGCTTTTGTTTATGTAAAACATGCAGTGTGCTCGATGGTCTCGCGGCAGCAGCACACCAAAACGTCCGATCGTACGACGTATCATTCTTACAGGAAATATAATATCTTGTTCTTTATTAATATGAAAACAAAACGGTCGTTATGTATTGGACAGAGTGATGCGAGTACGACTAAACTTGCCAACGGCACTCGTACTGCACTTTGAGCTATCTGCTGTGGTTTTGGTTGCTATTAGTTGCTGCAGTGTGTGCTAGAAGTTTCGTCCTTGGGCTACTGCTGCTACAGCTACTGTTGTTGTGTGTTTGCCAATGGCGTCAGTTGGCGTTCATGCTCGTCGTACATACTGCTGTTCTCACCCCGTACGTACGGGTTTCCTCGTACCTCAACCCTACGACGACGAGCTAAAACAAGAAGGAAGGTGACATGAAAAAATGGCATGGACAATGGTCACACATTAGAAGCGAGCACAGCGGGATGGTTCGCTGCGGATCAACCGCACTCGTCCATCCCTATAGCAGAGGCTGCCTGAGCGTCAGCGGCCGTGCTAAAGCCAGCGCCAAAGGCCGAAGAGACGGCTTTACCTGCTTGGTTTTGTCTCGAGATTCTCTTAAGACGTGAAAATATCTTGTCTTGATTTGGGAGTTATTTTTTTGTCACGAAACGTCTTGCCGTCGGTAATTTGTGTTGTTGGATATCGTCGGTAATTTGTGTCACGTGTTTGGTGAACCCACACAAAAAATTTGCAATCATTATTAGCCTAGACTATAGCAATAATAATATATGGGGTGGTTGTAGAGTAAAAAGTTGTTGGATATCGTCGTAAATTTGTGTCACGTTTTTGGTGAACCCACACCAAAAAATTGCAATCATTATTAGTCTAGACTAAAGCAATAATAATATATGGGGTGGTTGTAGAGTAAATCGAGAGTGTACAACACCTTCCAGGTCCGATAGGAATAACGCCTGCGATGTAATTGGAAACCTTTCTTTTCCGTCACTATAAAAGTGTGCCCACCACGAATTTCTGGGGAAATTCCTGGCGGAAATTTCCGGTAACATTCTTGCATAACTGCTGTGACAGCAGAAATCAATGCGCCTTCTTCGTAGATCGGGATGTTGTGTCCGAAAAACTGGGGGACAGACGGCATTCATCTAAGAATCTTGTTGTGTGGGCAATCCTCGAGATGCATTGGAGAAGTGCCACCGTGTGCGCACGCACGTGCGCGTCCCCTCACAGAACTTCACCCGTTCTGCTGTCCGGCAGCCTTTCACACGCGGTTGCCATCTGCCGCTAGGACGCGGCTGCGCACGATTGTAACGGAAAACGCGAGACACATAGATACGTGATGAGTAAAACAAGGGCGGGCGTGTGGCGACACACACAACCAAAGACAAGAGCACGGATGTGTATGGCGAAAAACGCGAAGAAGACACAGCAGCAGTATAGCTGTAGTAGTAGCCTACCACAGCACAGCCGAGAGAGGGCCCTCCCGGCCTAGCTATGGTGGCGCAGCCGCATCTACCTCGTGTCCGTGCCCTACAACAGGGCTGGGTGGTGATTATGTAGAGCGTTTGGAGGGGGAGGTGATATCGGTGTGTGGGGCGGGTGGGGTGTGTGAGGCAATCAATGAAAACTGGCTTGCTGCTTGTAGGATTAAGGATCAACTTCAACCAAAGAGCCCCCCTCGGAGGATTTATAACCCCCTGTGCTGCGGTTTGGGATCGTTCGGGTTTAATTTTTCCCAGAAACAGGCTTAATTTTTCCCAATTATGAAACGCTGCAACCTTATATCGAACTCCTTGAAGCAAATCTTTTTTTGACAAACGATTGGCCAGGTATCCTGTCATATTGCAGCTACAGGACTGCAATGGACCAAGGGAGGGGAAGGATCACTGGAAGGATCACGCGCCCGTCGCATCACAACCCTTTCTCCCCCTCTCTGCACAAGCGCTTCTTAAGCTTTTCTTTACCTTCTACACAAATGAGCTCCATCGGCAACTACCCGAACGGCACTCCGGTCAACAATCGGGGACAGACAGGCGCTGGAAGCCCATCGCCTTCGTGATTTATCTCGCTTGCGACGGGATAACAGCAGGAGGTACATAGGGTTCGCGAGAACTAACTGGCGGGATGCCCAAGGCATCTTTTGGGGGGCACGCTACAACCTCCTCGAAGAAGACATCAAAGCTCCGGGTCCAACACGCCTGGGACGGATAGACATGGCAGCAAAGCTTAAAAGGCATGGGCTCCTATTAATAGACAGGAGTGAGTACGCAACCATAAAAATGTTAATAAAGTCGCTCAAGTACTCGCATAATCGAGATGACTTGCAGTTTTTTATCGATAGCAGAGTTTACAGCTTTTTAGTGCGGGCTTGGATCGGTTGTTGATGGTGCCTCTTTAACTTGACAGTTACGTGCCGGTTCGGGATATTAGCATTCTGTGAAGTATGTGAATCTCGGCAGCTGAGTGTGTGTACGGTGTCACTTTTCTGCTGTCCTGTTGGTAAATCGGTAGCTTCTGGGGAAAAGGTATTATATTATTGAGACTTCCGTCTGGAGAGACATGCTGGAAAGTGGAGTGGGTCATGTAGGCCAACTCTCCACAGCCCAGTAACAACCGCTCGTAGTCGAATACCTAAACCTCCTCGCATAGTGCCTACTCGTACATACCCGTGGGACTACTCGTGGGTGATACCACGAGACGATCCCTGTAACTTACCTCCGTGACACAACGTATGTAACTGTAACTTATTGCTAGGCTGTTCGTTGAGACAAGCTATATCGTGTTAGCAACACTACAGGAATGTTCCTACTCGTCAATGTGTCCAATGAACACGAAAGGGGCGAGCATGGTAGGCGCGTTGCTCCGATCTCCCAACGTCTTCTCGGTGGAATGCACACTCGGAATACCACGTCACACGCCGACACTACAACAACCAAACAATCCGCACGATCCTATTGGCCAAGTGTCTGACGTACTCCAACGTACTACATACCAACATACCGACAGAGACACCTTCGTCCGTTGTATTAACCTGACACACTACAAAGAGTATTCTCGGAACATCCTGCTCAACAACAATGAGTGACAGCAGTTCTCATATTCAAACTGTCCAATCAGATTCTCCTATCACAGCAGCCGATACACTGCCGCTACCACGAACATGTCCCTCGTACTCTGTTGGGAGATAATAATTTACTACCTAAATAATCGAACCATCGACTGTTAGGGTGTCTTGACAACTCTGCTTGGGGCTAACGAACACTCTAGAGCGTTGGTACCGACACAGCCTCATCATAAGTGATGGACTTGGTGATCTTAGGGCCGAAGTCTCCGAGCAGGGCCTCGCTCTCCGATATCTACAGCAAGCAGCCGCAGACGCAGAGGAGCGTCAAAAGTCGTCCCATTCAGAACGGCTTGAGAGCATGGCCTTGTTGTTAAGGGACAGAGAAGGCGAGGCCCAGGAAAAGTCCGGCAAGGAGCGAATGTTATCTGCCGTAGATACAGCAGGGCGGGATGCTGCGTTACCATCGTTGGATCACTTCGACGATGGCACCGGGAGCCGGGAGGAGCGTGATGATGCTGCGTAAGCTGATCCTGCTGACGGTCAGTTTGGCGGTAGGGGGCAAGATTGGGGCGATGCCCCCCTAGGTGAGCCCTCAATCACTGCGCGGGATGTTCTTCGTAGTCAGTCTTTTTTGGGGCAACCCAAAATGGCTATTCCTACTTCGAAAGGGAGAGAGAATTTCGATTCCTTCTCGAAGCAGATGAGGATCTATGCAAAGCTGCATCGATTTGAATCAGTCTTCGAGAGTGACTCACACGTTGAGGTTGGGGCTGAGGGAAGCGACCGCGCTTTTGATGGCCCAGGGAATAACAGCCTCTATGTACGAGAAACAATTGATGGCGTGGGTGTTTCTCTCTAAAGGTTTACAGACCACAGTAGACCAAGCTACTTTTCACCGGAGTAAGTCTCCCAGAGAATGTTGGGAATCAATAGTAGATGGGTATGACACGAAAACAAACGCGCAAAAGGGCACCTGCATGCGCAAGTTGTACAATCTCACGATGAAAAAGGATGACGGCCCCGTAGAAAAGTTATACGCAATGGAGGACTTGCGTGAAAAACTGAACAATGCAGGCATCAGTGTAGACGACAACACTCTGTACACATGATTTGTTTCTGCCTTGCCTGCTGCCGAGTACGCGCTCGAGATTCAAAACTTAAATCTCAAGCAGGTATACGATCGCAAGGAAATCATCAACCTTGTCCGCAGCAAATTCGAGACGCCTGGCAAATCGAAGGGCTCGGCAGACCCGCTTGCGCTGGTCGGAAAAGGGGGGAGTGGTCAAAGAAAGAAGGGTGGAAAGGCACAAGGGGGTCAAGGAAGGTCTGAAAAGGGAAAGGAAGGCAACGGCAACGCCAACTCAAAAGGTGGAGCCTGTAAATCGAAGGTTTCGATGGGGACGTGCTTCCGGTGCAGGGCTGCTGGCCACTACAGCCAAGATTGCACCGCAACGATCTGTGAACGATGTCGTGGGAGAGGCCACCAGATAGATAGGTGCGCTTCGCCGGCAGACATGGATGAATCGCCGACGGAAGCTATACTTGCGATGGTGGAGGATCTCGAAGATGGTGCTGTGGAGGCAACCGCGTTTTAGGGGTTTATCGTGGGCGCCCCCCTCGTACGTGACGAGCGGGAATTGTAAAGTCACACGGCATTTATTTCTGCTATTATTTGCCGTGCGCCCTCTACTTTAGAAGGTTGTGTTAAGGTATTTAGTGGGGTATTAGTCCGTTTGACCACTTGCAAAAGGTTAACCAATAGCTTACCCAAACTAAGCCTTATAACACTCTCCCCCCCTGAAACGGCGGGATACCAGGTCGGCCGGATATACGGGCGGACCTGTCAATTATCCAAGCCGTTTCATTTGCTGGGTATACCGGGGAGAGTATTTTTCAAGTTCGCCATGAGAAAATCTGAAAAAGTTTATTATGGTTAATGTGGGGATCGAACCCACGACCCAAAACCCATGGTCTGTCGACGACGCCATTTGTTAAGGTTATTAGTGGGGTATTAGTCCGTTTGACCACTTGCAACTGGTTAACCCATAGCTTACCCAAACTAAGCCTTATAACAGTTGGTTGTGGAGGCAGCAGGTATGGGGTTATCTGCATTTTTTACGCGAGAAGTCGCATGGCCGCCAGCCGTGTGCATCCTTCGATGGTGAATGATTTGGTAGGGCGAAGTCGCGCGGCATAATAGCCACGTGCTTCCTGCTGCTGGTAACAGTGGTAGGAATGGACGTGGGCTAATCGTGGGCTGTCTCCAGCAGTACCAAATAACGATGGGGTTTCGTCCTGGCAATAAGGGAAAGCGGCATGGCCGCACGCACTCCATGATATATAATATGCAGCAGCAACAGCAGCAGGAGAGGTCATGGAGGGAGCAAATCGGTTCATTATTTCGCCAGCTGGAGCTTCATGGTTCGGCAACATCGCGGGGCGCGGGGGGGGTACAGGTCTGGTCAAAGTGGTGGATCTAATTTTACGATGGATTCACTTTTCGATCGAAGCATTGTTTTTGGTCGAATATATCGTTTATTTATTTACGGCAAGAGTGAAGACTCGTTAAATAATAGGCGGCTTATTTGCGGTTAGAGTGGATACCCGCATATATTATAAAAATTAAAATACACTCCAGCTGTGAGATCGAATATTTTGTCGAAACTCATCTTTGCAAGCTGTGTGTGAGACCCGCATATAGAATCATCTAAGATTCGTTCTGGGTGGTACACGTAGCCCTTTTCACCAGGTGGTAGCTTTTAGGTGTTTTTCGTGTTAATATCAAACAGTCTTTGTCCGAAAACTTGTAGTGTTTTTCTGGTATAGGCAGGACCAGAAGGAAACTGGTGGAACTGATACACATAACGATAATGCCTGGTAAATTTGAAAGTGTGTTTTTCATTTTCAAATCAAACAGTCTTTCTTTGTAAATCCGAAACACTTGGTAGTGTTTTTCTGATGTATGTAGACGAGACCAGAAGGGAACTGGTGGAGCTGATACACATACAATAACAATTTGGAGAACAGGGTACGTGGGTGCACCAAAATTGAGAGGTGTATCGCTGATGTATGGTATTGATGGTGGCACTGATTGTTTTGAATTTTGCGGGAATATTTTGTTTTGGCAGTAGTCTTCTGACTGATCGTAAAATAGAAGTGGGCATATTCATGATTGATTGTTTTACCAACGGTATCATTGCGAATGCTCGTTGGCAAATGAGGAGTGAAACACGAAATGTTTTTGAGATGGTCGAATAGTTTGCATGGCTGGGAGGGCTTGGACTGTTTGTGTCGACGGTGGCGGCATTTTATTGTTTCTTTATTCGGTTATTTGGAGCTATATCGTACTAAATTTTAAAAGAGATTTTCGGTTCTATGACGGTTTGCAAGCGACAGATATTTTGAATATTTTAGCGCCAAATAAGTTCTATGATTCAGTCATGCGAAGAAGACATATGCTACCTCGCATTACCGTCGCGATCTGTGCATATATGGCGGGAGTAGGGGACACAAGGAGAGTTTAGTCCGGGGGAACGGGGTTCGTCGCGATCTCCGGCATTGTACTTCTAGCCTTAGTCTTTATTATTTTGGCACGGCTATAGTAATATCGTCTACAAATGCAATAGTTGTATGTGGGAGTCAGTGAGAGGTTTTTGCTCACAGGGGGGGGGGTTCCTCTTTCTTATCATTTTTATGGTTGATTTGGGTTGTGGAGTTGTGAGTTATTGCCTTGGCTCGTCACTGTTGCGTAAAGACTCAGGGAGGGTGTTGATAGTGCCTCTTTAGCTTGACAGTTACGTGCCGGTTCGGGATATTAGCATACTATGAAGTATGTGAATCTTGGCATCTGAGTGTGTGTGGGATGACGCACGGTGTCACTTTTCTGCTGTCCCTACTCTGCTGGGAGATAATAATAAACGACCTAAATCATCAAACCATCGACTGTCAGGGTATCTTGACAACTCTGCTAGGGGCTGACGAACATCGGTGACTCGGTCGCTGACCCTTTCGACTTTCTCCTCGCCGGTCGTATGTACAACGACATGGCCGAACGGCTGTCAAGTATCTCGTACGTATCCCAACCCCACAGGACGAGTAAATATGGACAAGACTTGACCATGTCCCAATCCAGGGGTAATTTTACCGCAGTTGCAATACTTCGCACAGGGGACGGGCGTGTGGTTATACTGGTAATATTTTCTTGCGAGATGTACTTGTAGGTACAGTTGAAATTGATGCTTAAGTAGAGAATATTGCTTAGTGCAGCAGTTCTTTTTTCAACTATAAAGTTACAACTGCTCGCTAGTTATACGTAAAATCAAAGGTGGAACTATGGGTCGTATGAAGTTAAGTCAACGATCGTACAGCAATAAGCTATGTTCTACCGGAAATGCGTACGAGTATATATTCTAGCATTAAGGAGTAAAGGCTCACAAATATTTGTGTGTCTTATGCTCTTCAGCGTACGATTAGTATCAGACAGTAAATTGTACTATGCGTATCCTAGGATCATATTGATGTGACGTAGTAAACTTACAGCAGTAAATTTTGTTGTTCTTTTCCAGGATATTGCTCGATGATGGACTATGACTAGTCTAATACAGTACTATCAGTATTCGTAGTTCTATCTATTTCTTAATTTTGAAGAACGGAAATACGTAAGTACATAAAACCAAATCGGAAGAATGATAATGTTTCATTTTGTTGTGATGGACACTTGTCCACTATTCTCTCTATTTGTTTAGTATTGTTTATTTATTTGGTACAATTCAGGACGGGTGCTTAAAACCCAGTAGACGTATCTTTGCGTTTTATCTTTTGGAGGGTATTTATCGCTGGTATTTACACCAAGCGTCTTTTTTATACGCATCTTTCATTGTAAGGTTTTCTTTTTGTAAACTGTGCAAATAACATGCATATAACCATATTACCGCGGACAATACACCGGACTGAATATGTGACCCATTTGTTTCTGATTTTTTACGAGTTTGATCTTTAAGTAAGAGGCTTCTCTAGCAATCTGACTTTGCATTATGGGGGCGTGTTGAGAGTATGAACCTTGGATTCAAATTTAAGTTAATGCGAAGTCTGTTCAAGCAGTCTATTCGCACAAATAGGATATGCAGTTGAAACTTACGTTGAATCTTACGAATCTTACGTTGAATCTTCGGTGGAACTTAGATGTAAACGTAGATTTGAGTATGCTAAGGTTGTCCCGTTTTACCGATATTCTGCCGGACCACGGGCATTGTTCCGTGATGATCAAGTGGTGATGCAACCCACCATGACCACTCTCCCTACTCTCCCTTCTATCATTTTTCTCCTTCTTATTCCTATCTCTTTGGCCTCAAGCGCCCTTTCCAAACTATCCCCTTTGTTCCTCATCACAAGTGATCTTAACAGAGACTTCGGTGCCACCTCTGTATCTCTTTGCATAGAAGACAGAGCCTCAACACAACCATTGTGTTCACAGGATTTTCACACGGCTTCGAGCAGGTTCGTACGCGCGACCCGGTGAAGAACCCTGTGGAGTGAATACCGCCATATTATCTTTGTTCTCCCCGCGGCGAGGATGGATATTGTTTAGGAAGCCGATGTCCCCGGAGAGAACAAAAAGTAGGGGGGAACTTGGTCAAAAAAAGAAAAGTCCAGGGGGGGAAAAGTCCTCGGGGCGATCTTCCGAGTATACCTATTCTCGACGTCCTCACACCAGACGATTGGGTCATACACTTACTTCCCCGCCCCCGAGTACCTCGCGCCCATCAACCCGCGATGCGTGTCCTCAACAGCACCTACGCGCAAGCGTATGCCTGGTGAGAAGCAAAGGATGGACAACACTTGGGAATGCTTGCACTCTTCCTCTGGAGAGTATGCGTAATCAGGAGAAGCGTCAGGAGACGTAGACCCCATCGTTTGGTCTCATGTGCTGCTGCTGGCGCCCTTTATACAGATTTCGATTGGGATGGCGCTTTATGCTATTGGACCGTGCCAACGCCTCTCCACTAGAACGAAAACATCAGCATGACTAATGGTAAACAAAAATCTTAAACCATGTCACAATTCGAGGATCTATATGGTCAGGGCACCGGCTGAGAATGACTCGGAAACTTTAAACACGGGTTCCCCTGCAGCGACGGGAAATTGGGATGGGGCTTCTGCAGCAACTCGGACAACACGTGTTCCCTTGATCCCGTATTGGCCAGCACACAGGGTATTTTAGCTGCGTCATATCCGTTCTCGATTTCGACTCCTACCTTGGCCCGGCAGACCGTACCTGCAACATAAAGTAGCGACGACGATCACGATTGGTTTGATGACGACATTTCAGGCGTCAATGACGACGACATCGACATGTGTTGGAACGATGACAGCGGCGATGGCAGCAATGAACGTATTAATAGTAGCCATATGGGGTATCACACAGTTTCTACTTTCGTCGATAGACCCGCAACACCCCCCTCCGTCCAGTTGTAGCTTCGAAGCTATCGTAGAATAGGCCTCACCGTTCCTACGTTTCTTACAGCATTTCACAACTTTACTTCGCTCAGAGCAAGAAGATTACGCTTTTGTTCAGGTGGCCGTACGAATATGCACTTCTATAGACAAGGTCCATTTCACACGCGCTGGCTGGATGCTCCAGAGCACTCCCCTTTCCTTGGGCGACAGAACCCATCGCATGCTACCCGCTTTCATCGCCCCCGGAATAAAATTCGCGTGAAACATCCTGGAACAAAGACTAACACGTGTCGGCCTCTGGTATATTGTACCACCGTTGGGGTATGCGTCGCGAACAGCTTACTCATGTTTGCACTTCCATGCATGCCCTCGTATTGCTGGAATATTACGTAGCCAGCAGTTTACTGATATGGCACACCACGATCGAGGGTATACTGACGTAGGCGGTCTCTCCATGCCCACTAGCACCCTCTCACTCCGGGTAAGTCGTTCGATCGGTCATCGGGCTCCAGTAAACACGATATCAACCCTTTTTTTTCCGTGTGCTGCTGCCGGTGCTCCTTCTAAAGCTTCCAATTGGAAGGTTCTAGCCAACTCGACCGTGTTAGGGACCTTGTACTCGGACGACAACTGCATCGCGGCGAACGGCTAAAGGAGCGACTTCACTATGATATAAACCTTGGAGCTAAACGAGGTGAACGAGACCTGTGCATACTTCGGCTTTAGCTAATGTCTCATCGGTGTCCGCTACATCGACGGGAAATGGGATATCCTTCTTACAATCACTCGGACAGAACATGATCCTTGGATGTTCTACATGTCGGGTTGGACATATTTTACTGCGAGGAGTCCGCTTCCGGCATGTGTCTACTCTAGGGGAAGCATTTTGAAGCTGATTTTACGGAAATCGCGGAGACGTCGGACTCAGACGACAGCGACGGCGGCAATAATACACCGGCCCCGACAGCCGGCAGTGTGACGACTTTAGCGGTGGGGTTCCGTCTTTCTCTCTGGCAGGGTATATTGAATCGTTACAGTTGGGCGATTGTGGCACCTGCCGGTACTACTCTCGCCACTGCCCTTGTCTGAGTGATTGGGCAGGCGCGCAGCCATGAACGGTGCCAGATGGCGATGGCCACGAGGGTTGTTGCCGAAGACGGACACCCTTGCGTTGTAGCCCTTTCACCGTGATTACGTAAAGAAACCGGCGTATGCCGAACTTACGCGATGGCCAACCAAACCCTCACGTCCACCGCAGGGGTGATCGTGGTCTAGTCAATCAGAGAAAGTTTCTCGCCCCACGAGGTCTTTTCGACGAAGGGGGCGCTAGGGTGGTCCAGTCATTCGAACACTGTGTAATCGCGGTTGAAAGCCGTTGCGCTGAAGTTTTCGACATCCTGGCCTGGAGGAAACGACCAGGGCTTTGAACGGCAGGGAGGAACTGGGCTGCGAGTGGAGATGAGTGCGCCGACTGCCGATTACAGGTCATGGCAGCTATTTCAGCGGTTCTGGACTTATGAAATGAGTATCTCTGAACTTTTCTCTTCACGTCGTAGGCCTTTGTGCTTATTGTGTTTCACTATATAAATTGCAGTGAAAATATTAGGAACGAGAGCGTTTTTACGTGAGACAGAGCGCCGGTCGCGCTAGTGGCCTAAACCTGGCAGTGAAAATGGAACTACGCCCCGCTGCGATTGTGTGGTCCGTAATTTGGGCGTTTTGAATACAATGCGCGTACCACTCGGAATGTTATTGGTACTACATGGGTAGATACCACGGTGACAAGTGCTCTGTGGTAAACCTGTTTGAGAAACGTCCAATCCGTCTAAACCCGGATATAGTTATCGTAACACATAGTGCAGACGCTTGTATGAACAAAGAACACAAGTATTAAGACACAACAGTAACAACAACATAACGTTACCAAAATACAACACTACAGAAAACAGAAAACACGGCACAATACCACAAGAAAATGAAATCAAGCTAACGTGCTTACAGCCACATACGTTCAGTTTTACGCAAAAACCTACCCGCTGAGAGACCCGAAATCTGGGACGGACGCTGTACGCGTGATTTACATCGTACTTGAACTCACTCCACGCACTAGACGTATGCCTGTGATAACCGTCACGCGTAGCTCACGCTGTATTATATAGGACATATCTCGGCGCTGACCTCGGCCTTTAGAGGTATCTTCCACGGCGCGCGTCTCAGCCTCAGTCGTGCCGGCCAGCGCCACTGATCCGCTCACGCGGCACCGCACGTGCACTCAGGAGGTCTCCATACCGATATTTATGACGGGTTGCCCTCGGTCTTCGGAGCTTTTCTTGCCGTGGTAGCAATTTGGAACCTCACCTCGACGCAGGAGGTAGGTGTAGCTTCGCGCGATTTTTTCGGGCGTGTGCTCTGTGGCTCCGGTCCCACCCCCGGAAACGTTGGCTTCCCTCCGGTGTCGCCATCGTGGGACGTGCGCTGGCGTCCGCGAGCTCAAGATCTACCAAAGGGTTTGCATGCCCGAAAAGACTTTGCGTGCTCCCGGTAAAAACAGATCGCCCAGGTCTCGTTGCGACCTATGAAATACAACGCTTACAGTGTGAACTCGTCTTTCCCTCGGTGAGAAAGGTAGACACTGCCATCAGACAGCGCGACGAGTTGTAGGGAACGAGGCCACTACTGCAGCAAGTTTCCCACGAGGATGTTGTGTGAGGGTAACACCCTGTAGAATACTTACACATGGTCGCTGTGTAGAACAGGAAACGAGCGTACGGTTTCGGATAGCTAGTCCATCACCCTCGGATCAATAGGCGCCCCCGGCGTCTTGTACTTCATCCGCCACAGCAGGGATAGGACTTGCGCCTTCAACCCCCGGCGGATGCTGCACATACTTCGAAGTATTGAATAGCGGACAAGCTTTCAATGGAAAGTAGCCCAAGTCACCGGCTCTTGGATTTGAATACTTTATTTTGGTGTACTGGTCGGAGGCCTAACGGATAGGCCGTCACATCTGCTTGCGGAATGTGGGAGGTTTAGTTTATAAACCCCGGTGAAAGTCACAAAAACCACTCCTCCTCTGGAGATTACTTCGCGATCAGAAATGAGTTTATACGACTCGACAAACTCGGTAAACACCACTAGAAATGCTGAACCTGAACCCAACATGCAACAAATTCTAAAAGTATTCCACGGAGGAGGATATAGGAACGTATCTGTAAGTACTGTCTGCGCAAAAGGTTTGCAAGCGTGGCTGCACATGCAACGTGAGATGGAAAATATAACTTGATGGCCGAAACAAAAACCAAAACGCAAGGCAATGCGGAGATAGCAAACGACGGTATGCTCAGCCGCTATCGGAAGAAACCACCCAGCGTGACTCAACACACTGATGCTATTTTCCGTAGATGCAGTAACGACCTCTACTGACGCAGAACTAACGGGAAAACGTGATTGGTTGTTACAGGGAAGTAGACATGTCTGTGTGGGGGATCGGGTCGGAGCGTCCTGGTTTAGGAAATTGCCTCCCACCGTCAGGCCCAAGAACAGCGCCACTGCCAATGTCCGACATGAATCCTTGTTCTATATCGTTTCCCTCGGGTATGGATTAAAGCATCCTCCTCGAAGTGGATGTTCATGCTATGCCTTGCATTAGTGACTTGTCACTTTGATATGCCATTTCATCCCCCAGAGAAAGCAATCAATTGTTGTTTTCCCTTCCCAGGCCCGAAGTTACCCAAAGCGGGGTAGGGTTTGTAGCGTCCCGAGAATGACCGCCCCCAACATCCACCCCGTCGCCGCCACCTTTACCCGGTACCCGTCAGAACGGGGTGTATCTGGCGCCCGTCATAGATGCGCATCAGTCAGCTCCGAGACTTAGGCAAGGGCCGTGGCGAGGGCAGTAGCGGCGGCTGCCGCCGCGACCGACCAGCTGGAAAAATGCGTGCACTCGACGCTACCATCGCTGGAGGGCGTCGGGGTGCAGTCGGTTTGCAAATACGCCCCTAAATCAGAAATATCGTCAGCGGACGACTGGCAACCAAATAGGTCCGTGCTGGCCATTTCGGGATCCAGGGAGCATGTGGTGTCCGAGTCGCCGTACATGGCCAGTCCCAGGTCTCCGTTGATGCAGCGGATCGCAGCGACATGTCCATCAGAACTATTACAACCATTGGGGACGTCGTACATTTCCATGAATTCTGACATGGATGGGGATATCGCTTGTTCCGCCGTTAGCGTCGTTGCAGTCATCGTCCGAGTAGAACGTTGCCTGCACGCTCCAGTGGGATGAGATTTCCCAGTCGATTTTTGTAAAAGAGACAGCAGCAGCACAAGGAGAGGACATTGGGTTAATGTCTCGCATGTTAGAACCAGTGAACGATCTTCTTCGTGTGTCTTGAAAGTTAGTGTGATAGACAACTCTAGTATTAATTGGCCCACTGTAGTAGTGCGTACACAACCGACATATCGAGGGCATTCGCAAATAGGTATATATAGCTCTGGTTCTGTTCGCTGTTCAGTCCAGTTTGAACGAGGTTACTTGAAGTAACATCGTTTCTCCGACTTCGGATATTTCTAGGTACCAAAATCTATAGTCTTATGTCAAAACCTCTGGACATAAGGCAGGCCTATTCCAAAGAGGCAGGAGGGAAGCAGAGAACTCCTGGAATGACAACAAGTACCCCTGAATTATATTTCTGCGGGTTTGGGTTTTTGGGTGATGCAAGCGCAATGGATAGATTGAGATCCCACTTTCCCCCCGAGCCACAAGGCTTCTTTGTGCAGACTTTCTACGTGGAAAGGGATGGAACTGAGGAATGCCACGAATCTTTTCTAGGACAAAACCGAAAAAAAAATACCGCGCTGTGAGACACAAGAAAGCGTGAAACAATTGTTGGTGGACACTCGAAAGTACAAGCGGAGATATCAGACGTACCGGCGCTACATCATCAGTCAACGGACATTCGAACAAACTTTCAAGCGGCACACGTTTGGAGGGTGGACGGAAAGCATCACTATACGGGCTCCAATGCGCACTAAACGGGCTCTACCACCGAAGTAGAAAGCATATATTGTGAGCCTCTTACGAAAGCATACTACTTTACATTTGTCGAGAAGGCTGGCATGGACCCTTTTATTTTCGAGTTGCTACGATAACACCCCCAAACAACTCCGGAACACGGTTCGGCGTCTGTATACGGGTTACAAAACAATTGTATGTGGTTATGTCGGCTTGACACCCTCAGTCGGGGAGGTGATAGTTCAAAGCACTAAGAGCCAGCACCGGAGACAGCAGCCCTCACCACCGGTTGTGCAGCTTCCTATTGTGATATTTGAGCACGGGCCGTCATAGACCGAGGCACTCATAGAACTCGTGCCACTGCAGTCTTCGTTGTCGTACATGATCATGATCGTCTCCTTGTCGACGCACTCGATTGGTGCAAATATTGTGGAGGATCCGCTATCGCTGGGCGTACGATGCGAGTGTTGAAACATGAATGTGCCCCATGTGGAAACCAACCGAATTCCGCTCCGGAGGTGTACTTCGTATTGAATCTTGAGATATTTCATGTGGACATTCATGTGCCCGCCACGGGTACTCGAAGGGCAGTCGCTCCTTACGATGGATGTTCGAGGGTCAAAAAAGTCCGCTGATAACGATAGAGAAGTATTTCTGAGCCTTTTCATGTCGATAAAAGTGAGAAAGACAAGTTCGATATGACACGACGAGCCTCAGGAATATCGATCGAGCTCTATGCACACATAGTAGTTCGAAATGACCGTAACGGGGGAGGAGAAACGACACGTGACGTCAGGGCCTTCAGAAGTTTGCTGAGCGAAAAGCTTCGGGAAAGCAAACAGCGATTACTAAACTTTAAAACGTACCTGGTACCAGCTAGAAACTAGAAACTAAGCAGCGCGTTGAGAGCGGAAGACGGCGTCTCTCGACCAAAAATGAAACCCTGGAAATGCTTTCCAGCTACAGCACGGCGCCGCCTTGCATTTCCCGCCGAAACATGACGGAAACATCGCTTTTGGGTGTCGGACTTGATTATTATATCGTTACTCATTAAACTCGCGAGCAAAGATGAATTAACCATTTTGATTTCTAGTTGCGGAAATCGTTAGAGTTTTAATCTTTTTTGTTAACAACTCGTCGACGCCTGGCACACACACATTGTCGATGCATGCACACCGATAGAACTACATCGCTAGGGCGACCGTCCCGGCAACCATCCTTGTGGCTGCCTCCATCTGGTGCCACCGATAGCTGCGCACCAGCCACTCAGACAAGGGCGCTGGCGAGGGCAGCAGCGGCGCTTGCCGCGATTGACCAGCTGCAATAAAACGTGAACCACACTAGATACAAGGACAAGCGTCCGTTGGAGTGGTGACCACTATCGGCTGTCAGGGCTATGTTAGCTTCTCCATTGCCGCTGTCGTCCACGATTTCCGTACAGTTGGTTTCTAGATACGCCCCGAGAGTAGACATATTGGAGGCGGACTCTTCACAGCCAAGTCCGTCGCCTATGGTCGCTAATACATCCATGGAGCATGTGCTGTCCGAGCCATTGAATAAGGCCCATACCAAGTTCCCGTTGATGCAGCGGAGTCCGAAGAATATAGCGTCAAAAAAGCTTATGCAAGTCTCGTTCATGCCATACAGTCCCAGGAATTCTGAAGACGTGAACTCACTCGCTTGGCCGGTAGCGACGCTGCAGGCCTCGTCTGAGTAGAAGGTTGCATGCACGGTCGAGTTGGTAAGAACATCCCAGTCGGAACCTGCCCAAGGGGCACCCGTGGCAACATATGGAGAACAAATTAACTTGGTGTGACGGCTGCTGGAGCCCGATCACCAATGGGAGCGCTATTCAGAGGGAGGGAGGTGTCATTGTGGGCATGGGAGTGGCAAGTACGTCAATAAACCCTTAATAATTTCGCGTGCCTTATCTGCAATACCACTTGCTTGGTGCCTGTTTCTAGACACTGAGGGCGTCAATGGTTTTGAACAATTGGTTGAATTGCTCACGACGAACCTCCCAGGTCGTACAGTGAATCAATAGCCTACAAGCATGCGTCTTGTTGCCACGGTACACTACACATGTTTCATGCCGAGGGCGGAGAAGGGTGACGCATACCGGTTGACAAAAAAAGCAGAAACTGTTTCGGCAACGCATATAGCTACTACCGTTGTTGCTGTCATCACCGTTATTATGGTTCAATGAGGTGCCGAAGAGGTTGTTATTGCCGTCCCAATCGTCGTCGTCGCTCCAGTCTGAGGTATCCAAGTTGCCGGTACAGTCGGCGCCAATATACGACTCGTAATCGATGTAGGACAGCCTGCAGCTATAGTATTCGTATTTGTAGACCGATACGGGATCGAGGGAGCAGGTGCTGTCCGAGTTGCGGTAATAAGCATATCCTAACTTTCCATCGATGCAGCGGAACGCGTAGTTGATGGATCCGTACATGTTTTCGCAGCCCTCGTCCTCATAATATAGATCCATGAATTGTGACATAGTGAAGTTTTTTGTCTGGCCGTTGGCCACGCTGCAGTTATTGTCCGAGTAGAAGGTCGCTTGCACTGTCCAGTTTGTTAGAACATCCCAACCGGAACCTGTGGAAAGGGCACCAGTAGCAGCACGTGAACGAGTCACGGGGTTGACGTTGTGCATGCAGGAGCTCACGCACAAATCACACCGTCTATCCAAAAGAGCGCAGACGCTCCGGCACATTCACGTGGTACAATGACTTGGAGGGGGGGCGAGAAAACGTCGCGAATCATCGTGCTACCAAGCAAAAACCTCTCGTCGCTTCTTGTTCAACTATATTTGAGGTGCAACACGATGCAGTGTATCCACTTCGTTTAGAGAGCTGTGCACCCGGATGAGCTGTGAAATCTACTCAACGATGCTACTATTATGTTGTTAGCTCTTCAAGAAAAAGGGAGTCGTAGCTTGGGTGACGAAACAATCGCGAAATGCATAGCTACTGCCATCCCCGCTGCTGTCGTCGCTATCATCACCGATGTCGTCGCTCCACCAAAAGCTGTCATCGCTCCCAGGCATATCCCCATAGCCGCCCAGATCGTCGTTGTCACTTAAGTACGAGGTCTCCGCGATACCCGTACATTCGGCGCCCAGATACGACCCTGCAGCTTCAGTAGAAGCCACGCAGCCATAGACGTCTGTTACGACCATCACGACGCCCGAGGAGCATGTGCTGTCCGATTCGTCATAGTAGACCCATCCTAGCTTCCCGTCCATACAGCGGAGAGCCAAAAACAACGGTACGCCACCAAATTCGATACTTGTACAAGTCCCGTCCCCCTCGTATAGTTCCATGAACTGTGCCTTGGTGTAGCTTGTAGTGTTGCCGTTAGTCACGCTGCAGTTGTCGTTCGAGTAGAAAGTTGCATCTACGATCCAGTTAAATGAGATGTCCCAGCCGGGCTCTGCATAAGAGGTGGTAGCAGCACATAAGAGTGTTAGATAACCAGTCAACTACGGCACAAGTAACCGAGTCAAATTGTCATTGTGCACGTCAGAAGCATGCGAACGGATCTTTGAACCGATGTACATCTAGAAGACAGACGGAAAGCAGGGTATAAAGGTTCTACGTAGCGCGTTCCACTTCAGTGTACCAAGGGAAGATATTTGTGTACTACATTGCGAAACCGGTGCATTGACTCGCTTTGGAGTAATTTTGCGGGGAGGTCTGCGTGACTAGTCTATGCCAACAACATTTTCCTAACCCCTTCGAACTTTTCTACAAACGGAGTTTTGCATGGCTCTGTGGCCGAATACGTCTCAGTCGAGAGCTGGCAGTTTGAAGCGTCGCCAGCTTATACCAGGACTAGCTGCCCTCACCACTTGTGGTGCAGCTTGACATTTGACTGTCTGTGCACGACCCGTTGTAGACCGAGGCCGTCCCGACACTCGCGCCGCTGCAATCTTCGTTGTCGTGTAGGCTCAACATCGCCTCATTGTCAGCACACTCGTATGTTCCAAAGTATTGTGAAGACCCACTCGACATGTCGATGCACGTGTCAAAGGAAGTCACTCCTGTCGAATCTGCAGGCACCCGGCAGCGTTCAGGTGATTAAGCAATTACAGGAGGGGCATTAGTCGATACCTCAGGACTTCATAATTGATTTTCGTCACCTTGTCAGACGTTTAGTGTTGGCATATGTCGTAGTTGTATCACGGACACCGCTATATATGTTAACGGGATTCAACGGCGGGGTTGTAATTGCACACTCCTTACCAGTGAACACCTGCCAGATGATGCAGTACATTAGGAGTACAAGGGCGTAGTCTACACCCAATTGAAAACGAATACAACCCCGGCAATGTGACGGCAGGGCGTGGGTCTGGGACACGGTCTAAAGTATGGCGAGGGCGATGTCCACTTTGGCTTTAGGATGGGGCCATATTTGTGAGCGTGGTGGGGCGCACAGCACAAAAGGGCCAGTGGCGACTGTCATGCTGCAAATTTCCCACTGCTTCAAACTATACGCAACGCAAGGACCTTCGCAAGCGGAAGTGTTTCCGCTTGTCGCTACAGTCGAGCATAATATTAACAGCGAACGAGATCTTGTGGCATTGTAGTGAGCAATCGCATACGTTATACCGCTAACATTGTCGATAAAATGTGTATCGACTGCCCGCGATGGGACTTGAGACCGCGCATTGTTTCATAAAAGTTGTTCGTATTTTTAATATGGCAAGCTCGCACCGACAGCCGATCCAATTAGCAGTGAGGTTCCAAGGCCGCGGGCACGGAACGATAGGAAAAGTGATATTCTGCTGCAAGTGCAGTTCGGATATACTTGTATTATCCGTACAGGCGCACTGGCATAGCTCTGATGTTCTTGTTGGTAACCACGTACACGAACAAAGGTAGTACCAGCCTGTTCGATTTCGTTTTCAAAACGCTTCCTTCGTGCGTCCCGTGTAGAAAGCTTCTCGTCCTCACACGAAACTTTGCGCTATAAAACGGGGGACTCCCCTCATCAGCTTTATGGTAAAACTCGCGCTAAGGAAATGTCAAAGGATACTCTACTTGAGCTTTTCGTCGTAGCCGCCTACGAAAAATGCGCTACTTGAAATAAGCCCAACAGAAGCCCGCGACATACTAGGTAGGTACTCTTCTTAGACAGTGCGTTCCGTAGTGTGTTCCGTGGCCTCTCCGGTCCGATTCAATTCCTTGAAGGTGTTTTGGCTAGAGTGAAGACCTTAGGTGTGCCGCCCTGCTGTCCAAACAATATTTGAAATGGACTTACCCGAACCAAGAAAACAATGACGGGAAACGAAGTGCATCCATGACTGATGTTTTCAAGCAACAGCAGTACTGCTGTAATGACTAGTGGTTCCGATCGTGGCCTGATCGTGATACGCCAAATTATTGGAGAGCAGTGCTATAGGAATGCACCGTTGCACCGTACGATCGTTTTCTTAAATACGATGCACGAGATCGGCTCACGACGAATTATCTCGGGTACATTGTGGATACAAGGGCATTATTCAGAGCAAGGTATGGCAGCACGGCAAATGGCGAACAGCCTGCATTTAAAGTCAATTTCAGAGTACAAACTGCGTCGTCACCAAAAGGCAGCAACCTTGTCCATGCAGCCTGTTCGTAGAGTCCAAGCCTGGAACCGCCTCGCGGTCTGACGAGTGTTCTTATCTTCGTTGTATTAGAGGACAGAGAGGAGAGAAGGAGCAGAAAGCGGAGCGCTGGAGCTTTCCTCTCATGAGAAAAATTGCATAAAAACGCCGACCAATACATACGCAACCCTCTAGACTACTACAACGTTTGTAACCGTCGTGAGGTGGCGATCCAAACTAAAATAACACAGCCTGCGCCTGACGCTGGAAAAAATCGACACAAAAAAAAAAACACTGGCGAAAGCATAAGGGCTTGGCCACCCAATTTCGTGCACGAGTGCACGTGTCCATTCATGCCACTGCTGGCCGTAATTCCTCCTCAAATCAACAAAGGATCCCGACCAGACAGCCATGCATTCTCCTGTAACATGATTTTTTTTGTGTCCTTGTTTTGCCCGTACTTAGAGTGGTCATCTCCGACCCGGCAATTGGTCGTTTTCCAATAGCTGTGCAAGTTTCCCTGCTTTGCCTAGTGTTAGCATTGTTTCCGCAGCTGCTCATGCAGCGCCAGGCTGAGCAGATCCGGTTATCGGTACTCAGATATTCGAAGCATGTACGTATCATACAAAGACGATAGGCAACGAACAATGCCCACGCTGATTGATTTGCGGAGAGAGAAAACCATCTTCTGGCTGAAAATTGCACTGCATAACCAAGGCACCGGACACGGATTCACCTCAATTTTGCTCTCGACGGAAAGCCAGAGGCTCAGTGTGCGAAATTTCAAACTTACCGAATATCCCGTTCACGACTAGCGTGCTGTTCAAGTCGTGGCAGGCTTCGTCGTTGTACGTTGTTATCTCGGAATACTGAGCGCTGACTGTGCCCGCCAGAAGCGCCCCTAGCAACAAAAAACGAGGTGGCATCCGCAAAATGCGGTTGATGTTGCTTGGCCTGCACCGCATGCTAACGCTATATATAACCGTACCCTGGTACACGTTGTAACACACTCCGCGGCTAAGCGTACGTACTCCACCGTCGTGCGATGATATAGACTATAAACATCCGGGAAACACACTGCTTGTTTTACGAGGTGCTTACAAGGTACCTGGTACCAATTAAAATGGGCAGAAACCGAAGAGTAACCGCCAAAAACGTTGAAACGCAACTGTATAAAATAAGGAGTATTAACTGCCATCCTTCTCGAAAATATTCGTTTTGATAAAAATCGGTCGTGCTCACAGCTGACGTTTTTCAATTTCCTAGGGGAGTCACCGACCTATATCTTTCATGAGGATCAAATGTTAAGGAATTAGTGGGGTATTAGTCCGTTTGACCACTTGCAAAAGGTTAACCAATAGCTTACCCAAACTAAGCCTAATAACAACACTCTTCCCCCCTGAAACAGCGGGATAGCAGGTCGGCCGGATATACGGCGGACCTCTGTCAATATCCAAGCCGTTTCCTTTCCTGAGGATACCAGGGAGAGTATTTTTCAAGTTCGACATGGGGAAAATCTGAAAAGTTTATTATTGTGGATGGTGGGGATCGAACCCACGACCCAAAACCCCCACGGTCCTGCCGACGACGCCATTTGTTAAGGAATTAGTGGGGTATTAGTCCGTTTGACCACTCGCACAGGTTAACCAATAGCTTACCCAAACTAAGCCTTATAACACTAATAACACGCCCTAACGACCTTCTGTATATTTTGTGCAACTACTGTATACTCCGTATCAGCGAAATATAGATGTACCGCGCAGCTTGCAAAGTCGAGTTTCAACCATTCAATCGGTCGTACTCACAGATGACGTTTTTCAATTTTTTTCAAGAACATATCTAAAAAAATTGAAAAACGTCAGCTTTGAGTACGACCGATTGTTGAATGTAAATATTGAAAAAAAATCAAAACGTCAGCTGAGAAATTAAATATTTAAAAAGGTTGAAAAACGTCAGCTGTGAGTACGACCGATTGAATGTAAATATTAAAAAAATTGAAAAACGTCAGCAGCTGTGAGTACGACAAATATTAAAAAAATTGAAAAACGTCAGCAGCTGTGAGTACGACCGATTGAATGTACAATGTTTAAAAAAAATGAAAAACGCCAGCTGTGAGTACGACCGATTGAATGTAATATAAAAAAAATGAAAAACGTAGCTGTAAATAAGTACGATTAATTAATTGAATGGTTGAAGCTCGGCTTTAAATTGTAAAAAGTTTAAAAATGTCAGCTGTGAGTACGACTGATTGAATGATTGAAACTCGACTTTGCAAGCTGCGTGGTGCATCTATATTTCGCTAATACACAGTAGTTGTATAGTCTAGTCTAATCATACTTGTTTGGTACGAATGTACGAGGTACTACAACATGTATGTTACAGTCATCGATAGTATGCTTGTGTTTGCGACCTTATCCTCGTGCGTGACCATACATAGCTGAGAAAAAATGGTTTCGATACGAACTGTCATTGTTTTAGTCGGTTACTCCTACATAGGCACGTCGTGTGGTTTTGTTGTTGGCACGCTGTACCTTGCCCTGCTACCGCACGCCGGCGGTGCACGCACGCACGCCTACTGCTATAGCCGTGGGGAGTTTTTCGACGTTCAAATGGTAGCCCCAGCATGTGGTGCCAGCCAAGTAACACGAAAAAAAAATTGCCGATGCCGTCGGGTTTTCTTCTGACAGCAGCGATGCTGGTGGGCGCAGTCAGCGCTCAGTACTCCGAGACAAGTACGCACAACGACGAATCCTGACAAGAACTTGACAACACCCTGTTGATAGTCGTCAATGAATGGGACAATGAATGGGTAAGCGATTTCGTGCACAAAAAAAACACTACTCCTTCCGTCGGAATCACGCTTTTGCTAAGGTAGCTGTTACCTATGATTATGGCTATGCAAATACGCTCACAGTACAGTGTTTAGAGTACGACATACTCGTAGATGAGCCAGATGATCAGCAAGATCCTGGTACAGAGCCATGTTTGAATATCCATTCCCTGCACTCACTGGTGTGCGAGTTTTAGCTAGCTGGTTCAACGACAACCAGGTACTGTACCTGGTACCATTTTTTGGGATCAATCAGCGTGAGCATCGCTCGTTGCCTGTTGTGCTACGTATCTGAGTACGGATACCCGGGTGTGTTCAGCCTGGCGCTGTATGAGCGGCTTTAGAACCACACGACACCAGTATCCAACAAGCACAAAACTTTTCCTACGGCAGCGGCGCACATGCCGTATTTTTTATTATGCTCCTACCACAAGGATCCCTTCGAGCAGATTCCTACGCGCGACCCGGTGAAGAATCCTGTGGAGTGAATACCGCCATATTATCTTTGTTCTCCCCGCGGGGAGGATGGATATTGTTCAGGAAGCCGATGTCCCCGGGGGAGAGGACAAAAGATAGGGGGGATCTTGGTAAAAAAAGAAGAAAGTCCAGGGGGGGAAAAGTCCTCGTTGCTATCTTCCGAGTATACGTATTCTCGACACCCTCACACCAGACGATTGGGTCATACACTTACTTCCCCGCCCCCGAGTACCTCGCGCCCAACAACCCGCGATGCGTGTCCTCAACAGCATCTACGAGCAAGCGTATGCCTGGTGAGAAGCAAAGGATGGACAACACTTGGGAATGCTTGCACTCTTCCTTTGGAGAGTAGTCGCAATCAGGAGAAGAAGCGTGATGAGACGTAGACTCCATCGTTTGGTATCATGTGCTGCTGATGCTGGCGACCCTTGTACAGATTCCGATTGGGATAGCGGTCTATGCTATTGGACCGTGCATGGCGACTCTCCACTAGGACGAAAACAGCAGCATGGATAACGGCGAACGAAAAACTTGAACCATGTCACAATTCGAGGATCTGTATGGTCAGGGAACCATCTAAGGAGGACCCGGGTACTTTAACTACGGGCTCCCCTGCAGCGACCGGAATATGGGATGGGGCTTCTGCAGCAACTCGGACAGGACGTGTTCCCTTGATCCCGTATTGGCCAGCACACAGGGTATTTGAGCTGCGTTATGTCCGCTCTCGATTTCGAGTCTTACCTTGGCGCAGACCATACCGGAAACATGGAGTGGCAACGCCGATTCGTTTGATAGATGACGGCATTTCGGGCGTCAATGACGACGACATCAACATGTGGTGGAACGATGACAGCGGCGATGGCAGCGATGAACGTATTAATAGTAACCACATGGGGTATCACATAGTTCTGCTTTCGTCCATAGATCCACGACACCCCCCTCCGTCCAGATGTAGCCTCGAAGCTATCGTAGAATAGGCCTCACCGCTCCTACGTTTCGTATTGCATTTCACTATTTCGCTTCGCTCAGAGCAAGGAGATTATGCTTTTGTTCAGGTAGCCGTACGAATATATGCACTTCTATAGATACGGTCCACTTCAAAACGCGCTGGTTGAATGCTCCAAAGCATGCCCCTTTCCTTGGGTGGCAGAACCCATCGCATGCTACCTGTTTTCGTCGCACCCGGCATAAAATTCGCGTGAAACATTGTAGAACGAAGACAAACACGGGTAGACCACTGGTATATTTTTTATACCACCGTTGGGGTATGCGTCGCGAACGGCTTACCCACATGCGCACTTCCGTGCATGCCCTTGTATTGCTGAAACATTGCGTAGCCAGTGGTTCTACTGATATATACGGCACAAAACGATGGAGGGCATACTGATGCACGCGGTCCCTCCATGTCCACTAGCACCCTCCCCTTTCAGGTAAAGGGTTCGATTGGTGAGCGGGTTCCAGCAAGCAAGATATCAACCCCGTAAATGTCCCGTGTGCTGCTGCTCGTGCTCCTTCTAAAGATTCCGATTGGAAGGTTCTAATAAACTCGACCGTGTTAGGGACCTTCTACTCAGACGATAACTGCATCACGGCGAACAGCTAAAGGAGCGACTGCACCATGATAAATCCTTGGAGCTATAGGAGGTGATCGAGAGCTGCACAGACTTTTGCGTTAGCCAGTATCTGATCTCACCGCAGTCCGCTTCACCAGCGGGAAGTGATATTTTCGTTTATACGTTCACTCGAGAAGCACGTGCTCCTTGGACAACCTCGGGGTCGGGCTGGATATACTTCGCTGCGCGGAGTCCGATGTCTACTGTCGGGGCGTATTTAGAACCTAACTGTACGGAAATCGCGGAGACGCTGGATTCAGACGACAGTGACGACGGCGACGATACGCCAGCCCCGACACCTGGCAGTGACGACGGGCGTAAAGGTGGAGTTTCGTCCTTCCATCGGGCAGAGTGTATTATCTACCTCCGCCACTGCTCTTGTGTAAGTGATTGGGCTGGCGCGCAGCTGCAAGCGGTGCCCGATGGGAGTGGCCACGAAGATTGTTGTCGAAGACAGTAAAACTTGCAGTGTAGTCATTTTGTCGTTATTGCATATAGAAACGGGTGCGTGCCGAACACAAGCGATGGTCAACCAAAACCTCCCGTCCTCCGCAAGGGTGATGTGGGTCTATTCGATGGGGAAAGTCCTATTCGATGGGGAAAGTCCCTGGCTTCACGAAATCACCGCGACGAAGGATGTGCTAGGGTGATCCAGCCATTCAAACCTTGCAAAATCGCGGTTGAAAACCGTTGCGCTGAGATCTTCGATATCCTTCGATGGAGGAAACGGCCAGGGCTTTGTACGGTAGGTGGGGGGAGGGGGTACTTTTGGGGCGTCTTATTTCAGAGGTTCAGGGCCTATGTCGCAAGTGCCTGGATGTTTCCCCCACAAATTGTACGCTAGCGTGTATTTACTGTTTCGCGATGTTAACCGTCATACAAAAATGTTGAACGAACGCGCTTTTTAAAGCGAGACAGAGCGCTGGTCGCGCTAGCGTCCCAAACCTGCTAATGGGATGGGATTACCCCTCCCTTACCGTGGCTCGGGCCAAACCGATGGGATCGCTTGGCTCGTCGTTTGGGCGTTTTGATTGCAGTGTATATCACTCGGAATACTATGGGTACTAAAATAGATGGGAGTTCTCCACGGCGACAACTGCTCCTCTGTGGTAAACCTGTTTGCGAAACGTCTACTCCCGGACCGTAAAAACCTGGATATACTTATCGTAAGACATGCTCCAGACCCCTTGTCCGAACAAGGCAAAAAAAATATCAACGCACATCAACAACAACAGAAATACCAACATACAACACTATAGAAAACATAAAACCACAGCACGATAACAAAGCACAATGAATATGAGCAAACGTGCTTGCAACCGCATACGTCCAGTTTTGCACCAAACCAATCCGTCAGGAGGTCCGAAACCTGGGACGGGCTCTGTACGCGTGATATACCTCATAGCTCAACTCACTCCACACAACATATACATGCCTGCGATAGTCATCAGGCGCAGCTCACGCCGGATTTTGAGCGATATGTGTCGACGGCGACCACTGTCTCACGCAGTTTCTTTGACGGGGCGCGCCTCGATCTCAGTTGCGCCGGCCGGCGCTCGAGGATCCGTCCACGCGGCACCCCACGCGCTCGCGAGAGGTCTCGATACCGCTCAAGGTTTACCAAAGGGTTTGCATGCCCGAAAACGTATTTGCGCGGGCTCCCGCTAAAACTAGGTCGCCCAGGTCTCTTTGCGACCTATGAAATACAACACTTACAGTGTTACAGTGTGATGTCACCTTTGTTTTGGTGAGAAAGGTAGAGACTTCGACCAGCCAGCGCGACGAGTTGTAGGGGAAGAGACCACTAGTGCAGGTAATTTCCCACGGGGATATTGAGGGAGGGGTAATAACCTCTTACACATGAGCGCTTTGCATAACCGGAAACAAGCGCGCATGGCTTTAGTTGGATTGGCTATCAGCCGCGGCTCGATAGGCCCTCCCGGTGATCTGTACTTCACCCGCCATAGCAGGGAGAGGACTTGCGCCTTCAACCCCCGGCAGATTTTTTCATACTTCGAAGTATTGAATAGCAGACATGCTTTCCTTGGAAAATCGTCCAAACCACCGGCCCTTGGATGTGTTCATTATGTTTTGATGTACTTGATCGGACACAAGTGCCACGATGGAGGTAGCGCGTTTCGTGTGAATGAATTGTTTTCTAAATGACGGGGCTCCTTAACCTACTAATACTAATACTATCGTCGGAAATATTTTACTCCGGAGTACCTTTTTTTTCGTGATTCTTGTTTTGTACCTAGGCCCCATGGGATTTTTCATCTGGTAGCAGTTTTTATTCTTCTCCACATCAATTTTTAGGAGAGGTCTTAAGCTCCCAAACTGAAGAACCTCATAAAAAAGTGGAGCAGCAGCTCTATCGTATCACGCGTCCGGAAGTCTAACGGATAGGTCGTCTCACCTTCTTGCGGGATGTGGGAGGTTTAGATTTAAGACCACTCTTCTGAGGATTATTTCGTGACCTCGAAATTGAATTTGTACGACTCGATGAAACTCGACGAACACCACTGAAAATGCTGAACCTGAACCCAATGAGCAACACATGCTAAAGGCATGTAGTGGAGGAGGATAAAGGAAGGCATCCGTGAGTACTGCCTACCCGGAAGGTTTCCGAGCGTATGTTCACATACAGCTTGAGATGTAAAGCAGAAATTTACGACCAAAACACTAAACCAAGACGCAAGGCAATGCGGAGAGAGCGAACGGCGGCATGTTCAGCCGATATCGGAAGAAATCAGCCAGCGTGACTCAACACACGGATGCTATTTTCCGTAGATGCAGTAACGACCTCTACTGACGCAGTAGTAACGAGAAAACGGGATTGATTGTTACAGGAAGTAGACATATCTGTGTCGGGGATCGGGGTCGGAGCGTCCTGGTTTAAGAAATTGCCTCCCACCGTCAGGCCCAAGAAGAGCGCCACTGCTTATGTCCGACATGCATCCTCGTTCTATATCGTTTCCCTCGGTTGTGGATTAAAGTATCTCTATTCGAAAGTGGTAGTTCATGTTATGCGTTGCATTAGTGACTTGTGACTATAATATGCCATTCCATCCCCCCCAAGAAAGCGAACAATTGTTGTTTTCCCTTCCCAGGCCCGAAATTACCCAAAGCGGGGTAGGGTTTGTAGCGTCCCGAGGATGACCGCCCCCAACATCCACCCCGTCGCCGCCACCTTTACCCGGTACCCGTCAGAACGGGGTGTATCTGGTGCCCGTCATAGATGCGCATCAGCCAGCTCCGAGACTTAGGCAAGGGCCGTGGCGAGGGCAGTAGCGGCCGCTGCCGCCGCGACCGACCAGCTGAAAAAATACGTGTACGCGACGCTACCATCGCTGGAGGGCGTCGGAGTGCAATCGGTTTGCAAATACGCCCCTAAATCAGAAATCTCGTCGGTGGACGACTGGCAACCAAATACGTCCGTGCTGGCCATTTCGGGATCCAGGGAGCATGTGGTGTCCGAGTCGCCGTACATGGCCAGTCCCAAGTCTCCGTTGATGCAGCGGATCGCAGCGACATGGCCATCAGAACTATTACAACCACTGGGGACGTCGTACATTTCCATGAATTCTGACATGGGGATATCGCTTGTTTCGCCGTTAGCGTCGTTGCAGTCATCGTCCGAGTAGAACGTTGCCTGCACGCTCCAGTGGGATGAGATTTCCCAGTCGATTTCTGTACAAGAGGCAGCAGCAGCAGCACAAGGAGAGGACATTGGGTTAATGTCTTGCATGTTAGAACCAGTGAACGAATTTCTTCGTGTCTCTTGAAAGTTAGTGCGATAGACAATTCTAGTATTAACTGGCCCACTCTAGTAGTGCGTACACAACCGACATATCGAGGGCATTCGCAAATATGTATAGCTCTGGTTCTGTTCGCTGTTCAGTCCAGTTTGAACGAGGTTACTTGAAGTAACATCGTTTCTCCGACTTCGGATATTTCTAGGTACCAAAATCTATAGTCTTATGTCAAAGCCTCTGGACATAAGGCAGGCCTATTCCAAAGAGGCACGAGGGGAGCTGAGAATTCCTGGAATGACTACAAGTACCCCTGAATTATATTTCTGCGGGTTTTTGGGTGATGCAAGCGCAATGGATAGATTGAGATCCCACTTTCCCCCCGAGCCACAAGGCTTCTTTGTGCAGACTTTCTACGGGGAAAGGAACGGAACTGAGGAATGCCACGAATCTTTTCTAGGACAAAACCGAAAAAAAATTACCGCGCTGTGAGACACAAGAAAGCGTGAAACAATTGTTGGTGGACACTCGAAAGTACAAGCGGAGATATCAGACGTACCGGCGCTACATCATCAGTCAACGGACATTCGAACAAACTTTCAAGCGGCACACGTTTGGAGGGTGGACGGAAAGCATCACTAAACGGGCTCCAATGCGCACTAAACGGGCTCTTCCACCAAAGTAGAAAGCATATATTTTGAGCCTCTTTCGACAGCATCCTACTTTACATTTGTCGAGGAGGCTGGCATGGACCCTTATATTTTCGAGTTGCTATGATAACACCCCCAAACAACTCCGGTACACGGTTCTGCGTCTGTATGCGGGTTACAAAACAATTGTATGTGGTTATGTTAGCTTGACACCCTCAGTCGGGGAGGCGATAGTTCAAAGCACTAAGAGCCAGCATCGGAGACAGCAGCCCTCACCACCGGTTGTGCAGCTTCCTATTGTGCTATTTGAGCACGTGCCGTCATAGACCGAGGTACTCATGGAACTCGTGCCACTGCAGTCTTCGTTGTCGTACATGATCATGGTCGTCGCATCGTCGGCGCACTCGAACGTTGCAAAGTACCCGCTCGATATGTTGCTGCACGCGTCGAACGAAGTCACTCCAACCGGACCTAAAGGGCACCCGAAAGCAGGAAAAAAAGAGGTTGCGCAAAAACAACAATCCAATACAAAAGATACAAAACAAAGGGCGTCATAATGTACGCCTGACGTCAACAAAACATATACAAGCTGTGCCGGCCAAGACGCTCAAAATAGACAAATATCGCTGTGTCCCGCTCAGTTTTTTTAGTTCGGACCTGAAATTTTGACACGCGATTCAGAACAGGCTCGCTGAGACACTACTTGGCAAGCTCAAAACAAAAATGAAAATCGGTTGACTTTTCGTCCATTTCATGGTCATGGAAAACGTTTAGCTGGCCGTATGTCGGCAGTTTTTTTTTTTTTTGGAGCTCGCATAGTACTGTTTTGGTGGGCTCAGTCCAAATCACGTGTCAAAATTTCAGGTCCTAACTTCAAAAATTGAGAGGTGCATGGCCAAGTTTCCACCGAAGTGCCTCTGCATACAAATTTACATATAATTCAGGGATTCATCCATAACTTTCAAACGAAAGTGACCCATGAAATGAAAAGCATATGTCCCTACTCCTCGTCCCAAGATGTACATACCCAGAAAAATTGAGCCAATTCCATCCACTTTGTATTTCGAGCAATTTTAGAAAAAGCAACACAAACAGATCATGAAAAAAAATGCTCAAACCAGGAAACCTCAGTGGCAAACACTTTTTTCGGCGCCAACTTCGCAGATTCTCAAGCTGGAGGGCTTAAAATGACCACCGCATCTAGCTGATTACGAGGATATGCTCAGTTTGCAGTGGGTCACTGTCGTTCAAAAGATATGCCCGACTGACGGATTATGGGTTTCGTGGCCGGCCCAGCTTGTATGAACATGATAATTTATACTGTGAAGTTCATCTACTTTTCCATCTGGCCCTGCCGCCGTGGGGGCGAGAGGGCCAGTTATTTCCCTAGTTTAGATCATTTTCCCTTCACTTACTTCGCTGCACTCCTTGAATTCGCTCTTCCAAGGGTACGTCACCTCTTGCTCGACACTGCCGTTGAGGGTCACCGTGTACCGTGCAAATATAACGAATCCTATCCCTAACCGTAACCCCAACCGCAGCTACCGAAGTCAATGTTCAAGGCCGGTCCTCTTCGTCTCGTGCCCACGGTGCACCAGCCGTGGCAGCACCTTCCAATAACTGGCAAGATCTGCTGGTTTTTAGCTCAGTCCACAGAGCGCTAAAAGAGCAGCACATAGGAGGAGGACTTTGAGATATACATTTAACATCTGCGAGAACATACTGAGAATTTTACCCTGTATCCTCGCCCTCGTTTGCCGGGGGGGGTTCCGGATCGAGATCCGGCCCGCGGGGCGGGTCGGGAGGGTTTCAAAGCCTCGCGAGTCGAGTCGGGTCAACTGAGGAGATTTTCGAAAATCTTTCGGGTCTTGTCGGGTCAGGTCGAGGGGTTTTCCAGTATCACGGGTCGAGTAGTCACCATGACCCGACCCGACCCGCAAGAAGAGACCCGACACGTGAAGGTTCATTTACGGCTCCATGCTATCCATGTACGCTATCGTTGGCCGCGACTGTCCATCCCTCCCGAGGATAGATCTACTCAATCCAACAAAAGTCATTTACTTTCTACTTTACTGAAGTCGTTTTCCATTTTCGGGTCATGCGGCAGTAGTGTAGAAGGGGTACTTTCGGGTCCAAATATTTCACACGTCGGTCTCTAACCAAGGAAGCACGCGTGCCAGATCATGCTTATCATACGGCTCCCACTCGGTACTATGATATACGTGTACTTTATTAGGGCACCCAGATCATACAGGTCAGGGGTACATCTGCCTTGAATGACGCAGATCATCAATCGGGATTTGATCTGTCGATCTTATGATTGCGGTGTTCGGTGAATTCAATACAAATTACTGTAACAATAACAGCATGGCCACGGCTCCGCCCGTGGCGCTAGATTCAATGGTAGTATTACATGTTTTCCTATCCAACTCCCACCCAACAAAACCGGGTAGTTCGCAAACACCCTGGTACTCGATCTGCGGCCGAGCCTTCAACGTAAGTGTTGGAGAGGACGAGGGCTCCTCCATCGAAGCAAGAGGGTCTCGCCCTGAATACATTGTACCTCTGCGCTGCGCAGTCAGCGGGGCAGCAGCACTTGGAAAAAAGGGTCAAAGGAAAAACTAAAGCAGAGGTATGGTGTGTAGACTATGGTGTGTATGGTGGTGATTCGTGCTACGGTAGGAATAGCAATTAATTATTAATTTTGGGGCCAAACGGTTCATGCATGGCAGGCTCATCAATCGAGAAGCTACCGAATATCTTTGGAATCACTTTTTCGTTTCAAAATGTGTTAGTTGTTGTACACCTAGCCCATCCATAGGAGATTGTCCATCGATGATAAGCAAACCACTTTTGTCCCAGTCGAGCGACGCGTGCTACTATAGAATGAGCACGCTTCGGCTGAAACGGTTTCTGAATGACCTGGCTGGCTCCTTAACCCAAAACCGTCGAAATTTGAACTTTTCTTGCAGCTAGCTTGCTATTGTTTTGTGGTACCTTTAGGCCATGGGATTGTCCATCGGATCGCGCTTGGGGTTTCGCCCAGATCGTTTTGTGGGAGAGGTATCGAGCTCCTCGGACTAAGACCACGCTCAGAAAAAGGATAGTGCACATCTACACCGTAGCATGAGTAAGTAAGTGCAGCTGTGTGTGGATGAGGTACGGATCTTCTCGTAGGAGGATCGCCTCGAAAAATCAGGTGCACCTCCACCGCCGCAAGCGCCTGGTCTCAATCACGCTTGTTTGGGCCTCCTCGTGTTTCCGCCGATTGGGGCGGATGTTTAGGGTACTGATTCCGTCTCCCGTGCGACAAATCAGACAGCCGGGCTCCAAAATGCTGGAGCGAACGTTTTTCCAGCCTCGGATCCATCCGATTTGATTCCGGTCTTCAGTTTATTCAAGATATTCCGAATAACATTGTTATTATCGTTTTCTCTGGATCTTGGGAGAGAGACTAGACTACTCCCTTTGGCCAGATACGCCCATCGCAGCCTCCTGCAATCCCCTGCGTGTCTCGCCCCCATTCCTACCGTCCCTCTCTCCTTACTATGATACCAGCCGGGTTCTGAACTATTTCCGCCTACGGTCGCCTCGTATTAGTCCAATAGTAGTACGCTTAGACTACATACAGCAGTAGTCGCAGTGGTACTGTAGTGGCTCAGTCAGGGGATTGTTCACCGAGGTTCGCGTAAGAGTAGCCTAGTCTAGTCTAGTCTAGTCTAGTCTCGTCTAGTTGCTTAATTTGAAATCGGTTGTTGGGTGAGGTATGTACGTACGAGGACTGCGCCAAGTATAGATTACATCAGTAGTCTAGAGTTCCTCTTGTGAAGAGGTACTTGAGGAAAATACCGTATGTGCGTGCACGTCCACCGTCCTATGGCGTGCCTGTTTCTTTCTGACTTGGATATGTTTCCGCAGGTGGTCACGCAGCGCCACAGGCGTTAGCAGGTCCGGGGGTCCGCACTCTTTTCCATTATCTTCTTTTCTTTTCTTTTCTTTGTTTCTATTTCTCCAATTGACTTATGCCTGTCGTGCGTATGCGTAGTGATAGATACTACGTGTAATATATACGTGGTAGTCTTACTTGGGTGGCAATCGGAATATTTGGTTTCTCCAGGCGTGAGTAGTGCGACGTATGCACCGGCCTGGACCTGGCACATCGTAGACTGATTCGCGATTTCACTTTTATATGTTTCTGGTGGAGGCATGAATTGCATCAGCTGTGATATATGCGTGTACCACCTTGGGTTGTGTGTGTGTGTTTTCCCTGGGGTATTCCTCAGCTCCAGAGTGACTGGAGCCTGTCCTGTGACCACGGACTTGATTATGCGAGTTAATGTGAGAACAACAACAACAACAACAACAACAACAACAACAACAACAACAACTCTGATACGGGGAAAGACAAGCAACGAACAGCAGCATGTATATTCGTGCCGATTGATCCACAGATTGAACCATGAACACCTGGCTGAAAATTGCACAGCAGTGCCGAAAGTAAAGATATTGGACTAGACTAGACTAGTCTACAACATTACAACACAGTTCAACCAAGGGGTTCAACTGTAAAACAGTCGCAAAAAAGATATTATACGTACTCTCAGCTGTGAAACAGGATCAATCTAAAACTTCCGTGAGAGTACGGGCACAGTCGCAGTCACAAGTGATAGCTGCTGATAACAACGTGGCTCCCTCAGATAGACGGAGGCGCTGTGTCAAATCGCTTACCGAGGATCCCGTTCACGAGTAGCGTGGTGTTCAAGTCTCCGCAGGCTTCGTCGTTGTACATTGATATCTCCAAGTGCTGGCCACTGACTGTGCCCGTCAGCAGCGCTGCCAGCAAAAGCAGACCGGACGGCATTGGCGAAATACGGATCGTGTTGCTCGACGTGCACCGCATGCTGACGCCGTTACAGCACCGAATGCTGGAACACTTCAGGCGGCTACGCGTGCGTGCGTGCGTGGGTGGGTGGGTGCTTGGCCACGGTGCGGTAGCAGAGATAGACTCGGGGAACACGCTGCTTGTGCTGCGCGGTAAAAGATGTCACAAGAGTGTCTATGTACGCGGTACGCCACCAAAAGCGTAACCGCCAAAACATTTGGCCAGGTGTGGTGTATCATGTATCTCACACAGAGCTGACGCCTTTCAATTTTTATAAAACTACCTGGAAGAGCTACGTGGTATACTACCGGGTATAAAATTTAAAGGTTTTTTAGTCTAGTCTAGACTACTAGCCCATTTTTTTACAAAAAAAAAAACTTATTTTTAAGACCTACTAAGACCTACTATCATATGAAATATTATGGAAAAAAAAAAATGAAAAAACGAAGCGGGCTAAGAAGCGGCACAGATTCTACCTTGCATTGGCCAATCAAAACATCTAATTCTACCTTGCATCCTGTAACAGCCTGTCAGAGTATCTTACTTCTCCCTTGCACTGGCGAATAAGATACGCAGCGTACCAGCCGCTTACCGTGCACGACCAATCACATCACTTCACCCACCGAGTCCCCATTGCGCCGCATGCTGGCGTGCAAGAGAGCAAGGCACAGAGGAACCAGAAAGCAGAGAGCAGAGAGCAGATAATAAACAGAGAGCAGGAAGCAAAGAGCAGAGAGGACGGAGCACAAAGAGGGCCGCTTCAATCACATGGTGCAGGGTTGCAGGCGATCTACAGGTCGGCAGCGGGAACTGGACCGACTGCTACAACACGATACCTCACACAAGCACTTGTGCTACCACGGCTGCAGTGAGCGCCTCGTGGGCGCTTCATCCCGGTTCCATGACTGGAGGGCAAGCGCACGCCATGCCTACAGTCAACGTTGCTATCGTTATGGTCGGCATGCGTCGGCTTGTGGTTTTCGAGTTCTACTCCGACCATCCCTTGCCATCAAAACATCGAAGGGGATGCCGGACCGCTAAGCTCCCTGATGGCGGACACGAGGACACGTCTTCGTATGCGTGCAGGTGGGAGTCCCTCGACAGCTGCGTCAAGGCGTCCCCGCGTCTATCCTGTGAGATTCTGGAGCACGTGAGTTGTTGACTAGGAGAGCTACTCGTACAAGTTCCAAGTATCCTTGAAGGCCTTTTTTGTTATGCAAGCTGTTATGTATACCAGGTACAACACAGCAGGGCATATACCGTACAAAACCCCTAAAATGAAACACAAGACCGCCGCCTTGGACTTGTTGTATTTGGGGGAAGGTGCGTTTTACAACAGTAGTCTAGACTATACTTCAACCTCGGTGTATCGGCTGCCGGTTTTCTTGTATTATGCAGATGCAAGCCTACCGATCGTCGACCTTGTTACCCTATTTTCTGCTCTTTTTTTTTTTTTTTTATCCTCCGGCGGATGGGGAAAAATAAAGCTTTATTTAGCTCACCACACTTCCACGTATTTTCATACGCGTTGTGTGTCGATTTAACTCAGTTGCTCTCGCAGCCCAACGCTAGCTGGCGCACCCTTCGGGTCCCATTGTAGGTATAGCGTAAGCTGTCCCTATCAGTGGTCTTCGTTACAACCACGGCAGCGCAAGCTGCCGTTGTATACGGGTGCGTGTGTATGTCGACCCGGCCTGTTCCCTGAGGGTCAGTTTCGGTGGAGATAGCCACCCGGAATGTCATCTTTCCGGGTAGTGTGGGACTTGCGCAAGCTCACCCACTAACAAAACCCCTGGCCATGGGAGATGGCCTTCCGCCGGACTTGGTCCAGTTACGGTCCACCCTACCCATTCGGGCGTTGGTCCTATTTTTCACTGTTTTCTCGTTGGTGTCCTGTTACCTGTACGTACTGTACCGCAGTAGGACACTTACAATACAGAACCCCTGCCGATAAAAAGAGCTAAAGGGTCGTTCCTAAGACCTACCAGGTACTACTCTAGACTATAGGAAAAAAATCGAGCGATTATTTCTGGCGATTATTTTTGTAGTTTTGAGGCTCCAGTAATAACTGTACCAGAAATAAGGGGCGTCCATTGTGGTTTCTGATTTTTGGAACGTGGTTTTATTTTGAATTGGTAGGTCTTGTTTCGCCGTTTGCTTTTATTTTTGAAATCTGGCACGTCCACTGTCGCCGACGACGTTAGGTCACCACCGCCTCCGCTGCTGTCTCTGCTGCTGTGCTGCTGCTGTGCTGCTGCTGTGCTGCTGGTGTGGTGTGCCTCTAGGTGATCTCGATGGTGGTGCTGCTGCTGTCGCGTTTGTGTGAGGACGAAGCTCTGTCTCGCACACAACAAGCGCAGTATGCTGTCTGGAGGTGTGTTTGTGATTCTTTGTTGTGGGTGATGGGTGATGTGTACAGCAAACAGGTATCATACCAGGTACAGTTGTTGTTGTCACATTAACTCGCATAATCAAGCCCGTGGTCACAGGACAAGCTCCAGTCACTCTGAAGCTGAGGAATACCCCAGGGAAAAACACACACACACAACCTAAGGAGGTACACGCATATATCACAGCTGACGCGATTCATTCCTCCACCAGAAACATATTAAAGTGAAATCGGGAGTCAGTCTACGATTTGCCAGGTCCATGCCGGTGCATACGTCTCATTACTCACGCCTGGAGAAACCAACTACCTGGTATTCCGATTGCCACCCAAGGAAGACTACCACGTATATATTACGCGCAGTATCTATCACTACGCATACGCACGGCAGGCGTAAGTCAATTGGAGAAAAAAAAAAAAAAAAAAAAAAGAAGATAAAGGAAAGGAAAGAAAAGGGAAGAAAACGAAACAAAACGAAAAAGGCAAGAAAAGAGAAGAAAAAGACAAGAAAAGCAAGAAAAGACAAGACAAGAAGAGGAAGCAAGGCAAGGAAAAAAGAAGAAGAAAAAAAAGGAAAAAGAAAGAGAAAAGAAGGAAAAATGTCATACTAGAAGACCCTAGGAACTGCCTAAGGATGGCATTGGGCTAGCAGAGGGTATCACGTCCATCATTAATGGCACCTGGGAGAGAACGCAATATATCGACGAAGTCAGGGCGGTCTTATGCTATCTTGTGACGGCCATTAGAAGGCCCACAACTTTCAATACGATGATGGCCAAACCCAGACTTCATTCAGTCTCTTGGGCATGACGCTCCCCCTTCCCCCCCTCCCCCCTTCCTCTATTTCCCCCTCCCCCCTCCCCCCTCCCCCCTTCCTCTATTTCCCCCTCCCCCCTCCCCCCTCCCCCCCTCCCCCCCTCCCCCCTCACCCCCTCCCCCCTCCCCCCCTCCCCCCTCCCCCTCTCCCCCCTCCCCCCTTCCCCCCTCCCCCCTTCCCCCCCTCCCCCCCTCCCCCCCTCCCCCCCTCCCCCCCTCCCCCCCTTCCCCCCTCCCCCCCTCCCCTCCCCGCATCCCCCCTCCCCCCCTCCCCCCTCCCCCCTCCCCCCCTCCCCCCCTCCCCCCCTCCCCCCCTCCCCCCCTCCCCCCCTCCCCCCCTCCCCCCCTCCCCCCCTCCCCCCCTCCCCCCCTCCCCCCCTCCCCCCCTCCCCCCCTCCCCCCCTCCCCCCCTCCCCCCTCCCCCCCTCCCCCCTCCCCCCTCCCCCCTCCCCCCTCCCCCCTCCCCCCTCCCCCCTCCCCCCTCCCCCCTCCCCCCCTCCCCCCCTCCCCCCTCCCCCCTCCCCCCCTCCCCCCCTCCCCTCCTCCCCCCTCCCCCCTCCCCCTCCCCCCCTCCCCCCCTCCCCCCCTCCCCCCCTTCCCCCCTCCCCCCTCCCCCCTCCCCCCCCCCCTCCCCCCTCCCCCCTCCCCCCCCCCCCTCCCCCCTCCCCCCTCCCCCCTCCCCCCTCCCCCCCTCCCCCCTGCCCCCTCCCCCCCTCCCCCCTCCCCCCCTCCCCCCCCCCTCCCCCCTCCCCCCCTCCCCCCCTCCCCCCTCCCCCCCTCCCTCCCTCCCCCCTCCCCCCTCCCCCCCTCCCCCCCTCCCCCCCTCCCCCCCTCCCCCCTCCCCCCCTCCCCCAGTCCCCTCCCCGCCCCCCCCCTTCCCCCTCCCCCCGGCCGCTTAGAGATTCCGACGGTGGATGGCGCTGCCGCAGCCTTTGCGCGTCGCTCTGCAGCTTTGCGTCTCTCCGTTTCATGCAAATTCCGCATGAACAAGTCGGCTCCCTCCTCTACTCTTCGAAACCATCTGCCAGCCTTCTGAGCAGCCTTTCGCCATCCTTCGAATTTCATTCCAAGGACCGACATATCCTCCTTCAGATGATCCATCCAGTCTTTCTCTTGCCACCCTGAGTAGCCCTTACCCCCAACAAACTCCCCAAGCATCACCCTCGGAGGCAGACGCTCCTCCCCCATACGTGCCACGAATCCCGCAAACAAAATCCTCCGTTTGCGCACTATCGCCTCAACGCTCTCGGATCTGTCTGGGCAAGCGCGTCGGCGTACGATAGGGTGTGGTCGTCGCGCTTCCGTTTCCGCCATCCAAGGCATCGGAGGAGCATGGAGCGGTGAACCCGTCGTAGCTTGTCATAGTCAGGCTTCTTCGGGCTCCACGTCATGCAACCGTACAGCAGTCTCTCGACCACCTCAGCTTTCAGCAACCGCACCTTCAACCGTAAACGCACACCCGGGCGATCATAGATTTCCATCTTGTACCGCTGGAAGCACGCCCAGGCCCTCTGAAGACGCCGCGTTATTTCAGTGCTAAGGTCTCTGTCTGCGGTGATAGCCCCGCCCAAGTATACAAACTGAATTGTTTGTTTGTATACCTGCCCGGCTGCATTGATCGTGAAGGACACCTTCCCCCCGCTTTTGGTTTCCAGGCACATTATCTCTGTTTTTGCCTTCGATACTGTAAGCCCGAACGACGAGCACGCAGTCACGATCACCGTCATCATCCTCTCCAGCCCTTCTGATGACCGCGATACGATGCCCGCATCGTCCGCGTACAGCACACCCCACAATCTCTGCACCCCCTCCCCCTCCTTCCCATTCCGTCCGTCGACTTTGCCTGTGCGTGAAGTGCCCTTCTTCTCGCCTTTCTCCTTTCGCTGGAGCTGCACCATGTTGTCCGTGATGGCTGCATCAGCGAGGAAGCGTTTCTCGGCCACACGCAGCACCGCCGTGAAAAACATGTTGGACAGCAGTGGCGCGAGCACGCATCCTTGCCTGAGACCTTGCCCCACGTCGAACTTATTCGAGCACTCTCCATCATCCAGCCGCACGCATGCTTGCATGCTGTCGTGGAATTGGCGGATGACGGCGAGCATTCTCGGTGGCACGCAAAACGAGCAACGACATCCCACAAAAGGCTTCGGTCGACGGGGTCGTATGCTTTGGTGAGGTCGATAAAGAGCATGTACAAGAGGGTGTCCTTCTTCCGCGCCAGTTCCTGCAGTCGTCGTACTACGAACATCATGTCAACCGTCGAGCGTTGGGGTCTGAACCCACACTGTTCTCCCGGCAGAATATTCTCGCGTTCGCAATAGTCACTCAGGCGACCCGCGATTACTTTGAGGAGTACTTTGCCGGCGTGAGCCACAAGGGAGATGCCACGATAATTGCCACACTCAGTCCGATCTTTCTTCTTGTGAAGCACCTTAATCGTTGCATCTTTCCATTGTTTCGGTACGCCACCCCCCCTCCACACAGCAACGATGATATTGTGGAAGTTTCCGAGGGTGTTGAGTTCTCCTTCGTCGGCCAAAACCTTCAAGAGCTCGGCCGGGAGACCATCGGGCCCTACCGCCTTTCGGTTCGCCAACGCTCGGATTGCCTCCTCTACTTTGTACCTATACGGGACATCGTCCAGTGGTCTGCACGGGGGCCACTGCTTAAGCTCGTTCACAATGCTCGGATCAAGGGTCGGCGACTTGGTGTTGAGCAGTTTGTGAAACCACCTCACCCACCGCTCGCGGATGAGGGCATATCTCGCAGCAATCGACCTTCTTCGTCCTTGATGTACTGCGAGTTAAACGTCCTCTTCCCTTCCACATCCATCCCCTTGAGGTGTTTGTCGAAGCCAAATTGATCACCTTCTCGGATACGCTCTTCGAGTTGGCTAACGTATCCTTCGAAGAATCTCTGAACAGCTTCCGCCCGCATGCGTTTCAGCTGTTTGATGGTCGCCTTCAAGGCTTGCCGTAGACCACAATCGTTTGGAGCAGAACGGGCTCGTTTCCTCGCGTCTTCCCTATCCTGCCATCGTGCATTCAACTCCGCTCTCGTCTCCTCGGTCGCACACCCGCCTCTCGGCACTTGTTTGCGCCACTTGTTTGCGCCGAATAGGGGGCGCTATGTCGGCGGCATTTGACAGTAGCGTCTCGGTCAGTAATGAGGCCATGTCATCAACGCTTCCGGCATTAGTACCAGGTGTCGGAGAGGCAAGGTTGGATGCTATCGCATTTTGCAAATTCATCCGTAGATGCGGGTCCGCTATTAATCTTTGTAGATCAATAGCTCGCCGGTTTTTTATAACTATCTTTGGACGATTTGGTGCGATGCGGCCCAAAAGGCGAATATTCACGTTAACGAGGTTGTGGTCCGACTCGGCGTTCTCCCTGGGTGGAGTCCGCACAGTGACATTACGTACCAATCGTCTATCCACTTGCCGTGTCAGTATGTAGTCAAGTCTGTACTGGGCCTTTCCTCGGTTAGGGCTCTGAAATGTATACGATATACCACGAGCAGGTGTAGCATAGTACGTGTTGAGGAGGGCGAGTTTGTTATCAGTTGCGTGAGTCAATAGTCGCTCTCCGTTGTCGTTCGGCTCGTCACGTCCGTATGCATCCAATACCTTGCTGTCGGTCCACTCGATCCCTCTCATGCCTGTACGAGCATTTGCGTCAATCAGGACAAGGAGGTGGTCCCTACTGGGTACCTCCTTGACCACCTCGTCAAGTGATTTCCAAAAATAATCCTTTTCGCTGGTGCTCTTGTCGAGAGTGGGAGCATAGCCTACAATGAAAGACACACCGTTAGATTTCCCTTTGAGTTGGATGCGAACCTTCATCAGTCTAGCACTGGTGCACTCAACCGCAACGTCGCCCTTATCCATCCCTGCCACGATAGACTCTCTAACAGCTAAGCCTACCCCGTGGTTCCCCTTCTTTTCGTACTTTCCTCCGTCTGCTTCAGAGCAAAACACAACATACCCCGCCACCGTGAAAGCACTTTGTCAATTGCGCCTCACCTCCTGCAATCCTATGACATCACAACCTGCGTCTTCGCAAGTCTTCATTATCACCTCGGCGTGGCGTATGCCGTTCGTGCCCTTGAAAACAAGTGTTCGAACGTTGTACGTACCCACGACGAGTTCCCCTGCTCTCGACCTAGCCGTTGCATCTGTGCGAATTTTGTGAGCAGCCCTTCGAATCCTCCTGCGTCTCCTCCTCTTCTTCCGAGCCTCCGATTTCCTCCATTCCACCCTCCGCTTTTCCCAGACGGGGTACTTCCCCCTCTCCGTCTCCCTTCGCCCAGCCCGGTTCTTGCCTAACTGCCAACGTGAAGGCAGCAATCCCGACACGCCACGTCCATCTCCTTCCCGACTTTGGTGCTTACTCACGTGGGTTCGATCCTCTCTTCTCTGTTCGATACGCGCCCCATGCTTTCCGCGGCGGTGATGCGACACTGCGTCCGCAGGCAAGGCTGCTGCGTTAGAAAATTCCGCGAGGAATTTTTTTGCCTTGTTGCTGGATGTCACCGCCGGCCCGGCCATACCCGAGCGCTAGTTCAGCGCACGAGTAAGGTCGACGCCACACAACCCCTCAGGGGCTCTGGCACGTTTTGGGGAAGCCTCAGGCCCGAGCACCACCCCGGCCGGGGAGCAGCCGAGGCCATATATCCCCTACCCGCGTAGGCAGTGGTGACATGTGATACTTAATACGAGGTAGAATCCAAAAGTCAAATAATCCTAGTTCTGAGAGGTTGGAGGAGCTGTTATTTCTAGGCTCAGAATCACCAAATCCGCTGATTTCTGGCCTAGATTATTTCTGAACCCAGAAATAATGATGATTTTCCCATAGTGGATGGTTTTATTTTGGCGTCGGAGATCCCTGTTAAAGAGAGAAATAGTCGCTCTAAACATTTCATATGATAGTTGGTCTAACGAAGCTATTATTTCGGTTTTTACCGAAAGTTTCGGTTTATCCGAAAATATTTCGGCAATTATTTGGGGAAAAAACTAAAAATTCCATCCCCGGAAAGACTAGCCTGTAAGTTGTTCAGTGCGTGTTTCAGGGAAAAACCTAAACTTTAGGTGCAAGGGTGTGGAGGATCGGCAAGCCGCACCGCTCGAGCTGTGCCACCACTCGTGAGTGCACGAGACTGAGCAGGGTCGTTCCCAAGGTCACTGGCAGGTCGTGGCTGATCGCAGAAGGCGCAGTGAGCTTCTGAGCTCTCATCGTCGAGTTGACAAAGAGATAGCACCGAGGCGGCCGGCCGAACGAGCTTGTGAATAGCTTATGAACACAATGGTTGTGTGGAGGCTCTGTCTTCTATGCGAAGACATGCAGAGGTGGCACTAAGTGTCTGTTAAAATCACTGGTGATAAGAAAAAAAGAGATGGTTTGGAAAGGGCGCTTGAGGTCATGGGGAGAGGGAGAGGTAAGAAAGGAGAGAAGGGAGAAAAGGGAGAAAAGGGAGAGAAGGGAGAAAAGCAAGAGAAGGGAGAGTGATCATGGTGTGTTGCATGACCACTTATCATCACGGAACAATGCCCGTAGTCCGGTAGAATACAGGGATAACGGGACAACCTTAACATAATCAAATCTACGTTTACATCTAAGTTCCACCGAAGATTCAACCTATGTTTCAAATGCGTATATTATTCGTGCGAAGGGACTGCTCGAATAGATTGCGCATGTACTTAGATTTGAATCCAAGGTTTATACTCTCAACACGCCTTTATCTTCTAGAGTATTTATCGCTGATAATTACACCAAGAGTAATTTTTATACGTATCTTTCCTTGCATTTTTGTTTTTTTGTAAATTTGTGAATAACATGGTTACATCTAAATTGCCGCTGTTAATACATGGGACTGAATATGTTACCCGTTTGTTTTTTCTTCAAACTAAAAGATCCTCGCTGCAAGTAGTCAGTTTTTTTTTATGCACTTACGTACTTACGTACTTAAAACATAAGAAACATGTAGAACTACGAATAATGATAGTACTGTAATAGACTATGATGAGTGTAGTCATAGTCCATCATCGAGCTATATCCAGAAAAGAAAAAACAAAGGTCACTGCTGTAAGTTAACCACGTCACCTCAATATCATCCTAGGATACGCATAAAACTATAACCTGTCTGATACTGATCGTACGCTGAAGAGCATAAGAAGACAATCTTCGTGAGCCTTTGCTCCATAATTCTGCAATATATGCTCGTACGCATTTTTGGTAGAACATAGCTTATTGCTGTACGATCGTTGACTTAAGTTCATACGACCCATAGTTCCGCCTTCACTTATACGTTACTGGCGAGCAGTTGTAACTTTATGGTTGACAAAATAACTGCTTGCACTAAGTATTATTATCTACTTGAGTATCAATTTTCAACTGTACCTACAAGTACATCTCGCAGGAAAATATTACCGGTATAACCATACGCCCTTCTCCTTGCGCGTGAGCCTTTTCTTTTCTTAGTCCATTGCAGTGTTGTAGCTGAATTCTGATAGGCCAATCGTTTTGTCGGTACATTGCCTATTTGGTTGTGCGTAATGCGATTCTCCGTCCTCGGTACATCGCGGTTTGTCGGTGATTGAAAAGTCCGGTCGCACACGGTAGAATCCGATCGCACATGGCAGAATAAAAAACGATCTTAATTTTTTCCCAATAATGAAACGCCGCAATCTTGTATTGAACTCCACAAGGCAATGATTGTTTCGATCATGGAGGTTGGCTGAGACAATTTACAAAGCAGTCGCGATGGTGAAAGGCGGTCTTGCGAGCCGGAGCTGTAGTTGCGACTTCAAGGTGTTGGAGCTTAGAAGGAGTTGTCCGTGCTGAAGTCTTTGATCTTCGAGCAGAGGTCGCTGAAGGTTTGCATTCGTATGCGTGTGGTGAGGCCATAGGTTGCGCGTAGGTGTTGGGTACCGAAATAGATGCCGGAGGGTTTATTTTGTCAATTCCAACAGCCATGGTGTACTCCGAGACGACCTCGAACTGCTGTTTCGGAGAATATTGGCATTGTAGGGCCGGCTGACGCACTCTTACGTGAGAAGTGGCCGAGTCTGCTGTTAGTAGAACGGAAGACGGTTCTTCGATGAAGGAGGCTTCTCTTAACCTGCTGTGATGGTCGGTATACTTTGCCATGTAGGCGTATCCTTCGATCGCCTTGGGTGTCCCTGGTCCTAGCAGATCAGTACTCACCAGCTTTAAACGTTCGCTGGAAGGGTCAGGCCGCGATATCTTAGGATGTTTCTGTTGAGTACTCTTGTTGATTTTGCACGTATCACACGCCGATAAAGTGTCTGAAAATATTACCACTCACTCTGCGATATTTTTCACCTTGGCCATCACCTGCCCATTGGGATGACCCAACCTCTTATGCCCAATGTTAGCTGGAACGGGTGTAGGCAGGGAAGTAGCTTTAGTAGCAGTCGAAGCGTGAACAGCGAGGACGGTTTCCGGTTTAAAGCTGCTGCCGGAAATGGTTGGAAAAGCTGTCTCAGGTGTTCGGCTGGTAGAATCAGTGGTGAGGTCGAGATGATGCAGAGTGGAGCAGTGGCTGTCTTTGCGTAGGGGTACACTAAATGCACCCATGTCCGAATACGAATTCTTGGCGATGATCATATTGACCCCTCTCGTAGCTGCTGATCCCCCCGAAAAAGGGTGCCTGTCTAGCCCTGGTACGATCGTGACGGGAAGCTGCACAGAGTGCTTAGAGCATATATGGTCCAACACTCGAACGACCAAAACCCCTTGACCAACGCCATAAAGGCGATGGTTTCCCGCTACGTTGATTGTTACAGGAGGGTCCAGCTGTACGTAGTGGTTCATTTTGAGTTCGATGCTAGGTAGAAGCTTATTGTCGATGAGGTGGCTAGAAGCTCCGCTGTCCGCAGTCATGGAGAAGTCGACAGGCTGCGCGGCGATGTTGATCGGAGGTGCTGCGATTAAAGAATAACCTATGCTAACTGGAGGTGAGGATGGACAGGGAGGAGTCTCGAAGGACGTAGAAGTAGCTGCTGTAGTCGCAGCCGCAGTAGTGGATGGAGCATGTGTCACTGGGACGTAAGCTTCAATTTGCGATGTTGAAGTTGGATTTGTGGCGGTGTTGGCGTGGGCACTGCAGTTGATACTATGCCGGCCATTTTGTTGACCAGGACGAGGGCGACGGGTTATGCTGTCGTCCCGCTTTTGAGACGGACAGTCGCTATTATCGTGGCGATCGGTATTATGCAGGCTACACCACGACTTATTTCGGGATGTTGGGTGAGGTTTTTTCCCCGACATCGTTCCCTTGCGTTCAAAGCAATTTTGGGATCGATGGCCTGGCTTTTTGCAGCGTAAACAGGTCACTACTACTGAGGTTGTTGACGTGTCTACCCTAACAGACTCACGCCCCTTCACGTTTCGCGAAGGCCCGTTTCGCATAGCTCTATTTGCGTACATGTTACGCATCGTTATCACAGCTCGGTCGAGTGTGAAGTCATCATCTACTTCGGCGCTGTATTTTATTTGCAGGTATTTATCCGTGAGTCCTTCCATCACTATGTCCAGTATGCTGTTATCGTTAAATGCCTCTCCCATGCCCACCAGTTCATCCCGGAAATATTATACTTCATTGATGAAAATTTCTGGGTTTTGCCCTTCCGTCATGACCATTTGAGTTAGTTCTTGTTTCAGTATACGTCTACGTTGGCGGGTGGAATTTTTATTTTATTTTTATTTTATTTTTATCCTCCGGCGGATGGGGAAAAATAAAGGTCAAGCTCACCACACTTCCACGTATTTTCATAGGCGTCGTGTGTCGATTCAACACAGCTGCTTTTTTGCAACCCAGCGCTAGCTGGCACATACTTTGTGACCATACCATCCCAAGCAGCCTTCCCATTCGTACGTTCACCTCGTTTCGGCTTGAATTGTAGAAGAAAGCTGGCCGCAGCTCCCGATGTGCTAGGAACAAGAAGTCGAACAGCAGACGGTTGTCATGATGCCAGTTCTTGATGTCTTCCAAATTCGAGATATTGTCATCCGTGGCCCATAAACCTGATGTTGCAGCTGGGGGTGTCAAATATCCTGAAGATGATGGAATTAGATGCACCGTGTCCGCAGGAGTACTCCCTGCGTCCGGCTGTACATTTTCTGCTGTTTAAGCCGGGGGTGTTCCCCCGGACTGAGTGTCCGTTGCGACAGCGGCCTGGCTGCGAGTTACAGCTCGTAAAGGTCTACTTATTATAGAAGATGGACGAGGACTAACTATTTTGGGCTCGGGGCAAGGACGCCCTTCCAGGATATCAAAGATCCCGGCATGACGCAAACTTATCACGGACTGAGCCATGCGTTTCCATACGTCGAACTTGAGCCCATTAAATTTGTCGTTGAGAGCCCTAACGGGCTTGTCTACCACATCACCTGCTTTCGTGAACTCTTCCATGCTGATGCTGATGCTGATGCTGATCGCTTACGCTGATGCTGACGCTGATACTGTCGTCGGCTTATCGAAGGTTTCCTCTCAAACTCCCGGTAAGATGCGACAAAATTCAATGAGATGTCGCTTGGTGCCGATCGATCTTTATATCGAAGGTCGAAGGCTCATAACCTGTGAAGAGCCTGTGAACACAATGGTTTTGTGGAGGCTCTGTCTTCTATGCGAAGAGATGCAGAGGTGGCACGGAAGTGTCTGTTAAGATCAATGGTGATATGAAAGAAAAGAGATAGCTTGAAAAGGGCGCTTGAGGCCAAAGAGAGAGGAAGAGGAAAGAGAGGGGAGAAGGGAGAGAGGGGAGAGTGATCATGGTGGGTTGCATGACCACTTATCATCACGGAACAATGCCCGTAGTCCGGTAGAATACCGGGACAACGGGACAACCTTAACATACTCAAATCTACGTTTACATTTAGGTTCCACCGAAGATTCAACGTAAGATTCAACCTATGTTTCAACTGCTTATCTTATTCGTGCGAATAGACTGCTCGAATAGACTGCGCATTAACTTAGATTTGAATCCAAGGTCCATGCTCTCAACAGAGCTCGCTGACGGTAGTAGCTGAGACTTCGTCACGTTGGGCGTTGTAGCGCGACGAGTTGGTGGTGCATTTCACTCTCCAAGGCACCGACACCTGCCTACGAGTAAGGCCGACTCCGGTGGGACAACCACGAGGGTGTCTTCCGCGAGCGTTGCTGCTGTAGTGGCGGTTCTATGCCGGGTGAACGATTGTTTTGCGAGACATCTGAGAGTCGTACTCGATGAGGTTGAACCATCAAAGATTTCGGTTTAATGCCGAAATTTTTGCGAAAGAACGAAAAATAGTTTCTTCCTTATTAATAGGACCGACCATAAGAAAGCCAGGCTGAGATTGACACGTAGGTAAGAACCCCGGGAGCGGATATACTGACGTTAGAGTACAGAGCTCACTCTCTCCCAATTAAGAAATCGAGCCCTGTCTATATCTGTGTTGTAGTAGGTGTCCTGTACTGTACCAGGTACGGGATATGATACCGTGGTACCTGGTAGATATAGATATATCTACAAATCTATTTTCTTAGCCTTGCGCTCAGCGTTTCGACCCACACCGCTCGTCGCAGGAACTTTATTTTGTCGCGATTTCTTCGGGGGCGTGCTCTCCGACCTCCGGTCCCCCGGGAGAGTCGACCGCCCTGCAGGCGCCGACCTTGTGGGTTGTCGGTATATTGAACCGTCGTCGAAATGCCGACAATTGTGTACGTCATTTGCTGTATTATTTTGCATCTTCGATTATGTTTGCATGCAAAGCATTTTTGTACTTGCATCGGCATTCTAAGAATAGTTTTGTCCCGTAAAGGTATTTTTGGACTACAGTAGTAATGGGTGTATAAGTCCTTAACAGCTTTCCGTCAAGGGGCAAGAGTGCCGTCAACTGATATACCCGGCATATATTTGACGTGTGACGTTCCCCATATGTAGCGTAGAAACAGTATGCAGTCCTGCGTACAGTACATCCCGTGCCGTCCGCACGTCTGTTGGCAGATATCGATACAAGAGGATACGAGTACAAATGATATGCCAGCACGATCGATTGTACGTTGACTTGTCTGCCAGTATATGACACGCCCAGATACTGTCTGCGTCGCGGATCATTGCACATCAGTGGATCCAGGAGTACCCCCAGTGTAGCATTGCGATACTGCTGCTGCTGCTGCTATTGCTACAGATATTCATGGATGCATAAGGGGTATGAGTATAGAGGCCTCTTGGTGAGCGATCTGAAAACAGGGCAACTGAGCATGTGCGAGGGATTATTGATGAACTAAGCTGTTGTTGCATATGGTATCATATAGCACGTTGCTTGTCCTACTACTATAAACAGTAATGGCATTTAGTAACTTGAAGTACTAGTGGTAAATGCTTCACAAGCTGACGACGAATGCATGAAAAGAAGAGCAGTTCAACCTATGCCGACCTAATCGCTCGATTGCACGGTTCATCCGCTGCTTGTGTGGAGTAAATCTTGCGCCAGGAACGGCTGCTTCATTCAGGAGGATAGGCTGGAATGCCCGAGCTGCGGCAATGGCATGAGACAGGAAGGAGGCTGCCGCAGCGGAGGGACCACCACCAGTAGTGTTTGGGGCATTGGGGTTGAAATGAATGAATATGATGCTGGGCGGTTGTCATTTTGTTGTCTGAACTTTGATTGTGAGCCTGCTTGAGATTGACTCGATTGTTTTCTTGTTTTTGTTATAGGATGAGGCTTGCTTATTGTTGGTATGACAAATCTCGGCCAATGGTAAAGCGCACGAGATTGAACAGACCATAAGCTGCGCAGAAGAGGAGCGTTCGGTGTAGTTCGAGTATTCGTGGCTTGAGTATTGTCCCGCTAACGCGTTGGTTATCCGTTGTATGATCGCGCGGACTTACCCCATACTTACTTTAAGTATGTATAGCACTCATGCTACGCGTGCTCGTCAGGAATAATAAGGAATGATACAATATATTGAAAAAAAAAAAATACACTCCAGCTGTGAGATCAAATATTTTGTCGAAACTCATCTTTGCAAGCTGTGTGTGATACTCCGATCGCGCGTATTACGGGTTGTGTGTCCTCATTAAGGATATAGGTCGGCGACTCCCCTTGCAACTACAGTGTGGCTATCAGGGTCAACAGGGTGATGTTAGGCAGTCTGTGCGCGGAAACTATAAAACCCGTTTCTGAAGGGGACAAAACCTGACAGCTGTGGAAGGAAATGCATCAGTTTGTCAAGTGAATACAATATATTATATGTGACCTAAACGTCTTGAAAAGCCTCCCCCCCCCCCCCCCCCCACCCCGCCTTTTTTTTTCCCTCGCTTTCTCTTGCTTAAACGCCCCACCTACTATCGAGACCCGCCAGAGTAATAAGCACTTCCACGCCCTGGATATCGCCTCGTTATCGTTTCAGAGCCGTCCATGCCGCTGCTGCAATTTCCACCCACCCCCGCCCCCAACGCCCCCTCCTTCCCCACCACCCGCACCATCGCCTAGACCTAGCACCACGCGTATAGCAAACCCCTACATCTATGCGACCTAAAGCCCTCCCCCCCCGCCCCCGGCCCCCCCCGCCACATCCCCCCCCCCTCCCCCACAAGAAATATTTATAGTTTCCACGCACAAATTGACCTGCCCCATCCGTCCCGTCCCCCTTCCCCCCCTCCCGCCCCCCTTTTGATCAAAATCAGGCCCCCACGTCCTTAAAAACTCCGCTCTCTCCCCTCACCGGATATTCGACTTACAGGATTTACTTGATAAACCGATGCATTTCCTTCCACAGCTGTCAGATTTTGTCCCCTTCAGAAACGGGTTTTATAGTTTCCGCGCACAGACTGCCTAACATCACCCTGTTGACCCTGATAGCCACACTGTAGTTGCAAGGGGAGTCGCCGACCTATATCCTTAATGAGGACACACAACCCGTAATACGCGCGATCGGAGTATCACACACAGCTTGCAAAGATGAGTTTCGACAAAATATTTGATCTCACAGCTGGAGTGTATTTTAATTTTTAGAATATATATATATATATATTATTTGATTTTGCGACTTGATTATTATGTCTGTTTGAGTCGGTTCCGCCGTATTGGACAAATGCCGCTTCAATCTAGCTGACACCATTAAGATGGCGACGTTCTCGCGGTGTGTGTGGATTTTATTATCCCGGGGTTTGGTACGACGTACATTGCAGTTTTCGAGGATAACGAGGGGGCGAAGAACCTGGCATAAAACCCAGTGTGCACGTCGAACTCGCAGCACATCGACGTGCGACCCCTCTTTTTGCGGGAGCTTACTTTTGGAGGGAGATATTTGGTTATTCGAGTTTGAGTTTTTGAGCAGTGCACAATATCCCGTCGATATGTGTGCTACACATTTCGTCGTGCACGGAGGAGGGGAGATGCTTTTCGCCGTGCAGTGTGCAGAGTACGAATAAATCGAGTTTCTTCAGCGGTTGTTGGCGATTTCGTATAATGCGCGGATTTTGTTTTTGCTGGTTCAGCTAGGCCCCGTACTGAGTACTAGTATCTCGAGGAAATCGGGAATAACCGGAATTTGTTTGAGTCCATTTTCGAGAATTGCGCCGTTTTTACCTGGTCATTTCCGAGAATAAAAACAATGTCGTTTTCACCTGGCAATGATGTTCGAGAGTAGTAGTTGATGTTTACAGCGTGAGGCTGGCGTTGCTTGGTTTGAGACTTGGAGGACTTATTGAGTTGAGGACTGGAATTTTGGTTCTGAGTTTGTTGGGGTTCTGAGTTTGATATGAGTTCATTACGATATGACGATGTATCAACCCTGCGATGTGGTGCCTTCTTATGCACAAAGCAGGGGGGATATTAGTGTGTTCGTCGTGTATAACGAGGAGGGGGGGTGTTGGTTGTCCTCATGAACATTACGGTTGTGATCCATCTTATATCAGGGATTTCCATATTATGTTGGTAAAGGATCAATGTATAAGGTGTAAGGGGACTGTTTGGTGGAATGTTTCCTGGCATGATTTGCCATGAGCTGTCACCCGTAGTTTTGCTCCATATAAGACCGAGCCAGGCTCGACGGCTGGAGAATGTAAGAGAGAGTTCTGTGTCACCGTCTTGAGTCATCACCACGCCTTCCCGCGCCAGCTATGTGTACATCCTTAAATATCTACCTGGTATCAATATTCCCACATCTTGATGTTCTGGGTGCCTTCCCTTCCCCCTTGCGTTTCTTTTTTTTTGTGAGGAAAGAGGCATACGTCGCATACATTTCCCAAAACCCCGGAAGAATATTGGTAAAGACTTGCCTTCTTATTTATTCTTTTTTAGCCTTTCTCTCTTTCTTTGTCTTTGAATCCTGTTGTGCTTCTTTGTTTTTCTTTCTTCTGTTTCGTACGAGTGTTTCCCTACAGTCTGCCTGGTTTTCTGGCTTGTGCAGGTTCCGATGTTCGTATCCAGTATGTGCATGGCCAAATATCCTTACGTCATGTCCGATGTATATCGCTGTCTCTGTGACCACAGAGCTTGAAATTCTCTGGGGGTGAAGGATCGACACGGGCGCTGAATGCCCTTGGTGCCGATGGGTGAAATAACGATATGATTTGAATGAAACCCAACAAGTAGTAATAGGTGGAGCGTCTGCAGATCAGCCATATACATAGGCATCGAATGTTTTGCCACCTCCTCCGGTAGTGTCGCGGCCCCCTCGGCAGCCTTCCCGCGTATGTACATACCAAAGTGGCCACAAACCATATTGTGGACGCCCGGGCGCAATGCACAATTGGTTATGGTGGATGGTACAAACCTCGAGTGTGCAAGGTGTCCCAGGAGATGCGCAGAGAAGCACACCTTCCGAAAGTAATGGGAAACCGTTGCATCCGTTGTAGTCCGCAGGAGGACTGCGGCCTGGAATAAGCAGCGAGAAGGACATTTTTTCCCAACACTGTTTTCATACACGAGTCATCCCACGGTAGGGGTTGCGCGTTTTGCGCCAAAACGTCCCTGCCTGGGCGATTGAGTTCCTCGTGTGTGCGAGGAACTGCCGGACAATGAAGTAATTTCACGAGCACTTTTTATGTTTGGACTATGAATGCATTGTAGCTTGGTCGGGTTGTGCGACCGAATGCCTTCGAAGTCATTTTTCGGGTGAGATATTGAGTTCCTTATGACATTGTGAGGACCTCAGGGACTTTCGGCGGCAACCCTACCGTGGGATGGCTCACACGTTTTCTTCCCGGCTCGACTTGGCGAAGTTTTATTCACAGTCAAGTGTCGTCCTTTCCACGGGTAGGTGTCGTTGTCCCTCCCCGCCAGAACTGCCCTTTTTTTTTGTCGCGGATAGGTTTCGACATATCCCCTGCTCGTCGACCTCCATCGAACATAGCCAATTTTCGCGCACTTCACCAGAGAAGATGGAGGAAGAAGATCCAGAAACAAGAAAAAAAAGAATAAATTCCACGTGGAGTATCTTGTTGAATAATATGCGTGGATACAACGGTCACAAACCCTACTACTATTTCAAGATAAATCATACTTTCCGATCGGAGAGACCCAGGCACGGAATCTAAGGAACCCAACGCGAAAAAAAACTTGTTCAAATGGTTTAAATTGGAGACATTTTCGAAGAGTTGAGGCGATTACAACGGTTCTCCAGGCTTCAGCCTGGAGTCTCCCAGAAGGAAATGATTTTGGTGAAGCCCACTTTTTATCAAGCCCACTTGAGTGAAGCACAGAAATCACAACTATTTTATAGGGGTACCCCTTGATCGATTGACCCTCAAACCCCGTTCTCCGGCGACAGCAGCAGCATCGCGACATTTTTTTGCATGCCTCGACAGTCTAGCACATGTCGTCGGCTTCGGCCGAATTTCGCCATCAAAGGCGGGGGGAGTGAGACGAAATCTGTGTCGGGAGCTCACCGACATGCCCCCACCAAGGGGAAACGTTACTGCTATTAATGCTACACTACCGTTACTACTACGGCAGTATAAACAAGTACCCTGGTAGTATTTATTAGTCGCGTGCGGTGGATATTCCGCAGTCCTCAATGTGCACGTGTGCCCCGCGGACAGTTAGCACTCAGCCAGTGGGGTTGAGGTTTCCACAACGTGCCAGGCAGTACCGACGCGGGGGGTCAACATTTCGTCAACGTCCTGTTGGAGTTGTAGATGTATGGGAAGACTTATAATTCGGGAAATGGACCCTATCTTCCTCACCCAGGAGGTGCGGTGGGACCTCAACTTTGCTCCGAGGCAACTTCGCCCCAAGGGACAACTCCGGCCATGCGCTCGCTCCACGAACCTCAGCCAATCATCAATCAGTGAGTCGGGTTTGGGTTTCCACACCGTGCGGAACGGTACCGATCCGGGGGACTACCGTCTTCGTCCCCGGGGTGTTAGAGTTGTAGATGTAAGGAATCGTTTCTGATCCGGAGATGAAGCCCTATCTTCCCCGGGTGCGACGGGGCTTCGGCGTTACCTCGAGGGGCAACCCTCACCACATGACTCCATTAGACCAAGACGATCGGCGATCCGCCGATGGGGGTGGGGTTTCCGCACCGTGTGGAGCGGTATCTATCCCGGGGATAACTGTTGTCGTTCCCGAACTGTTAGATATGGAATAATTTGCGACCCGGAGATGGGAAAATATCGACCCCGGGTGCGGTAGGACGTCGACATTGTCCCGACGGGCAACTCTCGCTGGACGCTGACTCCGTAAGCCTCAGGTGATAAGTAATCAGACGATGGGGCTGGGATTTCCACAGTGTGCCGGGCGGTATCGACCCGGGAGATCACTGTTTTCGTCCCTGGAGTATTGGAGCTGTTGTAGACGCGTTGAAGTATTTCTGGCCGTGGGATGGGACTCGATTCTCTCCGGGTGGCGCTGGTTCCACGAGCTCCAGCCAATCAGCGATCAGCTAATGGGATAGGGGTTTCCACACCGCATGGAGCGGTATCGACCCGAGGGATCATCGTTTTCGTCCCGGTTGGTTGAAGCTGTAGATGTATGTTGATGGATTCCTATAAACCGGGGATAGAACCCTATCCCTCCCCGGGTGCGGTGGAAGCTTCATATCCCTATGACTGGAATGTTTCAACTTCCTGTTGGACACCAACCTTCTAGAAAAGAGCTAGCGGCCGCCGGCAGGGAATTGATAGGCCAATCAGCGGCGCGAGTCAATCGTAATTCATGTTTGCAAGCCGATAAATTATGATAGCAGGCCTGCCTCAATGGCTGTCAGAGACCGCTTCGGGATTGTCGACAATGATCAGCACTCGGAGGCCACGAGTCGACCCGACGCGAAAATTCGTCGTGCTCAGCTGGATGTGTCCGCAACCCTCTCTACCCATGTCGCGGGGCGAGCCTGAAACGCTCTGGGTGGCGAGACCGTGATGACAGCCCGGCCAGACAGAACATAGCATTTTTTAATAATGATATTACGATTGTCTTAGAAATAACCGCCACTCACCTCAAGAATACTACTCGGAGTACTATATATGGCGGTGTATACCACCCGGGATGTTGTATGGACCCCTGGAATACTCCACCCGGGTGATGAAATATTGTACACCCCAAACGAACCACCCGATTTATCGCCCGGGTTCGTCGTGTACTACACCCCCTGCGGTGCCTTGCCTCATGCTAGGCAATCGTTATGACACCGCCAAAATATCTGGGGCACGGCAATAACCTACCTACCTGTCAAGTGTGGTCACAATCTGGCGCGTCCTACACTCTGGTCGTTTGCGGTCCATTTCCATTTTTGACGTCGACACCTTCCACGGTAGAGTTGCGCACCATTTTTTTTTCTAGTACTACTCCTCACCTGAGGTGCTCTATACCTCACACAAACAACGATTTGAAAAAAAACTGGAAGTGCAACCCGATGACGAAACCCGTCACCCAGGTGTACAAAACAATATTCGTTTTCCAAACAAAACAGAACGAAGTTCCGACTCGATGTTGGGTTAATTAAGAAGTCTCGTCACTCGAAAAATAGTTTTGAAACAAAAATGCTACGTCTATTGCAGCACGCGTCATCGGCCCAGACCAACATGACACTATATCTACAATAATAATAACCCTAACCTAATCCCCTCGGAGGGCTCGAGGTCGGCAGGGGTGCAGCCGCACGACTCCGCAGCGTGCTTGGAGTGTTGCAGTCTTTCACACACCAACCATCACACCCGAGCATACCTTCTCGCTCGGTTGAGCATTTTATCGAATGCCAGACGACCACCCAATTTATCATCGCGGCACGTTTGGCAACACACCCCTGGAGCATAGCACACCAGATGATAAGTGTTTCAGAGCCCAAAATGTTGTCACCGAGGGTGTGGTATGCACCGCAATGTACGTGCAGTCTACTTTATACGAGTACGAGGTGTTAATATAATGCATAATATTATTACCAGGTAATACATCGTTTCATGAAATTAGCATTACCTTGATGTCAGCGCAGACATATCCCATACCTGGTACTTTCAAGCAGTGTGCCGCCAAACGGATGATGCAGCTTGTATTGCCGAAACAGCGTGAGGTCCATCCACCCCAAGTTGGGTGTGGATGCCATCGTCCGCGACACGATTTCAGCTGCCTGAAGGCTGTTTCGCCGCCGCTCGCCTTCAACAAAGTACGACACCTCATGGATACAGGTCGCCTTAACATCAGCCATATTCCCTGAAGTGTTCCAGGGGCAACAGTAACAACTCCATGAGGAGGATGCAGTTGGCGCCCGCACCTGAGAAACGCCAATTCGGCGCCCATGTGGAGGACAGGGTACGTAGATGCCGTCAGTCTTCGCCCGCACTTGAGAAACGTCAATTCGGCGCCCATGTGGAGGACAGGGTACGTAAATACCGTCAGTCTTCGAACACACATACATGCAAACCATGAAGATGCGCTAACCAACTTCCGGTCTATGAAATCTGCCATCAATGATGGATTTTCAAAATGATTGGCGTTCGGCAAAATGTCAGCCCCGATTGATTGCAGCCGGGAGCCCAGGGTCGTCTACGAGAACGACCCAAGCTCCCTCATAGCACTATAAAATATTCCCTCCCTTAAATGCGGAGGAGGCTTGTGAAGGCACCTCCTTGCCACATGTACTAAAGAACGCGTGAGTCTCGGCCTCGACCAAAGCCCGTCCAAAAGATCAAGACAACGCCGACACTATCGGAGGAGGCGATCTTCAAAATGGCGTCGACAATGAGATGGTCCACGATCAAAGTCGCATGTTGCGTGCCCTCGTCATCATCACCAGCATGACTTCATAAAATTCGGTTTCTTAGTATTCTCCGATCAGTAGCAACCGATTTCAGAGTTTCTTGGTTCTTAAGTTTATTCGTACCGCGAGTTCCTATATATATCGCATCGACACTGTGCAGGTCGGCCGCAACCGAAGTGCACTGCCATGCACGTCCACTGCTCACCAGGGTGTCAAGGCAATGGAGAGCATCGCTCCTTCGACATATTTCTTGACCAATCGAGTTTGCACATTTGTTTGCGTTCAAGGCAGGAGACAATTTTCGTATTTCCATGCTGTCACAATAAAATTAAAATAAATCAAAGAACGTCCGCTAGTCGAGAGACTTTGAATGCACGAAAGTTTATTTTTGGCGCTTTTTACCTAGTGCCACGCTCCGGAGTAACCTCGTTTCTTAAACTGGCTGGGCACTGGGCAAAATAATGTTTTCTTTGAAGTTACCCAGTTTAAGCTGACACACCGTTTCCTATGCTTTTCAACATCCTCAGCCTGGCTGCGTTTATTAACGGAACGTTGCTTTAGTTCCGGCGCCCACTCTAAAGGAGCAGGTAACCACCAACAGTAGCCTATTGCTCCCTCTTTGTGCCCAAATGTCTTCTTGATATGGCACGTTTAGGAGAGGTATCGCTTTAGATTGTACTGATGTTAATGGAGCACCTATCGCTGCTGCTATATGGCTTCATGGAACTTCCGTGGAAGCTTCGGTGAGACATCACAGCACTGTCATGGGACACCGTAGGACTACAGCACGATGAACTGTCAAATATCCGATGGACCTGGCACTAGATGCCACGGGATTTCCAGTTGTAGAATGCTCAGGCTAGATGGCGCCGCCATGAGACTATGTAAAATGGGATGGCGACGGGACTACGATAGGACTGCCATTCGTAGAACGCTCTGGCTAGATGGCACCGCCATGGGACTATGTACAATGGGATTGCCATGGGACTGAGATAGGACTGCCTTTCGTAGAACGCTCTGGCTAGATGGCGCCGCCATGGCTTAATGGGACTGTCGCGGACATCCGCGGGACCACCCAAGTCAACTCTATTTTGATATTGACATGGAACGTTCAAGATAATTACATGGCACTGCCATGGCCTGGCGCCATGTCCGTTCATTACACTGACATGGGAATACTGAAGTATTGTTAATCTCCGTTACGGATCACTTGACGTAAATATGGGATTGGATGAGACCTCCTGCGCCGGCAGGAGGTCCTCGCCCGTGGATATACCACGCGCGCTGAGGGTTTTCTCGACTGCGGTACGTTCAGCGTTGCAGCATTCCCCGAAAATGATCGCAACTTGTACAATAATACTCGATGTAGGGTGTGTGGGACGGCCTTAAGTGTTTAGCTCGGTTCTCGTGTCTCACCGAGGGTTTGCGGGGACTACGATACAATTGACTGTACTCGATATAGTTTCAAGTAAATCTAATCAAAGGTGTTGTTCCAACCTCTGCTCCACAGTTTGGATTCATCAGATTGGACGGTCTCCTGCACTACCTGTTTTTTGCGTAGAAGTTCATGAAAGCTTTCCGTGGGAGATTCCACCGCTTCCATGAAAGCTTCCATAGCTTCCATGAACGTTTCCATGAAAGCTTCCAATGGAAGCTTTCATGGAAGCGGTGGAAGCTCCCGTGAAAGCTTCCATGGAAGATATGGTTCCAAGCTTCCATGGATAAAAAAATCCGGAAGCTTCCATGGAAAAAAAATCCCGGGGAAGCTTCCACGGAAGCTTTCGCGAAAGCTTCCATGGAAGTAGCGTCCACGGAAGCTTCCACGGAAGCTTCCATGGAAGTAGCGGAAGATGCCGCGGAAGTCACTTCCACGGAAGCTTCCACGGAAGCTTTCACGGAAGCTTCCACGAAAGCTTCCACGGAATTGCTTCCACGGAAGTTTCCACGGATTTGAAAGCTTCCACGAAAGCACTTCTACGAATTTTTAGGTTTTAGTTCCATGGAAGCAAGCGACAGCTTCCACAGAAGGTCGGAAGCTCAGCGGCTTCCACGAAAGCTTCCACGAATGCTTTTCGTGAAAGCTTTCAAAGTAGCTTGCACGAAAAGTTGGAAGCTACATCTACGGAATTTTACGTTTTACTTCCATGGAAGATTCCCCAGCTTCCACGGAATCTCAGTGGTTTTCACGACAGCTCCCACGGATGTAATAGTATTGTACACTACTGTGCCTTCAGTAGAGCTTGCCATTTTTTTGACAACATGGTTGACGCACATTGTGTACGAGACGAAGGGGGCTTCACCGTACAATGGTTGTTGCGTTTCATTCGGCTAGGGTTAGGGTTAGGGCTAGGGTTAGGGTTAGGGCATATATATATACGCCCGGTGGCGTATCAGGTTCTCCTCGAGCCTGGTATAGGCCAGTTTCGTGAGTTCGAATCCCCCCGAGTGCATACTCGTATAAATTCGTGGGAACTCTTCTTGCGCACAAATTGACTTGCGGAAGCGCGAGAGCGTGAGTTAGCAACACTCGATGAAAAATCGACGAGCAGTGGGATTGCTAAACCCTATGCGTGATAAAATTGAAGGCAAGAACCGGGGGGGAGAAGGGACGACACCTCCTGTGACCACGGCTTGTCCAAACGGTGGAAAGTAGAAGTGTACGAAAAAAAGATATATATATACATCTATAGACTATATTACTTGAACAGTAAAACCACATGCCGGGAGTTTTCACAGAATGAGAAGCTTCCGTGGCAGTAATTTTCTTTCACGGAAGCTATCGCGGAAGCTTCCCTGGGAGTTTATTTAAAGCTTCCGTGGAAGAAAATTATTATTTATCTTCTCTAATTTATTATTTACTTCCACGGAAGCTTCCGTGAAAGCGTCCGCGAAAGCTTCCGTGGAAGCAAATTTGTTTCCCCGAAAGCTTCCGTGAAAACTTCTGTGAAAGCTTCCGTGAAAGAAAATTTGTTTCCCCGAAATCTTCCGTGAAAACGAAATCTTCCGTGAAATCTTCCGTGAAATCTTCCGTGAAAGCTTCCGTGAAAGCTTCCGTGAAAGCTTCCGTAAAAGTAACTTCCGAGGAAGCTTCCACGAAAAACCTCCATGGAATTTTCTCCCACGGAAGCTTCCACGCTTCCATGGAAGCTTCCACAGCTTCCATGAAAGCTTCCATGGAAGCGATTGAAAGCTTCGATGGAAGCCGTGGAAGCTTCCATGGAAGCGATGGAAGCTTCCATGGAAGCTTTCATTAACTCCACCTCAAATGCAGATAGTGCAGGTGGCCCTGATTGGAAGACGACAATACTGTAGCATTAGTTATCTCCGTTAAGGATACGTGTAATGTAAGTATTGGGTTGGATGAGGCCTCCTGCGCCGGCCGGTAGTCCCGCCCGAAATTATTACACCTTCGCGGACCACCATGGAGCCAGCTCAACCAAACTTACGATACCTGCAGCCTTAATTCCGTGCCCGGACGGCAAAGTCGTCCTCTGCTGGTTCGGGTGCCACAGCGATGCTGGCCTCATCTGCATCTCCGCGTCTGTCTCATCCGCCGCACGCCAACCCCTCGTTCGTTGTCTACGCTTAGTAGGAGGACGCATGCTACAGTGCAGGGAGTCAAGGCTGCGGTAGGGGGGACCCCCCTTTTTCGCTACTGAGTGCTCACCACTTGCCCAAGTTACTTTGTACATCACTGACAAAAAATGCATAGGGCGATGTGTCTGGCGCAGGGGTAGCTAACCATTCCATGGTGGTTTCATATGGCAACCAGAACACCAACATTTTAACGCCGCAAAGGAATAGGGGGGTCACTCGTGTGAGTGATCCTAAGCCACTCCAAAACGAGGCCCCATAAATGACCCCGCTACCGTAGCCGCGGTCAGGGATGTACCATTTTTTCTGAGGGTCTTCGATTTACCCCACCCAAACCTGCAGTTGGGTAAAGTAACAGTAGCGCAACTCGACTAACAACACTATGGGCTAGGTATATATCGAAAAAATATTGGAAAAAGCAGGTGAGATTCCAACAATGGTCGTTAGATCTGCTCTGTTGAGTAACCCCACCAATCAGAAAAAAAGCGCGAAACATATGCTACCCCTATTGTGGAGCTGGCGCTAGGTTTCTCCTTTTCTGTTCCCTTGGGTTCCGCTCCCTTCGTTAATCTATGGAAAGTGATAGCTCTCGCTCCTGTCGTTCCCGCCATTCGTTGGGGTTTTCTGCAGTCCCGTTTCCCGTCTTCCGTTCTCCGTGTGTGATTTCATGCTCAAGCGTTTCTCCTGAGGCTTATTAGCCTCGCAGGGTAGAGGTGTGGGAGTGGGTTTTGAAGAGCCGCATCTTCGAGTAATGTTCCAGATTGTGGAACAGGTGCTTCCTCGAACCTCCCATATTTCTGCATATACGGCTCATCAGGGTGGGCTAGTGTTATGGTATCGCCCTTCAAGCCTAACAAGGCGTAATATCTAGGATACGGAAACGATACAAAGGGTTTCGCATGTCTTTGACGGCATGGGCGTATAGGAAAAAGGGGGTGATGCATTTGCTCCTTGGACTGGCAACGCGTTGAGCGCTAAGCTCTGTCCGTGGCTTGTGGGAATATTAAAAGAGCTTATCTAACACACGTGAGTGACCAACGTGAAACCTGCCTAGTAGAGAGACCTTCAGAAAGGTGGTCTGTGTCTGGAACAGCCCCTATTCTTACAATAGCAGTCGGCAGTAAGGCCTCGGTCAGCGTCATGATCATGTCGTCGACGCAAGTATCGGGGGGGGGCGGCATGTGTTTTATCTATAAGTTCCTGCTTGAAGCCTGCTCGGAGAACAGCAACGCCTGCCGGCCACCCAAAACCACGGAGTTTAGGTCTTATAGGAGGCAAGCCACAATTTGGACCATCTCATGCTCGGACAGCGCCGCCGGGCACAGCTTCAGCCCCTTCCACGATGAAACTGGTCGATACGTCTGTGTGCGGAGATTTCGTCAATAAAACCACTGCCGAAAAAACACAAATCAAATGTTGATGTCTTAGCCTTTCCCTTGGGTTTTGGCTTAAACTACACCCATGGCTTACGAACGCATTTTCCCGCCGCCGTTTTGCGAGGGGCAATGTTTCGAAATATCAAAAGCGCCTCGGACAGGGCTGCCTCAGACTTTCTACGCTTGCCTGCGGCGTTACGATTGCCCTACCGGGGTGAGCACCGTTCTCCTCTCCACTTCCGTGATGCATCAGATTCACACACGCATACATCCTCCTCGAGGTCGTTTTTCACGTTGAACGTATCCCCCTCTAATTTCAAGTACGCTGCCCCCGAAATGTCGGTGCCGTTGCATACGCATACGTACCATCTGACCTTTGCAGGATGACCTATACACGCACGACCTGCTTCCGTCCTCTGGCTGTAAATAAACAAAGCAATTAGGCGCCTGCCACAATGGTTCAAGCCCGATCACCAGCTGCATAACATTATTCTAACCCTTCTACGCGAATATACATATGACCATGCGGGTTGATCGTATAAACAACGGAACACACCGCAGCATCACCGATATCTACATAGCGCCGACCCCTCCCCCCCCGGCCCCCTTCTGCAATTCTATGTGGAGCTGCGGTATATCGATCGTGTACCATTCCACAAAGCTATCTCACGCCTGTCCCTCCACACGCAGCTTAAAACACCACAGAGAACTCGACCACCGTGTGTGCTCCCCGCCCTTCCTCGCCCCCCGTAGGACTGCCCGCCGGCAACACGGGCGGTGCACACGAGCGACACGATCACTGGGCACCGCGATGGCTGCATCCGCATTTGACAAACAACAATGGCCATCAACCCAACACACAACCAACCGTGACCCCGAGCCTAATAAGCGCTACGGTGACTGCGCTACGTACACACAACCGTGCAACCACCACGGCATCGTTTGTCTCCCCTATCACGATCAAAGCTCAATCCATTTGGGGCCCGTTTATATCAACCAAAACACGACAAACGCAGTCTTATCAACCGTCCAGAAAGAGTGTACGGCATTACGAGTATCAGCATGCTCTGCGTGTGCCGTGCAGCTCCCAACGTTAAACGCTTCGGACACACACCTTACCCAACAGCCCGGGCTGTTTTGGTGTGGTCGATTTTTTTTCAACATATTGTTCCCTTGGTCTCCCAAAGGGGTCATAAACCCCCAACAGGCGGCAGGGCGCGGCGCAAGATCCCCCCTAAAACAAACAAATTACAATCCTACCATTCTTCGCCATCTCGCTCGCCTCTCGCTGCTCCCCCCAGCTTCGTCACTGCTCGTGAGAAAGGGCAGGCCTGCGCAGCCCATAGAACTCCAAAGGTCCGAGCTCATTTTCTGTCCGAATAATACCTCCGCCCATCCGACCGCTGCCTCGAGGTGGCGACAACCCCGGGACACTGCCGTCCGAAGCCGGGGCAGGCGGAGACGCGGACGCCGAAGAGGACAACGACAAAGAAGAAGAGGACGAGTATGCAGGGGATACAGAAGGAGGTGTCCCCCGATTGACAGCGGTAAAACGCCAACCAATATGGTGGAGACACCGTTCGCAGAGTGCGATCGTCCAGGCGTACCCAGGGAACCACGAGTGCTGCATGCAAGCAAAGAAAAGAAAGAAACGCCCGACAAGGCCGCGGGGGTGGGGGCGGGGGTTGGTGACAGGGTTGGCGATGCGTGGGAAGCGGAACCCAGAACGCGGCGCGATCCAGACGCTATTAGGGCCGTCGGCGTGACGGGAACGGCGGTGCAGCCTGCTGTATGAATGGCTGAGACTGCTAGAAATACCGCAAGAGCTTCCCGAGTTGAGCGAAAAAATGCGGTACCGCAAACCACCTTGACCGGAAATTTAAGGACCCCTTGGGGCATCTATAAGAACACACAAAGGGTCGTTACATTTTCGGACATGAGGGTATATCGTGTCAGCCGCTTGACAACGGAGCTGCACAAGGAAAGTCTAGCTAAACCCGCAACCACACGGACAAGGACGGGGTGATGCGGAGCCGAATGCTCAGCACAGCCCACGTCTTCCCCTGCCTGCCGTGCTCCGGCGCTCCATCGCACGTTTGACGCACGCGTCGGCACCACCTGGACCTCGTGGCCGAGCGATTTATCATCTAAACGAAGTTATCGCTGAAACCGCCGCGGACCTGCCCTCGCGCAAGACACCGCCTCCGCGCCATAGCGGCACCGACACACGACAACGACGGCACCCAACCTACGTTTGCGGGGCCATGTTGACATGCACCTGAAAATCAGAGATAATACCTCCTCGACTCCGAATGTATACAGTATGGAAGGGAGATGCACGTGCGATATTCCGCTCTTGAGGGGGTGAAGGCGTGGCCCAAATCAAGAGCAAGGACAAGCGCAGTTGTCGCCGCACTCACCTCCACTTCCGGGTTGCCACGGAGCTGTAGATTACGGGCGTCGCGCACGGTCACCGTCTGTCCGGATACGGGCGAGGGGCATCCACAACATTATCGGGCGCGGAGGGGGCGCTATGGAAATAAACACTCAACAATAAAAAAAATCCCCCTATATTCCGAAAATAAACACAAAAATGTACTACGTATGCTATACTTGATACAGTAGATGGTCAGCCTTAAGTGCACATTGGCATAATCACGACGATCGGTACAAAATCTGCGCGGTCCCGACGCCCTGAGGGTCCTAACCCAAAAGCGCAACAGCAACCGAGTCAAACCTGAGCCGGTCCATGGTGGGCATTGTCAGCAACTCGCCTGGTGAACGTAGCCCATAGGATTCACGTACGCGCCCACCACCCCCTCCGCTCCGGGGAGGGTAAAAACGTCCCCTTCCCAGGCAACGCCTGTACCGCACCCAGCGCAGCAAAGCGCTCTCCGCTGGGACTGCTCCAGGTGCTTAATTTCCAACCTGGCGCGGGCAAGCGCGAGGAAACGCCGAGGGTGACTGTGACGCACGGTGCGGACTGTCCACTGGACAAGAGGGCCATCGGGGCGCGTTTTTGCCGCGGTGAGGACACAATTGGCGGGTCCGTCGGCGACGGGGATCGGAGCGGAGACGTTGATATTCGTGCGTTCATTGGTAGAGACCTGCGATGTTGTATATGCCGCGCACGCTCCCCGTGGCCGTGGTTCAAAGGCACCCGGATACATAGCCAGCCAGCCAAGTCAACCAATGGCGACGATGAAACCTGGTTTACCCTTTTCCAAGTGCAAAAACCACACCACACAAATACCAAGTAGTTTGTCCCCAAAAACGTGAGTGCAGTTCTAACGGAGTAAATGTCGAAGACTTGGAGACACGCTCGGGTTCACCTTAGTCGCATGATGACCGAGTCCAGCATGAGGAGCTCCTGCCGCGCGTCGTCGTCCAGCGGAAGATTGGCAGCCAACCAGAACGAAAATAGCGTCGGATCCAGGTTTCCCCTCCGCGCTGCTGGCGTGCACCCTGGCAGGCCCGCGTCCTCCTCCTCCTCACCCCCAGTTTCCCCTCCATCCTCAATCCCACTAGCCCCCTCGCCCTGCCGGCGCCAATTTTCCTGGGGATGGGGAGGCGCCCGCGCTATCGAGACGTCTGACAAAGCATCGTGGGAATCTCTGTTGCTGCCGCCGCTGCTAGAATCGCTGCCGTGACGACTGCGGCTGCGGCTGCGACTGCGGCTGCGCGTCACAGCGGCCACCACCGCCGTAGCTCGCCGTTCCCCCGCACCCCTTTCTTCGGCAGCAGCACCCGCACCATCCGCGCCACCAGCCGCACCAGCACCACCAGCACCACCAGTAGCAGCAGCGGTGACATCAGCAGGAGCACTGACGGCAGCGGCAGCCGCGGCCGCAGACCGGTGATCATCGTCGTTGGCCTCCGCCACCGCGGGCAGCCCGTTTGGTAGGGGTTCTCTCTGCTCGCGAAGGAGAGAGGCCGCCCTCGCCGCGAGCCCGGCGGGGGAGTTAGCGTCTACGACGAATCGAGGGGCTCCCATAGCCCAATGACGACGGCCACGAGAGTTACGAAAGGCGCGGGGAACGGGGACGCGCAACCGCTCGGGGCAGAAGTCGGGGCTGATCATCACCTTCCAGTAGCGGACGCCCCGTCTTGATTTTCACGGGCGGCAAAATATTAAAAATCGGAAACGGAGCGGGAAGCGAGTGCGTTAGGGGGGGGGGACTGCGGGGGGGGCTACGGAGGTGCAGAGCTAAGCCCACGGGATTACTGATGGGGCTGTTTTTTGTTTTTTGCTGCTCCTGCTGCACCACGTGCCAGTCGCAATGCACAATACAAAAAAAGCCTTGATCGGGCCCATTCTTTGGGTGCCTGTCTGCATGGACTATTTCATCAAAGGATATTTTCATCGACCGTTCTACTCTCCGCTCCGCTTGCGACGCTCCCTTTATCGATCCTGGGGCGACACTCCCCCACCCCCCCAATGGTGCGCAGACCCACCTCCAGCCCAAGTCTTCGACGAGCCGGAATCGGTGCCGGCCTCTGGCCATGATCGCCAGCCCACCAACGTCTGCATCTTCGTCGCCGCCGCTGAAGCTTCCGTGGCCCGAGCGAATCTCGGCGGTCGTTCCGACGGGCGAAGTTCTGACGAGAAGTCTGTAGCATCCCGATTTTTCGAGCAGGGAAATGGGCGCACGAGAGAGACGGTCCGAAAATGGCCATACATCGCTGTTTTTAAAGACGGTTTGCATCTGATTATAATATATCTTATGTGGCGCACATAGGAAAGCCTTTCTAAATGTTGTTGACCGTAGCGGCACCTGGTCGACTTGGCGTAATTTCCTGAAAGCACAGAAAACGGCGAGCGGAGGGGCGATGCTCCCTCCGCCCCGCAAGTATCTCACTCGTTATTAAACGGTGGGGGGCGGGGGGGGGGTACATAGCGGCGAAGTCCTTTGCGCTTGCACCGAGAGGGGGACCGGCGCCAACCGTAGGTACTACAATAGGTACCAGGTACAGATACAGCTCTATCGTACCAACTGCAAATCATATTTGAAAAAAAAACGCCACACGTGTGGACATCGGGTGTTATCCCCTACATGGTGCTGCCTCATGATCACTATAGTCCCGTCACTTCGTGAGGGTCAGTCCGATACTACAGACTTGCTTACTCTAATGTGGGTGTATTCGGAGGTGGCCCTCGGCAGTTCTCCGGCCTCTAAGCCTACTTCTCAGTTCTTAATTTCCGACGAGAAAATTATTTTTTCCGGACCGATCTCTGTTTTTTTCTTTCCTTTTTTTTTCCTTTTATTTTACCCTGCTTCTTCTGCGCACACAGCCACGTGAAGACACTAACCAAGCTCCGACAGCCACAGTATCTGCGTACCGTATGCACAGCAGAAAAGCCTGAAATCGGCCCTGCACAGAGCAGCAAGGTACGTGCTTGGTACAGCAGTGCGTTCGTGTCGACCAGACAGCAGAGTGAGACAACGCAAGCCAGCAGACAAGAACAAATGTTTTGCCGAGAGATACCATGCATGTACGAGTACTTTTTGGGTCATTTTTTCCTCGTTGATGTTGGTGCTCTTTGACGAATGCGTAATAAAGCCACCAATATCTAATTCGGATTGTCTCCAAGTACTGTTGACACTCAGCCTTGTGACGGCCGCCATGTAGACGTAATACACGTTTTTTAGTATAGACCATAAGATGATTGACGTGACCTAAACCAGCCGTCTCTTTGCTGTCACGTCAACCGCATGTTCCACGCTGCCGTGTGTATTGTATTCAAAAAAAAAAATCCACCCATCGACATCCAGCACACACATGTCCGGGCCGATTCGCCATCCTAGGGAGACAAAAGCTCTGTAGTCACAAACTTCGAGACAGACATATACATTGCGCGTACTTCAAGCAAGGAAACAGGTACATACGGTATATTCATCCATGTGGCGTCCGGGCTGTTGCTTGGAGCATGGCGGCGGGATTCTTGGCATTGTCGAGTCGCCAGTTTGCATCTACAATCAATCGTGGACCTTCGTCCGCTCCATATTATTTGTCCTATTTTCCAGGGTTCTTCACGGTGCGGTTTTTCCTATCGGTTCGGCACGGTTCGGTGCGGTTAGCGCACCGTAGGATTTTTGCCCTCTTCAAAACCAAACCGCACCGCACCGTAGGATTCCTGATTTCGAAAAACCGCACCGAACCGCACCGTAGGATACATGAAAACACCGAACCGCACCGTAGCACTTACAATTTTTGAAAACAGCACCGAACCGCTCCGTAGCACTTACTATTTTTGAAAACCGCACCGAACCGCACCGTAGGATTTTCCATATTTTAAAGCCGAACCGAACCGCACCGTAGGATATATCACAGCACCGAACCGCACCGTAGGATGTAAAATATCCGAAAACCGCACCGAACCGCACCGTAGGATTTTCCATATTTCAAAGCCGAACCGAACCGCACCGTAGGATAAATCACAGCACCGAACCGCACCGTAGGATGTACAATATATGAAAACCGCACCGAACCGCACCGTAAGATTCCCTATTTGTTAAAACCGCACCAAACCGCACCGTAGAAATGCCATCGAAACCGCACCGCACCGGGTGCATGAAGCCATAAACCGTTAGACCGGTTACTTAACGGTGCGGTTAACTTGAAACCGTAGAAAAAACGCGATTCTAGCGGTTCTATATGGTCACGGTTTCGCACGGTTTACGACGTTTTCTGCACGGTTTCGTGTCAAAATTAAAAAGAGTCCCCGCTAGCTTGGTTGATCTAATGGTATTTCATGTATTATTTGTTGTTTATCAGCTGATTTGTAGGTTAACAATTTATATTTATTGCTTACGTATTGAATATTTGTGTGCTACTGCTATTGCTCTTTTGACATTGCGAAGGAAGTAAACAAGATGTAAGTATTACACGATGTATTATACGTATCTGGCATGTATTACGCTTCCAATAAGACACCAAGCATTCGTCCGGCGCAGCTCCAAATCACTAATCACGGAGCATCTTCCTTGCCAGGCACGCGCCATCAGCTGCCTGCTGTATCTTAGCGCAGTGGTGCACCGGAATAGCACAACAGCTGCTAAGAGCACGAACTCGAGTTAGTCGAGAGGTGTAGCTAGAGTATGACACGCCTGGGCGGTGTTGGGGTGCGCCAGCGAGCGGCTGCTACAATGGTGCTCTCTCGCCCGCTTGGTGTCGTGGGAAAGGCGTTGGCTACTCGTACTCGCGCTCGTGCAGGTTGCTGGTATCATCGACCGTGAGAACAGGACAGCCCGTGTGTCATGTCAATCCCAACACACCGTGATAGCGGCAGCAGCAGCAGCGCGGTCTAAGTGTCCGGCGCCGGGCGTGCTCGGAGCGGAGCACGCCTGCGCGGTGGCGACGTACGCTGAGCGCAGCAGCAGCAGCGGCGGCGGCGGCGGCGGCAGCAGCAGCTTCACACGACGAGAAGAAATGCGAAGCTGGTCCCACAATTGAACAAAGCGAAAACAGAAACTGTTGCTATTGCCGATGCTGGTTCTGATGATGCTTGTTATTGTTGCTGAAGCGGATGGAATGCTGCCGCTAGCTGTGCTGCTGCTTGGTGTGATGTGATACCTGCGGCGGCACTGCGGTGAACTCTGCCACCGTCGCCGTTGCTTGGCTGCCGTTGGTACTAGTACCTGGTGCGCCATGTTAAAAAAAACGTCAGAAACCATACGAATTAGTGGTTTGTACGGATTACTCATACGGTGCACCGTAGAGAAGCAGCGGCTTCGTTAATGCGCCGAGAAAAGCTTGAAAACCGTACGAAACCGCGTTTCGTACGGTTTATTCATAAGGCGCACCGTAGGGAAAACACGGTTTAATACGGTTTTCCTTACGGCGATTGGCCCCGCACCGTAGCAAAATCCGTTCAACGGGAAACCGCACCCAGCTACACCGTAGGATTCATCACAGCACCTAACCGCACAGTAAGATTTGCTAGATATGAAAACCGCACCGAACCACACTGTAGGATACATGAAAACACCGAACCGAACCGTAGCATTTACGCTTTTGGAAAACCGCACCGTACGATTTTCAAATTTTCAAAACCGCACAGAACCGCACCGTAGGATATATCACAGCACCGAACCGCACTGTAGGGTTTACAATACCCGAAAACCGCACCGAACCGCACCGTAAGATTTCCGATTTTTTAAAACCGCACCGAACCGGACCGTAGGATTTTCGATTTGAAAAAACCGCACCATGCACGGGCGGATAACCGTGAAGAACCCTGATATTTTTCCTTTCTGAGCGAGCGTAGCGGGCTTCGAATCCATAATATGTGTCCTATGTTTCCTTCCAGAGCGAGCATAACGGGCTTCGAATGCCGCCCGCGCCTTGTACTGGTATGCTTCGAGTATTGCGGAAAGCAGCACGCCTATATATGTAGCCCGAGGTTCAGCGCACTCGTGCACACTCTAAATAACGCCCCAGACAAACCGTCGGCCATCCCTCCGTGCATTTTTCGAAAAATAACAATACATAAAAAGCAGTGTTCCAACTTACCCGCCCGTTCTTGAGGTCAGCCGGTTAACCACACCCAGATGTCTCGCCGCATTTCCTGTTGCGCTGACCCCCGCCGCCCCTTGTCTTGCCCCAACTCCTCCGCCTGCTCCTCCCCCTCCTCCTGCTGCCCCCCCGCCCCCCCCTCCTCCTCCTCCTCCTCCTCCTCCTCCTCCTCCGCCAGCTCCTCCCCCTCCCCCTCCTGTCCCTTGGCTGAGCATGGACTCCGCGAGCGCCGCGTATGCCGGGTTCTGAAGCCTCAACGGGAGGGACTCGCCGGGGAACAGCACCACCCCAGGTAGAGACAGGATCGGCATTTCAACGGTAGATCCCACCTCCAGGTCTTCCCTCGACAGCGATGACCCCGTCGTAGCCTCGCCCAAGTAGGAATGCATGGCGGGGGTGGGCAGCAGCGCCCCCGGGGAGACCACTACCGCGGGTGAAGGTGCCGGTACCCGTACCGATGCCAGGGCCGGTGCCAGGACCGGTGCAGGGATCGACGCTGGCACAGCTACTGGTATTGCTGCCGGTATAGATGGCCGTACCGCTGCGGGGACAGCTACCGGTACATATGCCGGCACCGATGCTGGAATTGTCGATGCTAATGCCAGTGCCGGCGGTGCCGATGCCGGTGGCATTATTGGTCGGTCTCCGTTTGGCGCAGCAGGCTGGTCGTTCGGGTTGCGGACGGCCGCCGGATCTCCTTCTTCTGGCGTGTGTTGTTCGCTAATGCTGCTGCTCCTGCTACTGATGCTGTCGCTGTCATTGCCGCTGCCGTTGCTGCTGCTGCTGTTGCTGCTGCTATTGCCGCCGTTGCTGTTGCTGATACTGCTTCTGTTGCCGTCTGCGGGGCTGCCTGCTGCTGCTGGTGCAGCTGCTGGTGCTACTGCTGGTGCCGGTGACAGCGGCGATGGCCGTGGCTGTGGTGGGGAATGCGGTGGGGGCGGCGGGCGCGGCGGCATGGCCCTGCCTCCGAACCAGACGATCTCCGGCTCTTGCAGGCTCCTTTCCCAGAAGCTGGCGTCGTCCATGTGGTGAGTGCTTGCTGTGTGCTTCTTGCAGGCTTGTTGTGCCGAACTTGAACTCTGTCGGCAGAATGTTCTTGCTGTGCGCGACGTAAAGTATACGTCCGGTAACAGCAGGGTTCTCGCCAGAAGAAGCAACACCACCGCCAACAACTACTACAGCGGCAGCAACAGCTGTAGCAGCAACAGCAGCAGCAACAGCAGCAGCAACAGGAACAGGAACAACAACCAAAACGAAAAGAACCACAATAGCAGCAACCAAAGGAAGCTTGGCTTGGGGACTGGGGACTGAATACTAAACACTGAACGCCCTTCCTGAAAAAATTGGCTGGGCGCTTCCCTGTTTTCGTTCGCTTTTACGATTGGGGCAGTGGAAACGGCACCCACCCTCTGAGTTTCGGCTCGCCTCCCCCAGCTGCTGAGCGTAGCTTCAGGCTTCTCGTTCGCTGGGGATCGAAATGTGTCCGACGCCTACATTCAAATCAACAGAGCATCCAAACAATAGCAAACCCTTCACCGGGACATGCATGTTTCGTCCCCTATTTCCAGGAATAAGAACAACTGACCCAAACAACATACTCATTCTCTCTGTCACAGCAGAACTACGCCTTCGTAGTTGCGCCACACACACCAGAGGGATGGTCTCGGGTTCGACTGTTCGCTACGCGTCGTGGCCGTACTTCTTTGCCCTATTGATCATGTCCGCCGGGGTGATCGTCCCTCTGCTGGTTATGGTCACGAGATTGCGACGCAACCTCTTCAAGCAGCTTCGCCGAGAGGCAGAGTAAAGCACAGCAAGCACGCATCAACAACCCAGAGGATAAGCCGATGGTGGTTGAAGCACGAAGAAGCGCGGACCATGTAAGGGGACGGCAGTGATACAGCGAGTCCCGCAATACCCCCCCCCCGCCAGCACTTTTGGTTGATAACTCCGCCAGAGCAAGACAACAAGGAAGCCCTCATCAAGTTTCGCCGCATTTTTCGGGTCGGTGCTTGGGTCCGTGCCGCTAGCTGCTGGGCTGCTGCTGGGCCGGGGTGGGTGCATCACTGGTGGCGCGTTTAGAACCGGGAACATTGCGCTGGTACGATTGTTTGCATCGAGGAAAAGGGGAAGGTATCAGCAACATCGTTGCAGGTTTCTGTTTTGCTTGCTGCTTGCTGTTAATGCTAAGCCGCTGAGCCCTCAGCAGCTGCTGTGCCAGGGTGGCGGCATGCTGTGCCAGGGGGTGGGTGCATGTTGGGATGCATCCATGAAGGATGTTACGCTGAACGTTGCACCCGCGGTCAATCCTCCCAGGAGCAAATAGCTCTGCAGCAAGCTTCCGTGGCGTGACGTGCTCGCCTAAGCCCTGTCATCGAATCGCAGGGCAGTGACTCGCAGAAGCACATTGTTCTCGTTCGCTGTTACTTACCAGTGAGATCTAGAAAGCCGGGAAAGCTACGACCCTTCGAGGCCGTCCCCCAGCTCACGTTTTGCGGCATGATGGCAGCGGTACATGAGAACTGCTGTGCTAGTCTACGCATACGAGCATGACACGTACGTAAAACTAGGGGACGTTTTGGTTGGGGGGGTACTTTTTTTCGCTTTTTGGTGTGTACAGTCACACGTAGTACCTGTCGTTGTCTTGTGGTATCGAGAGATCATCCCAGATTCGAAGGTGCTTATTCCGTGTTTAGGGTCGGTCAATGCCCACGGCGGAGCCTTGCCTTGCGCGTGCCACCACTGCAACGTGCTGTGCGGTGGTGCGGGGCCTAGATGCTGTGCTTTGGGAAGGAATTGACGCGGCACATGCTGTACCTTGCCTTGACCGTGCGGGGCTCGTTTTGGCGGTAGCAATACTGCAGTACAGCAGTTGCGGTGATTCCAGTAGATAGAGCAGTATCCAGCACTCGTAGGCGATGCTTCAGGCGGGGCACAGCTGTGAGGAAGTCAGGCGTATTCGGCGTTCTAGGCATGGCGTACTCGGAGGTACTGGCGTGTACTCTGAGGTGTTGGTGTTCTTGTATTAACACTGGCGAGATGCTGGGAGTGCTGTCAGCCGGCAGCACGTTTGATACAACTGATGTACCAGGTATTAATAGTTACCAGGTATGTTCTTCGTTTCAAGGGGTGTCCTTCGTACCAGAGTACGTGTAAAACTTGCGATTGTACTCACACGAGTACCGGTAGTCTTTCTGCATTTGCGTGTCGTACCGGTACGGCATTGGTACTAATAGGAGTGTTATGAATAGTATATAACATAGTAGTTTATTTTTTTTTCATCTTGGGGTCACCGCTGCCTCTACATGCACGCACCGAAGGGAGGATCGGACACGAACGCGGTTTCTTGGAGAAAAACCCAGGCGGGTTTCAATGGCGATGGCTTGGGGTTCGGGATAAGGGTGAGGGAGGGGGCAAGCACACGGGACCGATCAAGAAAGGGCGCTCTTGTTCCTGCCTGGCGCCAAACGACGGGGGCTCGACGGACAACTCATTTTGGTGCCGCCTGGTGGGTCTTGGAGGAGAGGGAGGAGGAGGAGGACGGAGACGAGGAGGAGGAGAAGGGGGGCCGGGAGGAAGAGGAGGAGGAGAAGGAAACCACTGCCAAGAAGCAGGAGGCGGTGGGGTGGGCGGCGGGAAGCGCGGGGGTAAGGGGGGTGTCCGCTTCCTGCCTTGGAGCAACCGGCCGCCCGAGGTGAGTGGCATTTCCTGTGTTTTCACGAGCGGGACCAACGTGTCGAGGATAGGAGTATTATGGTGTGTTCTTCCCCTCTCACTTCAAGGTGGATCGACAACAAAATGCCGCGTGGGCCCCACCTTGCCGCTTGCGGTCCACCGCTCTTGGGATGGGTTACATGCAGGACAAATGTGTCCTGGATGCTGTAAGAAACCTGTTGAGAAAATGCAGTACCGGTACTCTGTCTTACTGATGGCGGTGCTGCTGTAGTTGGTGCATTTTTAATGTACAGCGGTAGTATTGACAGTGCCGAAATTCGATAAACTCAAGATCTGGAGACTAGATATGTTGGGTTTTTTTGTTCGTTTCATCTCGGGCGCTGTTTGTCTCCCGGGCTGGCGGCCGCCGTGCGCTCACTCCCCCCCCCATCCGCTATCCACGGTTCGGCAGTAAGCACCCTTGCGTTAGGGGTGAACCTGTGTTAGGGATTCAACTTGCGTTACAGGTACAAAGAGCACTCTTGCGTTTAAGGCACATTGGTACCACTTGCGTTACAAGACACAAACAGCAGCCCGCTTGCGTGAATGGTACGTAAGTACCACTTGCGATACGAAGGCACAAACAGTACTGAAGGCGCTGGTACAGCAGTAAGTGCCGTTGCAAACAAATACAAGTGGCTATTATTTTGTTTTCGGCGCCGACCAGAGGACGCCATTGAAAGGCACTCTCTAAAGACACAAAGGGCAGAGCAGCTGCTGATCGGCCACCTCCGTTCGCCGTGGTTGCTTCCGCTTGCTGTTGCCTTTCTGCTGCTGCAATGTATTCGATATTAATTTCAGGTATTTTTTACCCGAGAACGTGGTTACCCATATTTACTGTGGCCTGTGATATATCGTGAATTATATTTTGAACTCTAACTCCATCTTTGTCGCCGAAAACCTGTGCTCAGTTCTTAAAGAGACGACTTTTCCCGATCCCCTGCTGCTTGTCAGGTGTGTGTGTATCTCCCATTCAAAAATGGCGTTCTCTTCTCGGCTCCACCTGGCGACGGCAACAATATGAAGGCTGCCTCGACGGAACGCAAGACTCCTACGGTAATTTGCACTGCATGCAGAATAGCAGTAGCGCAGGCTATCTTATCGACGATTTTATTATATCGAATTATCGTATCTTCCATATATCGTGCGTACATCGTTCCAGGTATAGAATATTTATATATCGAACTTTCGATATATTGTAGTTGCTGATATACCTGGTAGAATATCGGGCTTTCGACGTGTCGTGCGTAAATCATACCGGCGTATCAGACGTTCGATACCTAGTATGTCGTAGAAATCGCACACGTATTGCTTTCGATGCCCTGGCAACCCCGTTTTTTTTTTTTGCTGATTTTGAACGAAGCAAATCGGCGCATCGACAACAGTAATATCGAAAATAACGTCGATTTGTTTTTCGCTTACATCGGTATCGTGTCGATTTCGACTCTCGCTCGATATCGGTCGCTCCGCAGCAGAAAACGATGCAAGTCGCATTGTTTTGCGGTGCATGTCGTCTGGCCCTAGCATATGTTGCAGATATTGATTGTTCCGATGCTTGTCGTGTGCGTGGTAGGTTGGGTTCTAACCCTATTTCTGATGCGCCGAACAACGCTGACTCGCTTGCATTGCCCTAGCGTCAGGTGGTTGCAGATGCGACCGCGCATGCGTACGTGTGTTGGTAGAGGCGCGGGAGGGGAGAAGGGGAGGGTGGTCTCGGGGTTGGGATTGAGTGATACTTTCATCGGGGCGTTGGGACTGTTGGGCCAGCCACAGCTTGCGACCATCTCTGGGTTGGCTTGTACTCGGCCTCTGCAACAGCAGTATATCGGGAGATGCAGGGTTTTTGGGTGGAACGGGCATTTTATTTTGTGTTTTCGTCAGTATGTACAAGGTACACTTTTTCATGGAACGCGGTGCGTGGGACATCTGCCGTCCCTCATTGATTAATGCCAATTTATGTATCCATGTGCGTCTTCTGCGAAGGCGAGATGTGGTGCAGCTCCCAATTGAGAATTTGGGCTCGTCGGGGCTAAAACTCTGCAACTCCCAATTGAGAATTTAGGGCTCGTCCGGGGCTAAACCTAGGCAAACATTGTGTTTAGCGCTCTCGACGCGCCTGATTGGCAGCCTTGTCCGAACTGAATTGGACGACGAGCGCTACGATAATTGAGATGGTGCGTTTTGGCCAAAGCTTAATCTGACTAACATGGCTCCTCAACTCAAGAATGCAGTATGACATATCGGTGGAATGCCTTTTTGCCTGAAGGTGCTCACAATGGTCTTAGATATATCCATCAATAGGCTATGGGGTTGTTCGTCGGCTTGCAAAAAGTGTTACAAATTTTAGTCCGTTGTGGGACCATAAAAAAATATGCTAGAAAAAATGTATGCACCTGTACCGTAGCACATGTAATGTTTCTGAGCCGGAAGTCGAAATTTATTTGAAGATGAAGAGATGATCTGGTCTCGGCTCCTTTGCCCTGCATCTTGAACATAGTCCGCACGACGGCGACTTACAGTAGGAGGACCGGCGCCTCTGTTGGGCAACGGCCATCGTCGCTGTCAGTATGGTGTTAGTTCCGTCCGCCCTTTGACCAAGGCTGCAGTCGGGGCGGTCATGTTTCGTACGGTAGCTCTGGTGCGCCACATTTGTTTTTTTGGGAGGTTTCCTCAAACAGTATAGTAGGAACCGGACCAGCAGGTACAGTAGCCTTTGCGATGTTCTCATCCCACAAATCATACCAGATACAAGTATCAAATATATTTGGGGGAGCTCAAGACCTTTTCCCAAACTCTGGTTTTGGAGAAGAAACAAAAATGCTACCGGAACAACCCCATGATGGCCTAGGTACGCGCGACGAGAACCATGCCCGAAAATATATATATATATATATATATTTCCGACCATTTCGGTGTGAAGGAGAGCCCGGTCGTTCAGAACTATTTCAAGCTGGAAAGTTCTTCTTTCGTAGCACCCGCGTTAAAAAACGGATTTAGAGCATGAACAGCAAAAGACAAGAAAAAAAAAATCGAGAACCAAGAACCTAAGGCGCGCGCCCAGGTATACAAATGCTCTTATCCTTTGGAAACTAAGAGAGGTGACATTCCGACGATTTTTTGGGTCAAGTAGTGCTCAGCCCTACCATCATTCAGAGAATATTTTTGACCTCAAAAAGTGCTATCTCGCGCTATCGTAATGGCACGCGTCCGATTGCAGTTTTAGCTTGGACTGATTCTACGATACCCCCCCTCCAAAACCGGCGACTTTGTATGACGAACGTTTCATGGCTGCTCGATACGATGAAGCATATATATGCTATGAAACAAACATCCTCAAACATTTTCCTGTTTGCAAAGGACTATCGAACGGTGACGTCGGGGTGGCAAGGGGCACCGTACTTCAGAACATACGTCCGGGGGCTGGTTTCAAAATCGGCGATTCCGTTGAAGAAAAAGGTTGGGGGGGCTACCGCAAAACGACTCCTCCTTGAATTTTTTTATTTGTGTGATTTATTTAGAGCTATATACAGGTGAGGAGGTCCACAAAAAAAAATGGCAAGCACATCTCTACCGTGTACGTACCGTGTGCCAATATATACTACACCGGAGTTGTCATGATATCCTTTGCAGAATGTTCACCTTCGCGATGGAGCCCTGCACCTTGGCGTGGCACGACCATCTCTCGTCGTTTGGGCGGATTCTCCACAGCGACTACACTTGGGGTCTAAATCAGCATAAACACGCTCTTGTCCTTCTGTCTGCCCCCTCTCAAAAGCCAAGGAAGGAACTACGATATACGCACATTTTTTCCCCCCGATCGGTGTCCCTAACGGACTCTTATACCGCAACGATGTCAACCGATAGCTGACACATGCAACAAGCGACCCACGCCCCAGCTTCCTCCTTCTATGCCCCCTTGTGCACTTCTAGACCCCAGGTACCTGATTTCAAATTACGATGTGCTCAGCCGATGACGCCGTATCTCGACAAGCACGCACATCGTTCAGAAGTTGTAAACGCACCCTCTGTTCATCGATTTTTTATTTATACAGTTTTTCTCCTCCGGCTAGTCTAATGGGTAAAACTAAAGCTTAGCGAAGCTCACCTCACCACAAGTTGCACGTGTTTTCACATGTAGCCGTGGTGTCATTTTTGTTCCATTGCGTTCACAAGCCAGCACGAACTGTGGTGCGCCACCCGGCTTCAGTAACGACACAACAGACCTCGACCTCAAGCAGCACTTGTTAGAGGGGGGGTTATGTTGTTTTGATGTCTTTCTTTGCAGTGTGGCTCGACGGGCACTCGCGCGACTGGCTCCCCTGTTCCTTCGCGGTCTTAGCTTTTACGTGCTGGCCAATTTGATGTTGTTGCGATGTGAACCCGCGGTGGAATCGATATAGCTACGCTCTGCGCCAAGCAAACCGCCGAAAGTACTTTCGTCGAGGTGAGGTGCAGAGTCACGAAGCGCAAGTAACAAGCGGACCCGGTGGTGAGGGGTACCCTCCCTGCCCTTGTCTTGGCCAACTAAATTGTGCGAGGCATAACGGAGAAGGATTGATGTGGCCCCTGGAGAACACGGCACTCTCAAGGCCAGCTCCAGCTCTTGGCAGTGAGTGGGTCCCATAAACGGTCGCTTCGCCCCCTCTCTCTTCAGCCGGCCGGCTCTGCAGCATGCCACAACACCACCGCAGCACGGCAACCATATACCGAGCGGGTCTCCCTACTGCCCTGTAGTGCCGGTTGCCCGATGCAGTGCCTGCGAAACAGCTTGTGGTACCGGTGGGGGTCACCGCGGTGGTGGTGTTAATGTATGCGGCGTAGTGCCGGTTGCCACTATATTTCCGGCTGGCACATACCGACGCTATAGGGGGAGCACCACTGTATGTCTAACGACGAGATCAGTCACCAAAAAACGAGAACCGGTCACGGTCGCACGGCCGACGCCACCCAGACTACAAAACTAGTACAGAGTTTCGATTAGTGAGTGACTTGCGTGCTACATGTGAGATAGGTAGGTACTTTTTGGCAAAAACATTTTTGTGAATGACGACTGCCCCTCGACCCCAAATGATCTGAATGACGTCTCATAATTTGTGTTTTGCAAAAACCAAAAAATGCGTCTATCTATACACACATACCTAGGCCATGGGCTTGCTCGTCGGGTTGCGCTTTCGGCTTCACTCGGTTATCAGGAGACCAAAAGGGTGAGTGACCTCGCTGGTCTTAGCCTTCTTGTTGGTTTCGTTTTGCTGGTGTGAACCCGCATAAAGTGGAATGGTTCTAGCTTACGCTGCGCCAAGCAAAATCGTCGAACGAACTTCCGACAGAGAGGTAAAACAGAGTCACTCTTTTATATCATATATGAGACTACAACACCATAGTCTTGGTCAGCAGGAGTAAAGCATACCTGGTACCTGGTATGACGCGTGATACGATGGAGGTGTCACCACTTTTTTTTCTAATAATACCCCTCAATTTGGGAGGTCAAGACCTGTCTTGACCCAAAAACTGATTTTTGGACCAAAAACAAACTGCTGCCGGATAGATGAAAAACCCCATGGCCTAGGTATATATAGCCTACAGCGATAATAATGCAACAACAACAAAAACTATTTCCGACGATATTTGGGTTATGAAGCCTCCCGTCATTCAGAAAACATTTCAGACGAAAAATGTCACCTAGATCGTAGAAGGCGTCGTGTCTGGTACCTGGTAAGACATAAGACCTCCTGAAAAGTCAGGAGCCCCTCAGACAAAAAAAGTGGTGCAGTCAGCCTCTACCGCAGCGGACGCGTGCTGCGGCACAGGTGCACCACTTTTTTTTTCTCATACTACTCCTCAATTCGGGAGCTTAACCCCATTTAGAGCCCCAAAATCCCTCCCTAGATACCACTTCAATTATATTTATAAAAAAAAGGGTTTCCAGTTGTCAAGGCGTTAAGAACTCTCCCAAAAACTGATGAAGAATAAAATTGCCATCATATACCGGGGATTGAAAATCTCATGGCCTAGGGGTAAAAAAAGAGAATATGGTGGGGGGAAAAAATTGCCCATTATTTATTTTTTTTCCGACGATTTTGGGCAAAGGAGCCCCGTCATTCACAAACTGTTTTCGCCCAAAAAAGGTATACCTCTATCGTAGCAAGGTCTATTATTAATACCAGTACTGCGTAATACAGTAGCCCGTTTTTCACCCCTCTGCCTTGAGCGTATGTAGATGCGTGTGGTTCCTCATTAGTGCGGCCGCGCCCCTTGCCGGGTGAACAATACCCGCACTGCACCAAAGTGGGACCTTCGCCCTCGCAACTATATCGGAATAGTCCCGTGTACCCTGGAGAATGAGGTCGTGACAAGCGGATTCCACTCTGCACTAAACAAACTCGGGACCCATACTAAAAGGTACCGAACGAACGCCGGATCCCGAGTTCTATAGCGAGGGTCCCCGACATGGACACTGCACACTACGGTAGCCGTTGCTACGGTATTGCAAGCATCCGTCACAATTTCGCAATTTCCGTTACACCCCGATAATGCTGCCATCAGTTAAATTTTGGCGGGGGGAGGGGGGGAGGGGGGGGGGGCGACGATGGGATGTGGACGCAGTTACAGTGGCTACAACATTTTATAAGCTCCCCAAAATTACGTTTTTTTTGTCCCATTAGTCTAACCTATTGTCCCCTTACGAACCGCATACAGCATACACGGTGTGGGAGACAACCGACTTAGGACGAGAGCTAAAACGAGAGCTGGGTCATTTTTGCAGTAACTCAAGGGGAATAAAAAAGACACGATTCATGTACAGATAGAATAGAAAGAGAATAAAAAGACGCCATGCATATTCAGTAGATTAGGAGAAAAACAAGGTTTGCTCCATTAAAAGGTACCTGGTACTGTACGGTACAAGAAAATAACGGACTAGCCCATTAAAAAGCTCGAGATAGTGAAGAAAGGAGGAAGCATGCCACCTGTGCCCCTGCCCCCAATATGTACATACGGTACATCGAAATCGCCATCGTTGGCCCCCGAAGTTACAAAAAAATGCCACTTAAAGTGGACGGCTAAAACCAACCAACACAAAGAATACAGTATGCACGCTTAAAAGTATTAACAACGCTTGCAAACAAGAAAAATACAAGGTGCACCAACCCCCCCTCCCCTCCCTCTCCCACTGAGAGGAAAAAAATACCCACTCAAGTGAGCGCCACCGCCAATCACCGCCAACACCACCAGTGCAAAATCACTCACCAACCAATCACTAATAGTGCGTGTGCACAAGAAAAAATACAGGGAATCACCATTGTCTACCCAGGTGCTAACGTCCACCTCATGAGCGGTTCATAGTAGGATACAGCTCGCCCTTCATGCGATTCGCTGAGCATCTTACGGTGCTTCGCGCTTGGTGCGAGCAATGTTTGCCCGGCCTGTGAAAGCCCGACGTGCCCCGTCCCGGAATAGTGGGGATGCAAGGGCCTATGGGGCTGCGAGGGTCTATTCGGATGCGAGGGTCTATGGCCTCGAGACTACGACCATGAATGGTGTAACAACTACACCCCCTGCCCACTGCCCCCCTAGTCCAAGCCGCAAACAGACAACGTCAGCATTCCGCCTCCCTGTAGGTTTCTGTTTTTGTTTTTTTCTCTCCTTGCTAAGAAGGCGTCGATGCCTTCCATCTGCATAAAATCTGTCTTGTTCAACACATTGCCCGCCAGCTCCAGGGACTCCACGGGGGACTCGGCAAGCACCCCTCGAGAAATTGCCTGCGGTGGCGTAGCAACGAGAACATAAGCACGCGCGCATCAGGAGGGGAATGTAGAGTTATTTGTCCGTACAGGGTTACCGCTTCCATGTCACCAGTTGTTGCTGTTGCTGCTGCTGCTGTTGCTGATCTCGCAGCTCTAGTTCATCGCTCTACTTCCAACCCGTGGTCACGTGGCACGGCACGAGAACCCTACAGGTAGGCACGAAAAGAGAGCACCACCAACACACAAAACTCAGTCACGGTGGGTGCCAAGATGGCGTGCCAGTTCCACGACCCCCTGTACTAGCCCGTGGTCTTGAAACGGCAAAACGTGTCTAAAGGTACACCCACGCCACGATCGAGGTGTACTCCTTCTGAGGGTCCTCTTAATAAGGAGGTCCATGCCGAACCCGAGAACGGACGCATTATTATAATACGGTAGAGGTGTACCGTTTTTTGGCCGAGTCTCCTCGCTTGAGGAGCTTCATTACCTCTGAGGCTCCTCACGCGAGTAGTCTCAGAGGAAATGAAGCCCCTCAAGCGAGGAGCCTCAGAGGTAATGAAGCTCCTCAGGCTCCTCAAGCGAGGAGCCTCAGGGTAATGAGCTCCTCGAGCGAGGAGCGTCATTACCTACCCCAGAGTCTGGTTTGGGGCGAAAAACAAACAAAAAAAAGCGCCACCCGCTTAATAATCCCATGGTCTATTAATGGTAGGTATACAACGAAAATTATATCCCCCCCCCCCGAAAAAAAAATGAAATTCCGGGCGATTTTGGGGTTAGATAAGGCCAGCCCCGAAATTCAGAAAATGTTTCGCGCCAAAAGGCGCTACCTTTACCGTAGCATGCGTCGGACGCGAAAAAACACGAACGTGCAACTCCACAACAACAACAACAACAACAACCACAACATTGGCCTAGGCAAAGACAAAGCTATCAGCGTGTCTGCGCTGGCGGGTGTTACTTGCCTCGATAATTTTTTTTTCTTCAGTTTTTACTAGAGTTTTATCCCCCTTTTCTACCTCGCGACAGACACCCGCCGGATTTTGAATCTAACCACATCCCGATGGGGAACCTCGTAGACAAAAGCTATAAACGCGTCTGTGCTACTGTAGTTGCTGTTAACTTGTCGGGTTTGTGTGGCCACGGACTCTAGACGTTTTACAAGAAATAACGTGAGACAACCACAACCACAACCACAACCACAACCACAACCACAACCACAACAACAACAAGGACAAGGACAAGGACAAGGACAAGGACAAGGACAAGGACAAGGACAAGGACAAGGACACGGGCAACGGCAACGGCAACGGCAACGGCAACGGCAACGGCAACGGCAACGGCAACGGCAACGGCAACGGCAACGGCAACAGCAACGGCAACGGCAACGGCAACGGCAACGGCAACGGCAACGGCAACGGCAACCGCAACCGCAACGGCAACGGCAACGGCAACAGCAACAGCAACAGCAACGGCAACGGCAACGGCAACGGCAACGGCAACGGCAACAGCAACAGCAACAGCAACAGCAACAGCAACAGCAACAGCAACAGCAACAACAACAACAACAACAACAACAACAACAACAACAACAACAACAACAACAACAACAACAACAACAACAACAACAACAACAACAACAACAACAACTTGCCGGGTTACTTGCGCGGTGGCTAACTGTTTTTTCTTCAGTGGTTTTACTCTTACTAGAGTTGTGTCCCCCTTTTTCCAACATTCGACAGACACTCCCGGGTTTTGAAGCCAACCACATCTCGAAGGGAAACCTTGTACACAAACCTACAAACGCGTCTGTGCTGGCGAGTGTTACTTGCCGGGTCACTTGGGCGGTGGCTAATCGCATTTTCTTCGTTTCTTACAAGAGTTTCATCCACCTTGTCTAGCTTCCGACACCCCCCGGAATTTCAAGCCAGCCACACTCCTTAGCGAAAGCTTGTATATCATTTTTTTTAAAAAGCACTGCAGCTGTGAAATCGAAGATTTCGTCGAAACTTATATTTGCAAGGTGTGTGTGAAACTCCCATCGCGCGTATTACGGGGTGTGGTTCCTCAATAAGATTATTATTTTATTTTTTTTCCCCACACTTACTTTCCAGCTTCTGAACAAGCCGTGGTCACAGGCGTCGTCCCTTCCCCCCCCTGGTTCTTGACTTCAGTTTTTATCGCGCATAGGGTTTACCAATCCCACTGCTCGTCGATTTTTCATGGAGTGTTGCTCACCCACGCTCTCGCGTTCTCCGCAAGAAAATTATGCGCAAGAGAAGGTCCCCACGACTTTGCACAAGTATGCACTCGGGGGTATTCGAACTCACGAAACTGACCTATACCAGACTCGAGGATAACTTGATACGCCACCGGGGCGACATGTCGGTGACTCCCCTTGGAACTACAGCAGTAGTGTAGCATGTACCAGGGTCAACAGGGTGATGTTCAACAGGGTGATGTTAACCAATCTGTGCGCAGAAAAACTTGTATGTATAATGAATGAGACATTGAACAAATACAACGACAGCGGGTGGTTCTTCACTTAAGGGACCCCGTGGGCCAAAAAAACGTTTGGCCAAAAGAGAGCTATATACCACAATCCTAGCACAAGTACGGGGGTAACAGAAGCAAAAAAAAACAAGAATGCAGTCGGGGGAGGGGGGGGGGGGGGGGGTAACAGGATGACGCCCAGTTCCACCATCGATATGTACACGAGAAAAACGCATTCAAGGAGACACCATGCTTCGCCTGCCTGATCTACAGTGTACGTAGTAAAAACAAGTCCAAACGAAAAGCTTTGTCTGGGTACATACGATGCCAAAGTGACATCCAACTCCATGACCTATCGTACAAACCCAATCGAACCGTATATATATCACACGCAGCTTGCGTAGATCAGTTTTGAACGAAAATATCGATTCCACAGCTGAGAAAATAATCATAAAAAAAAAAAAAAGCAAAAACAAGGTAGGGGAGCATCTCGTCTCGCCTGCTGTCCAGTGAAGGGATCAACCGCCGCGATGCGGTTGCACCTAGCAGACAACTTCTTCAGCTTCGGCAGGCCGCGGAGTTCGTCTCCCAGCGCTCGTATCGCGTTATCGTCGATAATCAACTCCGCCAGAGCCGGCAACGCACCCGACAAGGGCGGGATGGCCTGGATCTCGTTCGCCGACAAGTCGAGCACCTGAGCACGACGGCGACAACGTCCAAAGACACTATATCAGTACTGCAACTTAAAAAGCGTCGGTGGCACAGCGGGGGGGGAGAGGGGCTTTGACATACCTTCCAATTACGGGCGGCACGGCAACGACGTCGGAAAAAATCGACGAGCACCGCATCTTCGATGGCATCGGTGGGCGATACAAGGTGCGCGGGGTGGAGTGAAGCGGCTTTCGACTCACAAAAACAATTACCGACGGCACACTCGGAGAGAGCGAGCTCTCGTCACGCATATTAGCCCCGGCAAAGCGCAACGTACAGCATACGTCAGGAGATATTACTAGATACTACTATATGCACGCACTACCCCATGAACCGCTCAACAGGCCGGATGCACAACACAATAAAATTGGCGTAGAACAGAAACGGGATTGCAAAGCAGGTTGGACACCATTATAAACACACAAGTTACATCGGACAGACCATGATTTATGTCATCTATATAATCTACATAACCTATATCATCTACATCAGATCAGATCCTGAATCTGGCGTTATAAAATGCTGTGCAGGATCTTCATACAGAGGGTACGGATCCAACCAAGGAGACATGTGCTGAATCATGCCGAACGAACGGCTGCTACCCGATAACATCATATATTATTAGATCATACAGATCTTTCTTGAAATATCTAGATGATCAACTGGAGATATGTGGTCTGTCCGAGGTGTCAAGCAGGTGAGGAGCCGAGCCGGTGAGTCAGCTGACTCGCCGTCCCTTGCCCATGGCCCGGCTCCCGCCACCTTAACATGGCTGTTACACTACACTTGACGATGGTGACGATGGTAGCGATGTTCTCACAGCACTATTTCAGGTAGTTAATTTCCTCGAAATACAGCCTGCATCCACCAAAAAGGCTTGAAAGAAAAAAACGCGTCCCGATAGAGCAAAAGCACGTAAAACCATAGCGCATGCTACGACAGAGATGCACTCTTTTATGTTTGCCTTCTGAGGGAGGCGGCTTGAGGAGCTCTGCCCCGCATCCAAAAACTGTTTTGGGGAAACAAAGCAAAATTGTTCTCCGAGGACAAAATCCCATGACCTACGAAGGTATATAGCGAAACCAAACATAAAAAAAGGGACGATTTCCGACGAGTCCGCGTTAAGGAGCCCCGGCATTCAGTAAAAGATTAGGCCAACAAGGGCAACGTCTACCATACAACGCGTTCATAAAACATGAAACCGTCGTAGCAACACGACAAGGGAACGGCACCGCGATACAAACATTAAGTTCCAAGCAGGCGAAGGCGACACCATTCTAACGTTGAAGCGGCTGAATAATACTGGCATTTGTGCGTGTCGTATCGGTTGCAGTGATGTCTATGGTCTGTGGTACTGCCTTATCCACGGCCAAGAGCACAGAGCACACATACAATACAAACCTGGTATGCTGTCTGTACGACATACCGACCCCACAAAAACACCGAAGCGCTCTTGGTGAGCGAAGCATTCTCGACTACAAGTAAATTACTGACAAAAACACGGGGCGCTGGTTGACAGCTCCATTCCATAGGGCATGCAAGAAAAACTACGAAACCCCACGAACTGCTGGTTTGCCCCTGTCTACGTATCACAACGCCACATTAGGTGGCCTACCTGAAGCTCAGGAAGGCCGTTCGTCACCGCGAGCGGCACCTCCCCCAGCTTGTTTTCTCGCAGCACCAGTTTCGTCAGGCACAGCGGCAACCCTTTCAACGCTGAGGGGCCGCTGAGCCGGTTCCCTCGGGCCGAAATGTCCGTGAGGACAGAGAGGGCGCTCAAGTCGGGGAGATCCTGTGGCGTGCGGGAGAACATAGTCGGGGTGGTGTGGGGGGGGGAAGCAGAACTTGCGTCAAGTGTCAAGGTGTCAGGGGAGTAGGATCAATAGAAAGCTTGGATATCGGCAGAAGGAGAACCATTAACCTACACAAATAAACCCGAATAACGCCCCCCCCACACCCCCCGGAAACGGTGGCTTACCTAGAGGGAGGGATGGGGTCGGACGGAGTAAACGGGGAATAAGGTTCAGGGCAACCCTTACATCGAGCTGGTTGCCGTCGAGTCTTAGCGTCTTCAGCTTCACTAGAGTGCTAATCGCCGCCGGCAGGAGCTTGAGAGAGTTCGATGACATATTCACCACCTGCACGAAAACCCCATTCGACAAACCGACGTTCCAGGTCGATGGCGGGGGGGGGGGGGGGAGAGGGGGAGGGCCACAGGGAAGAAGGGCGGGACGGCGGGAGGGCGGGACGGCGGGAGGGCGGAAGGGAGGGCGGAAGGGCGGAAGGGAAGGAGATAGGGAGGGAGGGAGGGAGGGAGGGTTTGAGGGAGGGTTTTGTGAAAAATCAAAATGGAGAGCAAGCGACGGAAAAGGAAGGCGCACTCGAAAGTTCAATACGCAAAACAACGACCTCCTACGTAGAGAACGCACAACGCAAATACGGTCAGCAGCTGTAGAGAAAAGACAACACCCACGACCGTTGAGACAACACTTCCACGCTACAAATATCCGCGCACGCTCGTGAGCCAAACTACGTAGTAAGCATGTCCCGGGAGCGAGCAAGCAGCGCTGTCTCAATGTGGTGTGGCAATCGCAGTGCCCGCCGGTTTGGGGGGGGGGGGGGGCGGTATGGTCCAAAGCTACGAGCCTCGCGATTTGCGCGGTCTGCAGGCAGCGGTCGACCTCGTCGTGTTGAATGTTCGTTGGTGTGCACTTAAATGGCGCATATAAGGCACCGTCGACACGAACCGGATGGGGCTGTGCCACGACGTACTGGCGCTGTTAAGAAGCGTGCTATCATGCGATAGAGGTCGCACTCTTCGACCGAAACACTTTCTGCACGACCGGACTCCTTGACCCAAAATCGTCAGAATGTCACCTTTTATTTTTGCGATGTGCAGTTCTTGTATACCTTGGGCATGGGATTGTTCCTCGGGTAGCATTTTTATCTCGCATAAAAATGTCGGTTTTCGGGTGAGGCATAAGAGCTCATCAATAGGTTAAGAACCTCAGAAAAAAAAAAATGATGGCACCTCTACCGTAGCATGCGCGTTAACGCCATTCGATTTGCAACTCCGTCTTGGGGGACATTGGGGGACAAACTAGTTGGCACTCGAGTTGTCTTTCTTTTTGCCGGAGAACTAAGGGTTTAAGTGCTGGAAATGCTGACAGCTATCCCTTTTCCAGTCGGCTCGTATATGTATGGCTTGATAGCCCATCGTGCCAACTCAAAACAAAAAAACGACGCTGTAGCGCGGGGGACCCGTCCGCCCGCTCGTCGGTCCAGGCTGTGCTGGGCGTTGTGTAGTGTAGTGTAGCGCGGTATGCAGCTCACCCTTAAGTTGACAAGCGAAAACAGGTCATCTGGGACCTGCTTCAGCCCGTGCTCTTGGAGCGCCAGGACACCTGTGGCTGCCGCCGTCTTCATTTTTTGGGCCGTCACCTTTCTATCAGAGATCCCCAACCGTGAATAAGGAGAACCAGAGCGGGCAGAAATAGTTACGGGGGGGGGGGGGGGGGGGGGGGGGGCGAGGAGAGGAGTGAAGAGAGTGAGAGATGAGAGGGGACGGGTGGAGGGAGATGAAGAGAGAAGAGGAGAGAGCAAGTGGTCATCGAGACTCGATCCACACGCTCACAATACGGCAAGGAGTACCAGGTGGGCGTATCTACCTGTACGACGGATCTGTCACCTGTGTGCACTTTATTGTACATGAGAGTTTACAGCTAGCAGTACCTCAACTGCCGTCGCAGTGCATTATTATAGCGCCTAAAGTCAGCTCCAACTGCTGTGGGGTGACTGAGGAGTCCTCCCAACAAAGTGCCCGGAAGGACCTTCCAGGGGCCGCGCTGTTCTGGTATTACACGACTTCGAACGCTAAGCAGCTTGTCTGGCGGGATCAAGGCACGGGAGTAGACCCAACCCAACCCCTTTTTTTTTTCTCACACTTGTACTTTCCAGCTTCTGGACAAACCGTGGTCACAGGTGTGTCGTCACTTCTCCCCCCCGGTTCTCGCCTTCAATTTTTATCGCGCACAGGGTTCAGCAATCCCACTGCTCGTCGATTTTTCATCGAGTGTTGTTGCTAACGCACGCTCTCGCGCTTTCCGCAAGTCAATTTGTGCAAAAGAAAAAGTCCCAACGAATTTACACGAGTACGCACTCGGCGGAAAGTAAATGAATAAAAACTATTCGTCGGCACACGATGCACGAACGTAAGAACTACTCCTCTGGCCTGGGGTGCAGTTATGTGTAAGTACTTACCGGTGCAGTTTATTGAACACGCCTCCAATGTTTGGAACACCAACACTCTCCGTCGACCCTGCGCATTTATTTTTTGTAGTTTAGGGACCATGCCTCAAATGCTTGGAAGTCGACTGACGTTGTTTCGCACTAGTAGTAGAAAGACTTATCGCCTGGTGGCCGATTGTTGTGTGCGTTCCTGCCTCCGCTCGGTACAGGCGGCAACACTAGTCTATACCTGTACCAAGCTGTAGCACTGCTGCACTGCAGCACTGCTGCGATACAAACGCTATAGACTACACGTACCCTCTCAGTCAGCCCATCGCCAAAATAAGACAGACAATACAGACGACACTCCTTGCAATCGCCCGATTGGTCGACGTTCTGCTACTGCTGCTACTGCGGTGCTGCTGTTCGTACACAACTACTCGGCATACACGCTTATGCCACCGTGCACCAGGCGGAAGCATTCTCCGAGTATACGTGATCGTGGAGCGAAAGACGACAACGTATCATTAATAATGAGGTTACTAAAATTCGAAGAGTAAGAGTTCGCTCGTGGGAGGTTAGCTACGTCAACGTCCCGATTGTCATGCTCGTCCAATCCATCGAGACTCCAGAGGGCACATATCGAGCTCAAACGGACACCACAGCATGTGAGCACTTCTCCTGGCAGCTTACTTTCCAGTCTTGTTCTTGGGCTGAGACCCGGGCAAGCTCGCCATGGCATCCCGAATATCAGACGTGGCGCCTTGCCCTCGAGAGAAGGTAGATGCGTGCGACGATCCGCTGTTCCCCATGCTTCCAAGCCCAGATCTCCTCTGATTGTTGCCGGAGCCGTGCTGTGCTTTCGGTTGCTTCTCACCAGTCGGCCTCCCGTGTCTACAACCTTACTCCCCCCTCCCTCTATGGTAGGTAAGCTTTCACACAGTAGAGATTGCCTTCAGACGTGTACCGTGTACGGCGAGCGGCGAGAAAACGTAAGTACGGAGTACCGGTGGTTGTGAAATTGGAAAATGTAGTAAGGAATCTATATTACTTAGTTTAAGTACCGGAAGCCAAGGGTTTCAGTACAAATTATGTGGATCTTTTAGCAGGGACTACAATATTTAAATGGGCTAATCAGAGATCAGAGGGTACAAGGAATAAGTACGACGTAGATGCGGTAAAACCAGGGCGGTACAACAACCTGTGAGTGAGCGTAGAAAGGAGTCCGAGCTACGGTAAGCGTGGACCAAAGAGATGATCTACCAGGAGTGTGTGGGAACTTGTACAGCAGTAGGCCAACGAACAGCAGTGTTCTTGTAGATACCCTTGCAGAATAGAGCTGATGATCCAGATAGTCGTTGCCAGCAGGAGACATGTATAATATGTCTGCTAGTATAGGTCTAGTCTAATGTCCATTGCCTAGACCTAGCACCACAGGCGTATAGCAAACGCTTACGAGTACATCTCTGCGACCTAAACATGTTGTTTAAAAAAACTTTTCGCCCCCTCCCCCAACCCCTCCCCCCCCCCCCCCCCCTCCCCCCTCGAACGCTCCGCCCTCTCCTCACTGGTTGTGAGGCTTACAGGATCTAGACTACCAGTACATGATAAACTGGTGCATTATTTCCAAAACCGTCAGATTTATCCCCTTTATAGTTTCCACGCACAGACTGAGCTCCCCCCTCCCCCCCCGCTCCCTCTTGATCAAACCCAGGCCCCCACGTCCTTAAAACTCCGCCCTCCCCTCGTCGGTTATTATTCGACTTACAGGATTCATCACATGATAGATGCGTTTCCTTCCACAGCTGCCAGATTTTGTCCCCCTAAAAAACGGGTTTTACAGTTTCCGCGCACAGACTGACTAACATCACCCTGTTGGCCCTGATAGCTACACTGTAGTTGCAAGGGGAGTCGCCGACCTATATCCTTAATGAGGACACACAACCCGTAATACGCGCGATCGGAGTATCACACACAGCTTGCAAAGATGAGTTTCGACAAAATCTTCGATCTCACAGCTGGAGTGTATTTTTATTTTTATAGTATGTTTTGTCTGGAAGCTAGACTGCTCGCACGGGACAGCTTTGTAGGCAAGGTGAGGCACCCGTTGAGTACCCCATCTTTAGGGAAGAGTATAATCGGAACAAATCGAGTGCGCCGCGCCGCAGGACCACCGCCCCCCCCCTCTGTCGGTGCACCTCGTCTCCTTATCTCATCCAACCAGAAGTACTGTAGTAATAAAAAAGACGATAATAAAAATACCCTTGTGCCTTGAATTGTGAGCTACTACTGCAAGAGAGAGAGAAGAATCTGTTCATTTGGGTGTGACGGTAATTGCATCACAGATCTCCGGATTTAGTGAGGATTAGCCCCGCGATAACCACTTTCACCACTCACCACGTACCTCCTTGGGAGTTCCACATGCGCAAAATTAGGATATACCCACCAGGGATTCTACTTTGCGAAAAAATATAAAAAGAAGAAAAACGAAAAAAATCCACGTCCTTCCCCACACCCCTTAAGGCACTGCCGGCATAAATGGCGTCCGCAATCTACATACAGATGCGCTTGAGATGCTGGGCTTGAATGCTTCCTACTAATAGGGCCCCCACGAATAACGGGGCGAGACGCTTCAATCTCGGCTGAGTTGCGAACAGGGGCCTCGAGAAAAATGTCGGGTTTCTCGAAAAAAAAAAAATGTACCTACCTGGTTTGCAACTGTGCAAAACTGGTTCGACGGCCGCGGTTTTGACAACTGAAACTGTATCCGCAACCTACGCGTATGAATGAACTATGCCTTATAAAAATGAATAACTTTGTCTTACACTATGTCATGGACCATAGTCGACGAAAACCAAGCTCACTGACCGATGAACCCACCAGGTATCTTGTGCACAACGTACACGCGCGTGCCGCTGTGGATCAACGCTTACGACAGCGAATTGTGATCCAGAGCTTGTTGTCCAGAGCAAAACCGTTTTATTTAGGGTACTGTGACGCATCTCTTTTTTGGTGGAGCTTCGAGTTATCTTGTGCTATCATTGTATAACCATGTGTTCGTGTAGGCTCATGCACTGCTGGTCCAAGGCCCAGTCTTATCCGTGTAGACGAGTTTGGAACCACTTGAGGATTGGTGGGGCGTGTACTTGTAGCTACCGCTGATATATTCCTCTTACGGAAGACGGGGGCTTGGGCCATCAATACATCATGGAATGGGTCTACACGCATAATGACAGTTAGTAACAACAAGAGAGCTCGAAGTTCCAATAAAAGAGATACGTCGAAGTACACTCTATATTTTTTGCCTCTGGATTCTGGACGATAGTTCGCGGTTACCAGCGTTGATCCACCACACACACCAGCCGCACGCGTGTATGCTGTGCTCAAGCTACGACAAGGTTTGCGACCCCCCCCCTGTTCCTATACGATTGTGTGGTGCCTGATTCCCCCGGCCGGAGGCCATGCGACGCTCGATGATGAGAAAGCTTGAGACGAAGGCTCTGCGGACTACTTTCCGCGTGGTAGTGTAGCCTACCGAGGCAACTTGTTAGTTCCCTACTACGACGTTGCTGGCCCCCGCTCTCCCGCACAGGTGTTGGCGCGCAACTACTGCAAAATACCATGATGCGATCATAGCGGGTTGTCACGAGACCGACACCGAGCCTCTTAACCAATGTATGTGGCGTACGGCAATCGCCGTACAACACCAGCACACCACCCGTCACTCCAGTGCGTTACAGTGTCTGCCCCCCCCCTTTTCCCGACGGCCAGGGCGTTCGTTGGTAATACCCCCCCCGCCAAGGTGTTGAGTGTTTGAGGAGCCGAAGCCCGGCGGTCCGCGCCCGATCGTGGCATGGTCGACTGGAGGAACAGTCGACCGCGCCTACTTGCCGCGACGCAGACAAGACCACGGTAGGGGAGGCTGGTGGCCGAGTTGTTTTCCGGCGAGCCCACTGGGTGTGCGTGCTTCCCCAGCGATGGAAAGGTAGAGGGTCTTCCTGAGCGCCCCCGGAAAGAAAATGGTAGGGAAACGAAACCGCATTTTCCCCCTCATGATACACGGTTGAAACGAAAACAAGGGTATGGCAGTAAGCAGTTCGCACATTAGCGTCAGAATTGCGCGAGAGCGAGGACAAGGACAAGGGCTACGACAGTCGAGCTCGAGCGCAGCTTCGTTGCGCCTCACGCCGGTATCCCACCCAACGTCTTGCTACTGCCGTTGGCTGGTGTCCGCACCACAGGACTGATTCTACGTATGATAGCACTCCCCAAAAAAAACAGCCATTTTCTTTAACGAACGTTTCATGGCTGCTTGGCACAAAAGAAGGATGCTACGAAAAAAACGTCTTCGTGTAAGTATTGTTTTGCAAAGAACTATCGGGCGATGACGTCGGGGTGGCAAGGGCCGCCGTGTTCCAGGAGATCCGGCAGGAAATGGTTTCAAAACCGGCGATTTCGTCGAAGAAAAGTTGGGGGGGGCTACTGTAGAGCAACTCACAGCTATTATATTCCAGGGTATGTTTCACAGGCGCGCAGAAGCAAAGGCGCAACGCCTATTTTTAGCTGTGATATGTCCGTCGTTGAGACGAAACCTTGTGAAAATCGGCCGAGGCGCACGTTTCCTTGTGGGCTTGGTCATGCGGCGTTTCCGCAGAGGATGGGGAGCTTGGTTAAAACGCTGCCGTCAAGTCACAAGGGCGAGGACTACCTCGTTACAAGGCGTTCTGCCATGCGTGCCCGGCTGCGATTGAATGAGGCTTCCGCGTTCATACGAGTACACACATGGCGGTTTTAGGGATAGACGCAAGCGACCCTTGATTGTTACACGCAGCTGGAGGATGAGAATCCAATGGCGGTGGAGCAGGTCCTTGGCGGTTGTGTTCCCCAGGTTGTTTCTGCCTCATGTGCGTAATGTTCCAATTTTTTTGAGGACCCTACTTTGCTCCCAACTCGAGATTGGGGGGGGGGGGGGGGGGAGGGGGGGGGGGGAAAGCGCAGTATCACGGCACAGGAGAACAATCGGCCCTCACGACGAATGCATCGAAAGGTTTGGGTACAGGAAAATAGCGCAACAACAAAAAAAAATCGAATGTGTTGTTATTACATTTTCGTCTAACCCCGTCATCGCTCCTCGAGGAACTCTAGAACCAATGGAAGGGCCGCTAGTCCAGCGAGAAGCAGCAGCGTCGTAAGCCGCACCCCTCTAACCCCACCGCCAAGAGCCAAGAGGTCGCCGCCCCCGGCAGCCATCACGACAAGCGCCTGAAAACGAGACGAAGTATGGCATGGCATGGGACGGCATGGCAGGATTGTGACGTCAAGCGCGAGAATCGACTGTTGACCTTAGTGTTGCACTGTATAGAACATGCATATTAGTACAATTTCAAGTATGTCTCCGAAAAGGGGGTTCAATCATAGGGGGTTAACAAGGTTGGCAGTGGGGCGTGTGGGTGTCAAGCGGGAGGACGATCATGTCAACATTTGTTCGGTCAGCAGACTGCGACCGGCCGACCGGCGATGTAGTGCTGTTGTACATAGTGCTGCAGCCGATTGCGATTGCTGCTCGCCGGAGTCAGGCTTGTGAATAGCGGGGTGGAGTTCCAGACGGGGTTAATTTGTGCTTTGACACACGGGGGCGCGAAATCAGTACAGTAAAACAAAAACGAAAAAAGAAACATGCCGTCCGGCTAACTTCCCAAGGCGTGCTAAACACTACTGCAAGCTCGCGGCGTCTAAACAGTAAACATAACTACAGAGCAGCACCGGCGCATTTGCGCGCATTAAGAAGCGCAGAAAACGACACCAGACGCACAACCAGCGCGAGAGCACGACAACACCGGAGTAGTTGCCAAGGACAACCCCACCCCACAACACCCGCCCCAAGCCCTCTCCCTTCTCCCTCCCTTTACTCATGCGAGCGATTCGAACTAGCTACGCCTCTAATGCCCCAAGCCTTGCAAAACAAAGCACGCTTCTTCCGCGTTTTGCCTTACAATCCAACACGCATCTTCTGCTCAAAAGCCCAACACTCACCGTCAAAGCCAGCACCGAGTACGGCCCGGCCATGCGCAGCTCTGTAAGCGCCGCCCCCGTCGCCCTCTCCACGACAGAAACTTCCCCAACCCCCCCGACTGTGCTCTGCTCTCGCCCCCCCCCAGTGACCGCAGCCGCGGCGCCTCCCACCCCCACCCCCCCTCCGGCAGCTTCCGCCCCGAAACCTCGCCCGGTCTCCGCCTCCGGATCTGCGTCACTACTCCGTCGCCGTCGGAGAGCGCTTAGATCTCGCCGAGCGTCGGCTTCTCGCAGCCCCACGGAAGCTTGTCCCGAGTGGTCACCCTCCCCACTGCTGCTGCCAGAGGACAGCGCGTCGTTATTGCCGGTGCCTCCCGAAGACCACCCTTGCGATACCGAGGTTTCACCTTCGTTCGAAGGCGTTTTTACCGAAGAGGGGGGAGAGGAGACGGAGCCAGAGGAAGAGGAAGAGGAGTACGAAAAAGAGGAGGAGTAGGGAGAGGAAGAGGAGGAAGGGGGCGCACCGGGCAACCCTTCTGCTCGAGCCGCGGCGCTATCTCTAGCAGTGGCGACAACGGCGGCGGCGGCGGTGGCGGGGTGCGGCGCGAGGCGTGTGGTCCAAAGGTCGAGGTCGAGGGGCTCCTTGATGGACTCGTTCAAGATGTTCCCGTCGCGGTCTACCGAGGGGCGGTGCACACCTAGGAGAAGGTCCACCGCCTCTTGACGTCTGCAGACAACGAACGAGGTTGAGGGTGACGACAAAGGTCCCCCGTTGAGAAAGGCAAGAGCGCGGGGGCGGGGCATGTGCGGGGACGTGGGCGCGGGCAAGGGCGGGGGCGGGAGGGCGAGGAGCCAGGGGGCGAGTCGTACTATTCAGTTCAAAATGATGTTGTGGTGTTCAGGACATGGGTAACAATCGGCGAAAAATAGATAAGAAGAAATTATCGGCGGTTGTAAAAGGGTTAATACGAACGTCTGCGAAGTACATGCGCGATCGTTTCGCTTACCGGTGGTCCTGGAAGTTGTTGACGACGTAGCGGATGGCCGAGTTCGTGCCGTCCTGAAGCAGCCCCATCTTCGTGCGCTGTCCCGTACGGGTAAAGTCGCCCTTTAGGGCCGGAGTGCCGGCGTAGAGCATGCTGTTTGGGTGGGTTGGGTTGGATTGGGTTGGATTGGGTTGGGTTGGGTTGGGTTGGGTTGGGTTGGGTTGGGTTGGGTTGGGTTGGGTTGGGTTAGGTTGGGTTGGGTTGGGTTGGGTTGGGTTGGGTTGGGTTGGGTTAGGTTGGGTTGGGTTGGGTCGGGTTAGGTTGGGTTGGGTTCGGTTGGGTTGGGTTGGGCTCGGTTGGGTGGGATTGGATTAGCTTCAATCACAAGCGGCAGACAGGTGGTTGAGCTTCAACGTGGCCGCCTTGTAGACGGGAGAGAAGAGAGAATCCGCCCCCCATCTCATTCTGCCTATTGCTTTGGTTTGTCAGAGGGCGACATTGGCGTATCTACTCGAAGCCTTTATACAGCGCTAACTGGCGGGCCCAACCCCCGTGCGCTTGCTCGCTGCTAGCGCCGCGTGCTGTGTATCGTCCAAACTAATCGTCATCTAAGACAACAACAAGTATCAACGCGGTAAGGTGTTCGGCGTGCGATACGTCAACGGCAGCGCTATGAACAGTGCAACAAGCACAGCATCTCCACCCGCCCCCCCCCACGCCTCTCCTCCCCCCGCCCACGACCGCATTAACTCGAAAACCAGAATGTCCCCCCCATCCCCTGTCCAGACACGCCACACAAAAACTCCACAGCAAGATCGAAAACCAGAGAGCGCCCAGAAGTCCTCTTCCCAAGCCTGCCGCCCCACGGAACGCGAAAACATTTACTCCACGCTATCATAAAGACTGTAGCACTTTTCGACAATCATTCGTGACTGACGCGACTCCTCAATTTCATCAATTCATCAACTCATCAATTCAGGAACTACCCAACCTCATCGGAATACCATTGCCATTCGCTTTTACAATACAATTCGATGTTATCGTGGACCATGGGTTTTGCTTATTCGGGTCGCGGTTTAATTTTTCGTCAACACCAACAGTGCATCAAGCTAGGGGCCCACAGTAAGACAATGCAGAACCACCCCTACCATACTATTTGCACCATTTATACTACTAGTAGCATGCATCCACGGTACATGTCACCTGATCTCATCTGCGTTATTTCCCCACACGTTTCGAAACCGCCTCTCCAGCTCCTCCTGGGGCATTTCCAGCATGTCCAAGGTGAGGGCGAGCGCCGTGCTGTTGCTCCCCTCAGGGTCCGGCACGTCGACTCCCACCGCGTGCAGCTGGACCTGCGGAAGCACCCGGCGGCGGCAGAGGCGGTAGCGGTGGTAGCGGCAGCAATGGTAGCGGTGGCGGTGGCGGCGGCAGAGGCGGTGGCGGTGGTAGCGGCAGCAATGGTGGCGGTGGCGGTGGCGGTGGCGGCGGCGGCGGCGGCGGCGGTGTCTCCTTCCGTTCCGTTTTGGCGTGAGTGTGGTGTTGGTGCGGACGTTGTTGTGCAGTATCACGCGCGGCTTTCGGAGACTACGATTATAACGCACTTCGGACACTCGTACCCCAGCCGGCCGCTGCTCGGCGTCGTTGACACTGAAATCACCAGCATTTTCCGACATGCTTTCCCTCAGACGCCCTAAATGGGTTAACGCCTTTACAACCGGAAAGCCGTTTTGGGGGTAAAATTACTTGGAAATAGTATAGGGAGGGGTTTTGGAGCTCGAAAGGGTCAACCGGAAAATTCAAGAACATCGCACCTACCTACCTGTCTTGAAAAATCAACGGACAGCGTATAGCTCACAGCTCACCAGCATGCTCCGGCGGGCCAGCAGACTCTGCACCACGTTTGTGCGGTCCAAGCAATCCATGCAATTCGTTCGGACCACGCCGTCCTGCATGCTCAACATCTCTCCCCCGGGGCCAGCGTGGTAGAACCCCTGCTCTCCGAACTCGCGGTCCACGATAGCCAAGAGCTTGTCCAGGTTCTCCCAGTGCATGTTGCGGCACTGCTCAGCGGCAGGTCGGTTGGGGCAGGGTGGGTGGGTGGGTTTTCATACCTTGATACCTTGGATAGCATAAAACTGTTAACGTTCGACGTGAACATTACCAATCGGTGAAGAAAATAAACAGCATTACGATACTGCCTAGATCGATTTCTATTACGTAGTAGGTGGTGAGGTGATAAAAAAAAGGTTAGTACGTTACGATATCGTTAGTCAACCGCTTAACAAAACGTTAAAGTGCTAGCTTGCGTCAGTGTTGACCGCAGTACGGTGTTGCGGTCAGCAGCCCATTGCTAGTAATGTAATCTCAGGCAGGGTGCTTAGGCAGCGTGTTAGCCGGATTCCCGGCCACTACCTTAACGCACGTTAGACGGATAAAGTACATGCCCAATCTAACGCTACATTGTGTTGACCAAGTCAGCTCTTGATCAAACTTAGTTGTAGCACACAGGCGTTAAGCTGTGCAACAGGGTCCGCCGCCCATATCGAGTGACGCTACGTTATGCCGTTAGCGGGACTCCTAGTTGCTTTCGCACCAAACGTTAAACCGATAACGTGCATGCTCACCAACACGGTACCACTATCCTACTGCGTTACCTCCTACGCAAATGTACTTGAATATTGCAACATTAAGCCGTGCAACAGGGTCGGCAGTCCATAGCGAGTGACACTACGCTATGGCGTCGGCGGAATTCCGAGTATATTTCGAATCAAGCAGCTTAAGGCGGATAACGTGCATGCCCAATGAAACGCCCAACATCATATTACTGCGTTAGCTCGTACACACATTTACAGCAGATGCCACGTACCCGGTACGTACGTGAGTACTCGTCTTTTTTGCTTTCTTCGTTTGATTGTCCTCCCTCGGCCCTCTTCATGTTTTTTTTCTTCACAAATCGAAATCTCACAACTTGCCATCCCCAACGAACACACAGCACAGCACAGGGCAATGCAATCAGCTCTCTGCACTATATAGTAGCTCTTGGCGTCATAAAAAAGTTGCACCAAAGCATGGGCCTCTTCTTTCTGCGCCCTAGTTGTATTCCTCCTTGCGCGAGCGCAGCGGGCGGCATTAGCCGCCCGCGGAGCGGGGTCCTTGTACTCCGTACTGCTCAGTCGCCAAGTACCGTTTGTCATTTAACTATAACGTTGTGTTACTATGTTATGATGAAGTTTGACATTATGCTACCCCGCGACGCCGCTTCAAGTGTATATAACACGATGTAGCAACACATGTAATGTGCCCAAGGGCCCCAAACAGCAACATAGTAACATTATGCCGTAGTAGTTGCAGGTCCAACCATCGCGCAGTAACGTAACGTTACGCCCAGGGTCGTCGCTAATGGCAACCTAGTGACGCAACATCATTAGAGTCAGATCTTCAATGCGTGCGTGTAACGTGCTAACATTATGTTAAGACACCTCTCGGCATGTTTTTAGTAACATCCTAAAACAGTGTTACATCGCGACCAGCTCCGAAGGTAACCTATCATAGCTAACCTACGTCAAGTGTTGCGCTATCCGACCCCAAGGACGAACAAGGAGGGAATCAAAATAACGTTCGGTGGACCCATCGGGGGCTTAAGAGGGAAAAAATGACGACTAAAACGGACCATTACTACAGCGTCAATCACACCAAACATCGAGGACTGCCAGAATAGGTGGCGCCAATTTTATTGTCAATTTCCAATACAAGTAGCTGTAAGACACGCGCACAGTTAGCTTGCACTGCCGTGTGCTGCATGCTCTCGCCATGATAAGAACGCGCGCTACTAGTTCGTTTTATCGCTGTACTCTATGTAGTATAATCAAGTAACGCAATGGTTAACGCAACGTTAGTGGTATGCATAACACTATAACCACTGCTAATGTTTGTTAGAGCGTTGCGTCTATTAATAGCATCAACCTGAACCCCAACCCAATGCTACGGTGCTACACCTTGAGCCTCCTTTATCAAAACATTATGTTTAGTAATTTAGCGAGTCGGCGGATACATGTTAGGTGTATATCGTACGAGCCTCGACCAAATACTAAAAAAATTGTGCTACGACGTTAGTACACGTGCCAATAACGGCGTGAAACAACATTACCGTAGGGTTAGGGTTAGGGGTTACGGTAAGGGGTTAGAGTTAGGGGTTAGGGTCAGGCCAGAGCCACCGAGATCGACAAATGGCATAACGTTGATGCGTTATTTACGTTCGTTGACACGCATCAAACACTGTGTAGACACGTTACGCGATTGCTCCTCCGGTTCTTTCACCATGTTAGAACCTTACCAAGCCCCCGTGTTAGGCCCTATCACGTAGGCAAGTGCCATCCGAGTGTTACATTATCCGACCTGTGAGCCCTCGCTCGTTTTGCCAATTAAAGCCATACCCCCGCCGCAGCTTCTCCCACCAGCCCCCCCCCCCCCCCCCCCCCCCCCCCCCCCTCCCCCTGGCCAGCCTATCGAATGCTGTGTACCGGAACCGCAAACCGACTTACCTCATGGTGGAAGTCAAACCAAATATGCCGCAGGGAACCGGCCAGATCAAGCCCCTCGCTCCGTACCGCCTCTCCCTTCACTGAACTCCCACCTGGGGTTTTCTTTTCGTTCGCCCCTTTTCCGGGGGCTATGTCGGCCCCAGCTCCGTCCGCGAGCGCCTCCAGAGCCTCATCGAATGCCTCTCCGAGTGCGCCCTATACTCAGTACGTACGTTTTAAGCATATGGCATGGCCAAAAATCCCATATTGTATTTGCGAGGCACGTCATCTCTGTCTCGTGCTTCGCGACCACGGAGCTTCCGTCTCTCTAAGGTGGATGAATCGGCACGGGCATTGATGTGGTGTATGCTTATGGGCAGAAATAACGGATCAGCTCTTTGGGGATTTGATTATACTATAGCCGACGTATTTGAAATAGTTTCACACCTCGCAGAGATCACGACCTAGATCATCTAGATCATCTACATGATCTACAGCAGTAGATTCCATATCTTCCGTTACGATATCTTGTGCAGGATCTGCACATAGAGAAAAATGATATCCGACCCTCTGGAGATACGTGCTAGACCATGCAGATCGTACGGCTCCCGCACCCGGAAACATGAGCTAGACCGTACAGATCTTCCCTAATATAGATCATCAAGCAGGGGTCTGTCATCCGTCCGCCATGTGGACACTTTCAAGCTGCAACGAAGAGCGTGCAGCGGTACAGGTACCACCACGCCGCGCGTGCGTGATACACAGCCTAGAACATTGCCGTTCGCCCCCCCCCCCCCCCCCCCCCCTTTCCCGACAGCTTGAGTGAATGCATGACCGATGCCGTAATCGTTAGATAGCCACTTATCTTTTCGACTTATTTCCCTCCAAAGCCCCAAAGCGCGGTTGATATGAAGAACACACACACAGTTGCACACACACCTGGTCCTTTTTCTTGTCGACGAGGTTGACGAAGACTATCCCGCCGCCCCCTTTGCCATAGAGGCGGATTAAGTCTTCCGAATGGCGCCTGGTATGGCGAGAGACAGGGCCACGTGTGACAAGGGCGGGCGGGGCGCGCGCGGTGTGAGTTTCCGAGAACGTATGCGATTGCGACGGAGGGGAAGGATCGCTAGAGACAGAGAAACATGGACAATAAAACGAGATGGAAAAGGACAAACAACATAAATCAAGACGAGAAAGGGACGTAAAGGTAAAAAAAACTAAACAGTAGTTTGAGAAAGACATACGAAAGTAAACTAGGCCGACCAGGAGAGAGAAAAAGGGGGAGATCAAGAGAGAAGGAAGAGACAAAGAAAAAAACAAGGGAAGCAAACCGGCAACAAAAGCTGGAAAACACCAGAAATACCTAGATAGAAAAACAGAAACAGCTTCGAATATTCGACTCCACCCGGGCATCCCCAGAGCAACTCGAAACCCACGCGAAGAAAGCACGGAGCAAAGACACCTACATTCAATGGGGCGCTATGATTTTTCCCTCGGTTGGAAAATCACAGACCAGCACGCTGGCGGAATGAAAATCCCCCGAGGGCACGTTTTCGTTGGACACGTATCACGATAGAGGTACAGCAGTACCTCTCTTTGGTCAAGACGTTTCTGGCTGACGGAATGACCTGACACGTGCTACGATAGACGTACAGCAGTACCTCTTTTTGGTCAAGACGTTTCTGGCCGATGGAATGACTTGACGCGTGCTGCGACAAGGGTACAACAGTATCTCTGTAGGGTCAAGACGTTTCGGGCTGAAGGGATGGCTTGACACTTGCAACGATAGGGGTAAAGCGGTACCTCTTTCTGGCCAAAACGTTTCTGGCTCACGAGATGACTTGACACTTGCAACGATAGGGGTACAGCGGTACCTCTTTTGGCCAAAACGTTTCTGGCTGACGGGATGACTTGACACGTGCTGAGATAAGGGTACAACAGAGTACCTCTTGAGGGTCAAGACGTTTCTGGCTGACGGGAAGACTTGACGTGCTACAACAGGGGTACAGTACCTCTTTTTCGCCGACACGTTTCTGGCTGACGGAGTGACTTGACACGTTCTACACTAGGGGTACAGCAGTACCTCTTTTCGGTCAAAACCCTTCTGGCTGACGGGACGACATGACATGTGCCACAATAAGGGTACAGTACCTCTTTTGGCCAAAACGTATCCGACTGAGGGGGCTCCTCAAATCAGACCAACAAACCAACAAAATATCATTGGAATACCAATTGTGCTTACAACGCCATTCGTTGTATACCATAGCCCCCTGGGATTACTCATCGGTTTGCACTTTGACTTTTTCTCTAAGGTCAGTATTTTAGAGCTCCCGCAGCAAGAAGCGCCAGAAACAAAATCATGCACCCTACCTTAGATTGGGTCATTATTATCTCATTGTTCGCACCTGAGCGCTCGCAAGGAGGCCTCCTGGTCCGGGTCTATCCGGACCTTCGGGTGGTACCGGAGGTTGGTCGGAGAGCTCCACAAGACGGGGATAGAGCCCCTGATCTGGACGTGCGAGGTGACGCTCTTGTCCTCGTGGAGCAGCGACTGCTCGGCAAGGTTCGGTGAAAGGCATATCGCGACACGTTAGGCCACGTGGCGCCATGCCATGCGATGTCATACGATATCGTGTCCTGTCATGTCATGCCATGTAATGTGTCATACCGTGTCATTCCATGCCGTGTCATGCCCTATCATGTTTTGTCATAACGTGACGGCGATGACGTTAGGCGGAGGAAGCGGTGCGATGGAATGGCATCGGAATCGAGGTGGCGGTGGCGGTGGCGGCGGCGTTGTCGTGCGCAAAGTCAGCCGATAAGTGGACGCGTGGCGTGGTATCACAAGTTGGTGGGGGTAAACGCGATGTGTTCTTCGGAAGCTATACGAGGAGCACGGGGCCCGCAGACCCCTTGACCGTGCGATTACGCTCAAATACTGTACTCAACCAACTTATGTATGCCGTACAAAGACAAGAATAATCAGTCCAGGTCGCGGGTCTCTACCACACACCCCAAACGACCATAGAAATACGACTAACCTAATCTCTGCGCGTGGACTCTGTCCCAGCCCCCCCCCGATAGTATATAGGTTGGGTTGGCGTTGGTTGGCTACGACACTATAAACATGCCGCTCACTACATGAGCTAGACCACCAGACCACCCGGGTACCTTTTTCTTGTTCTTTTTGGCGGTCGATCACAGCTGGCTGCCGAGTTAGATCGTTGGTGGGAGAACTTCTACTCCGCACAAGGGGAAAGGTCGTATCACCTAGTGTTTATGGTATGGCACCCACGAGGCAGTTACATAGTACTCCCATTGCTGTCTCTGGAAGTGGCCATACCGGAAAATAAATTAACTCGTTGAGGCTGTCATCCATACGCAAGTCTGCCTCACTAGCGGTTCGTAGTAGGATGCAGCTCACCCTTCCTGCAACTCGCCGAACACCTCACGGCGCTTCGTGCTTGGTGCAAGCAATGTCTACCTGGTCGGTGAAAACCCGACATGCTCTGCCCCGGCATAGTAGGGATGCGAGAGTCTATGGTTATACGACTACGGCCATACATGAATATCGAATACTCCTTCCCCCCCCCTCCCCCCTCCCTCTCCCCTCCCCGTCTCCCTTCCTGCCTTCCCACCCCACCATCCTCCCCCGCCCGTCGCCGTATATTTGTACCTGTTCCGTCTCGACAAAATTGGCCACGTTGCCTCCGTCGTCTATACCGCGGCGGGTAAATCGCGTCCCCTGCCTCAGCCGACTCCGCCTCGAAACGAACAGCACGTCGAACCCCTTATCCCCCACCCGGCATCCGCGCTCCACCTGCAAGAAGCCGCTCATCACCGGCGTCAGCCACCGGTCTACAACCGCCACCCCTCCTCCCTCCGCCGCCGCCCCCGCCCCCCCCCCCCGTCCTTCCCTCCGTTACCACCGCCGCCGCTCCCCCCCCCCCCCCCTCCCCTCGCCAGCGCTCGTCGCCGTGCAAGCGCCCCCCCCCCCCCACTCCTATCCTCGCCACTGTCTTGGTCCCCAGCATCCTCCAATAACTCTTGCCGGAGCTCGTGAAGGGATCGCAGCACGCCCAGGTTCCAGAAGAACCGCTCGTCTGGCGGCGGCGGCGAAGACGAACACGATTCCGTTTTCCCCGCAGAGGAGAAGGCGTTTGTTATTGCCTGCCCCGGGGAATTATTTTTCGACAACCCGGGCCGCCATCTGCGGGTTTTGACATTCCCGGCTTCCCCTCCCGCTTTAGGCGCAAGTCCCGCTTTTCCGTCGCCACGGCGCGACGCAGAAGATTCCCTGTTCTGCGAGTTTCCTGTGTTGCGAGATGCCGTGTCGGAAGAGGCGGAGACGCGCAGCCTTTGTAAGGTGTGCGTGACGTCGTGGGCGTGCGAGAAGTAGAACTGGTGCGAGCGGAAGGCGAGGGCGAGGAGCGAGAGCAGCCTGGCTCCGTCCATCGGTCGACGGAATGTCCAAGGAGGCGAGGGTCGGGGGCGGTGCATCAACGGGTCACAGGGCGGCGAGGCGGATTGGGGTAAGGGAGCAGGGTCGGCGTGAAGGCAGATGATCACAGTGGGTTCGGTGTTTAGGGCGTGGTTTAGGTACTCTGCTTGTGGTTGTAGAGCCGTTGAGGCAGCACGAACGGACGCAACCATGTGAGAGGGCAGAAACTCGACCAACTGGCCGACAGACAGACGTGTCGACCGAGACACCCAATAATCCATCAACCTATCCATTCGCGCATTCACCCATCCATCCATTCATCCATCCACATATCCATCCATCTATTCACCCATTCACCTATCTATCTACCCACCCACCCATCCTCCCACCCACCCACCCACTCATCAATCCATCCACCTACCTACCCATCCACCCATCGCCCTCACCTTGCCTCCTCCCTAGCTTCCCCATCATCCAGGGCTCTCGGTGCAGCTAACACCGGAACAAGCCGCACTTTCGAGACCTGCCTGAACTCCACCCCCAGCTCGCGGTTAGCGTACCTGGTGGAGAAAAGCAAGACACAAAACATCAGAGCCATTCTCCCGCAGAGGCGGTACTTTTGGGAGCCTAGAACTGCCTTGACTGTCGGGAGAGATTCCTCCACTGGTGGATTGTCAAATTCAAATACAAAACCGAAACAAGTGAATGTGAGCTTGTAATTTTGACGACACAAAAAAATAGGACCCCCTTTGAAGTAGGCTGAAGCGTTCGCCCGCCAACGCATGCAACTTGACGACAGCTAAAAAATAGCCTGAAACGCGAAATCCTGGCGACAACTATGCTATCTGTACCCCACCACTCACTCTAACAGAGAAGGGGATAAGGTAAGCACTATTTTTTTCAAGATTTGTATGGCAAAAAACGCAGCAAGAGCGAGCATCCACAGCTATGAAAGTGTCTTTATTAGGAGTAGGAACGGTGCTCCGTCTCGAAAGGGATGCGGTCAAAGGTCTAACGAGTATGGCAAGCGACAACATCAGTACGCCCCCCCCCCCTACCCCCCCCAAGTAGGCAAGATGGATGCCATCCTAACAGACTCGCACCTTGACACTAGGATTAAAATACGTACCAGGGGTATTTCCGATCAATGTGATTGTAGCAAAGTTAGAGTATGCAGGAGAAGCATGGAAAGGGGACGCGAAGTTCGTGCAACAACTGGAAACAGTGCAGATGACAGCAGCTAATATACTAGGATGCTGCTCAAATACGACGAGTAATACAGTAGTAAGAGCAGAAGTAGGAACGTACCCACATAAAACGAATTGAGAAGTGAGAAAGTTGAAATGGCAATATAAAGTAAATAATATGCCAGAAAAGAGGTTGCAAGCCATAGCTGATAAGGCGGTATGGGAGAAACAACAAAAGGGCGAGCTAGAGTAAGATGGAATAACGTAGTCGGGAACATATGGAAGGATTTGGGGGGAGAACAAGAAGAGGCACTGCCTGTATGTAGAGAATTTTGGCGGGTACAAGAAGAAAAAGAAAGAATAGAAGAAAGGGAAATGCTAGGCCTAAGAAATAAGGTGAAAGAAGAGAAGCACTTAGAGATATACGGGGGGTTGAGGGAAGATATTGGAATGAAAACGTATTTGCACGGCCCAATGGACTACGCGAAAAAGCTGAAACTGCCGTGATTTCGCGTAGGGGCCCTGGACCTACCAGAAAGTAGAATGAGATATAACAGTAGTCGGGAGGAGGAGTACGTGGTTACACATATGTGCCCGTGTGGTACAACAAGTGGCACAACAATAGAGAGTAGAACTCACATAGTAGGAGAATGCGAAATATACAAGGAGGAACGGGGTGCGTTAGAGGGGGAGATGAGGAAATTAGACGTATGTGACATGGGGAAATTAGACGTATGTGACATGGAAGAGTTTGGTAGACTAGAGAGTAGCGAGAAAACCATCGCTATCCTAGGAGACAGATGGTGGCCGCAAACGGCGAAACAGGACGGGTATAGGATAAGCAAACAGTTTCTATGAAATATACTGAAGAAGCGTAATGAGCGCCCAAAGGTTGGAGGTGTCTCTATTAGGAGTAGGAACGGTGCTCCGTCTCGAAAGGGATGCGTGGTCAATGGCCAAATGATTGAGGCAAGCAACAAATTAGTACGCCCCCCCCCCCCCCCCCCCCATCTGCCTGGTTGGTGAAAACCCGACGTGCTCCGTCCCAGCATAGAGGGATGCGAGGGTCCATAGTCATACGACTGGGGCCATGCACAAATTGAGTACACCCCTCCCCCCCCCTCCCCCGGCTCCCTACCCCCCGTTCCCATGCGCACCTGAGCTTGGACCTGCGGATGACCGCGACGAAGGGACCGCTGAGCAGATCGTACACACCGAACAGGCCGTCCACTGGTATGGTTGTCACGTGCTCGCCTGAAGCGGGTGCTATCCCCGCGTCCGTCTTTGCGACGACCGTCACCACTGCGCCGCCGCCAGACTCGGGTCCGCGGGAGATCGACAGACACTGTTGGTTTGAGCGGAAGGGACGGGGGGGGGAAGGGGCGGTAGCCATACGTAGAGTGGGGCGGCGAGATATAAATTACGGCAAGGAAAACATACAAGCAAACTACAGTCTATTGCTATCATCCCTATTAATACAACATCAGTAGTGAATAGCACTATCTACAGAAATATCAGTACCTTGTACGCAAATACATATATTCTTTAGCCAGCGGACGAACCGTGTTGGAGTCGAACTATTAATAGCTGCGTATTGTGGGGGGAAAGGGGGCCTTCCGCAACAGATAGATTCGCCGCCCGAAGGCTCCAATGCCTCTATGAATAGCAAGAAACCTAAATACCGTGGTATATATGGGTGTGATGCAACGATAGAGCAATGGTCCACCGTGTTATCGCCCGCTATCACCCAACGCTCCGGAAGGGAAAATAGCGAAAACAAAGACCCCAAAGAAATCAATCGCTCATGAACCATGTACGAGCACCGATAGCTCTTGAGAGCGGCAGACAGCTACATGTAGTTCAGTGCTATAGTTATTGGCGGGAGAAATAGACTACTGGCGAGTGCCTACAAACAATCGCGCCCAACAACCACTCCCACGCACCTCATCGTCTCCCTCGACTTCCAACACCAGCGCGGCCGCGGTAACGTGCAGGAAGCGCTTGGAGGCGTCGAGTCCTTCGTCTGGCTGATTTCCCCCCCACAGGTTCAGGACGGAAGGCTTCGGCAACAAGCCTGCGCTCGCGTTGTAGTGTACGGAGGCGTTGCGCGGGACAGGACGAAATCGAAATCGTCCGTGTTTATTTCACATTATCGCATTAGCCCCCTTTTATGCGCGCAACACACCAGCATTTTCGGGGATTAACTACTTAGAATTAGAGTATTCCCCCAAAACCCCATTACAGCTGGAAACCCATTTGCCGGGCCACTTTATGGGTCGGGGCCCGACCCGCGGTTCGGGTCAGAAGGTTTCCAAAACGCCACGGGTTAAGTTGGGGTCGGCTCAGGAGGTGTTCGAAATCTCACGGATCGGGTCGGGCCGGACCAGGAGGTGTTAAACTCTCACGGGTCGGATCGGGTCGCCGTGACCTGACCCGAACCGCGAGAACTGACCCGACCCGCGAAAAGACTTGAGTATTACTCCCTTTGGGACTTTCACATGGGAGCAAGAGTCGAAACGGTGGTATGATGACGAGTACAGCATCGGCCATACTCGGGGTGCTGAGGAAGGAAACGGATCGGGAGTGCAACAGAAAGATCTGCACGAAACGCGCGGAGCATGGAAATTGTTGCACGCTCTCTTCCTTCAAAGGCTGATAATACCGCACTTGCCGCTTTTTGGGGTCGCGATACTTAACGGTGTAGCTCTCAAAAAGGGTTGATATTCATAATCAGGGTGGCATCAAGTACACACGGCGGTGTTTCGCCTGAAGTCGAAGCTATTTTGACCTGGCCCTTCTGTCCTGCTGTGCAGACCTGTCTCAACTTTGAACAGGTGATTCTCGGGGTGACCGACCGCTCGACTGGCTTGAACGCTCGCCATCGTCGTTCGTGAGTTGAAGCGCCCGACGGAAACCGACGTGTGACATGTCGTATGATATTATATCATAAAAAATGAAAATACACTCCAGCTGTGAGATCGAAGATTTCGTCGAAACTCATCGATATTATATGTACGAGAACAACAACAAACCTGCCGTACCCGTGGTCTAATGATCCAATACCACGCCGTATACCTGGTAACTTTTTTGTATTTTATCCTCCGGCGGATGGGGAAAAATAAAGCTTAAGCTCACCACACTTCCACGTACTTTCGTACACGTCGTGTGTCGATTTAACTCAATTGCATTCGCGATCCAGCGCTATGATAGCTGGCGTGTCCTTCGGTTCCCACTATAGCGATAGCGTGAGCTCTACCTGTCGGCGGTCCCCGTTAACACTCCGGCAGCGCAAGCTGCCGTTGTATACGGATGCGTGAGTATGTCGACCCGGCCTGTCCCCTGAGGGTCAGGTGCGGTGGAGATAGCCACCCGGAACGGCATCTTTTCGGGTAGTGTGGGACTTGGTAACTGGTCCGGTACCCAGGTACAGTAGTGGTACCGTGGTAACATGACCTTGTTGGGACTACAGGTCGGGGCGTTCTTGCGATATTGTCGGTCGAAATGCGCACGACCGCATGGTAGGCAGCGAGCGGTGAGCGGCGAGCGGCGAAGGACCTGGCAACATCGCTTCATGAGTGAGAACATGATGACAGCACGCGTTCCTTCAACACACGCTTCTTGGCCCTCCTCCGGGGCACGTGTTAGTGACGCTCGACCTGACCCTGCGGTGTGTGTGGAACAGCGTGTGTGTATCGATCAGCCTGAGCGGCTTGAGGGAGAAACGCGTGGCGTGAATATTCATGTTTCTGCGCTCTGGCTGTGTGATACGTTCCTTCAACACGCGCTCCTTGGCCCTCCTCCGGGGCACGTGTTAGTGACGCTCGACCTGACCCTGCGGTGTGTGTGGAACAGCGTGTATCGATCAGCCTGAGCGGCTTGAGGGAGAAACGCGTGGCGTGAGTATTCGTGTTTCTGCGCTCTGCCTGTGATACTTTGAGTTGATTGTTGTTCGTACACCCAATGAGTGTGCGTACAGTCAGTAAGCAGTACAGGCCGAGGACGCCCACGCAAGATGGTGCTGGCCACCTATACCTTGACCAGGCACGACATAAACATCAATCCACTTCAAGCACGGAGGATAGCAGTTCACGCATTACTCTGAGGCACCTCCTCTTACCTCGCACCCCGTTCCTCGTCTTTGTCTTGAAGCTTACTTGACCGGTGATCGGTTTGACTGAGCGGGGACTACCATGAACATCTTCAAAAAACGAGGCAGTCGGCTTCCCGAGGGCGCTGGAAGGCACGTTGGAAGGGTTGGCCCATGCGGAAGTCCCCATAAATCCAGCCAGCAGCTGCGCCACGAGCACCGTTCTGGCCATGGCGAGAGATAGCCACAGCTGACTACGCGGCCAACCGACCACTGCTGCTGCTGGCGGCCTGGCTTGGCTGTTCTAGGTACAGGTACGTTTTTTGCGGCGGAAAAGGGGTAAAATAAAACATGCCACATATTCGCTGCAAACCCCTTTTTAGAGCAAAAGACACACCCGCGCGCGGTGTTTTGTCTCAAAGGTAATCTGCTCTGGGTTTGGATGAGTAGGAGAAAGCCAAGGAAATCAGCCGGCAAACCGAGCAGGTCGACTATGGACACTTACTTGAAACGGGAGGGTCATCCCCCTTCGTGGGGCTCGAGATTTTTTGGGTGGCACTCGGAATCATGCCTCGTGCTGGGTCGACCGGGAGGGAACAACTCGGGTCTTGTCGGCGGAGCGGAGGATGCAAGCGGGGCCATGATGAAGGGGGGAAGGAGGAAGAGGACGGCCGCCGGCACCGTCGCTGTGCTCTCCGCCGTCTGTGCCGCACTCCTATGGGCCGGGGTATCGTCATTCTCGCACGCGCAGCTGCCCACCGGGACGGGGTCCAACTCCACCCGACGAACATCGGAGGTAAAACCTGAGTAAACTCTTACCTACTTGTAAGATGAAGCATACCGGTATTCCAGGAGGGAACGCAGCAGTGTCAATTACTCCGACTGCCTACCGCTTCGGCGCGGGAGCGCGGGTCCACGAGTTTCGGGAACAACTGTGCTCTGTCTGCGTCACGTCGATGTTATTGCACCACTTCCCTCCGCATACCCTACACTATTAATAGACGCGGGGACGAACGGTCTGCTGGGTTTATCAGGGTGTGAAGCGCGGGCCTTGTTGCCACCCCTCCCAGAGTGTGTGCGTCCTGAATCCGCCGTCACGTTCCTTGAGTTTTTTTTCCATACGTTATCCTAGATTACTTGCCCTGAGAGAGTTTCGCAGCAACGACCGCGGTACTTGCCTCTCACACTGCATCCCGCCTGCCTTTTTTGCAGCTCCACCTTCAACATTCACCTGACGACGGTGATGCCAATACTGTTTTGCCGCTGCTGCTGCCGCCGCCGCTGCCGCTGCCGCTCGCAGTCTTTGAAGCGACACGAATGCATGGCGTATTATTACGTGTGGCGAGGCACACTCAAAAGCTGCGAGTTACGAGTACAAGTACAACAATAGTAGTTACACATCGATCAGAGGGATGACTCCCTTGTGCATCGAACCACTGGTATTGATAGTACGATACTACTACTTCTGTATGAGGTCGAATACAGAGTACGGCTGCTTTGTCTGTTGTATATGAGGATGCTGCTAGCGCCGGTAACACTGCTCCTTCCTCTTCCCTCACATATGCGAAAGGGGGTTGCACCCGGAGGCGTGTCGGCGACCGCCGCGGGCAAGACCCAGCAGGAAGCCCCCCCTGTCTCTCCCAGAAAACTCACGCGTCGCCCGGAGCTCAAGACTAGGGGTGGACAGGTGTGTGCTATGTGCTGTGCCCTGTATTATTCGTTACTACGTGGTCGTCGGGTCTGAGATAACAGATACATGCCGGTATATGGGTGTAGACAGGTCGTGTTAACCAGATACGATAGAAGGGGTTGCATGGACGTTTTTCAAGAATTGTTGGAAACCGCACGAGCCCGGGAAAAGCTTATGCAGGGACCGACCAATCACAGGCTTACGCAGGAGTATTGGGCCACATTGCGCTATACCACCGAAACGGTACATGCGAACTTTGTAGGGATTGTGCCAGTATGTAGGGGACGGGCCTTAGTGATTGGCAGCCATCTATTACTACGATCGCGCCCGCTGCTGTGAGACTTGCGGAGAGGTGGCGCAATGGCGCATGCGAGAAAGGGAGAGATCGCGTGCAGATCACACTCTCAAGACAATCGACGCCGCAGCAGGAGGCCCAGCACCATGCTGGTGTGGTCGTGTACCCCGCGGTAGTGTGGCTAGTTACGTTTCTCGGAGCCTGCGATCCGTCGCTGTGTGAAGGTGGGTAGAGGAGGGGCCGGCGTAGTCTGTGTACATCCGTCGCTGTCCTCGGGAGAAATAGGTTGTTTGTGTGCGTGTTCCCACGCCAGAGCAGCAGCAGCAATAACACGAGACTACACTACCAGCAAGCAGAAGCCGCCGCCGCAGCAGCAGCCGCAGCAGCAGCAACAACAACAACAGAGGACAGCAAGCAGCAGATTCATTCTCGTTGTCCCAGACCCTTGTGCCTGCCCGCGGCAGCCGATAAATCCCGGTGGGCCGACTTCATGCACAGCAGTCACACAGTAGCAGCAGTCCGAGTACGCACGTGAAAACCTCAAGAAACACTCTTGAATGAAGGATAATGAACTCTTCCGTGCAAAAACAGCTTGCAAAGATGAGTATTGGCCCTAAATTCGTCGAACCTACAGCTGACGTCGTTACAATATTTTTATAAAAATTCGTCACGATAATTTCATGTCTTACTCCTGCTGAATGTTCCCCAGCAGATATTGGATCGAAGCCGAGGGGGGCATCATCCCCGTGCGTGGGGAAAGAGTAAAAATACCAACACTTACCATTATAGTGGACACAAAATAGGACCCCTCCCAATAAAAACTCACCCATATAGTATATTTCAAGTACCAACAACGCAGCTTGCAAAGATGAGTATTGACCTGAAATTCGTCGAACTCACGGCTGACGTCCTTGAAATATTTTTTATAAAATATTCGTAGGAACCGGAAATACTCCAACCAAGTAGAAGATTGACCGTACGAGCAAATCTGGAGTTTGTGAAACGGTTTTGAATCAATCTTAAATACCGTGATTATCGGAGTATTCGCACATATCGGAGTCTTCGCACGGGGTTGCGGAAGAAAATAGGGCTCTGCGGCAGTTAATTCCATTATCGCACAGTTATCGGAGTCTCCGCACACCGATAATACCTTGGGTGAAGTTGCGCGATACTACGGGTGGTGTCCAGCAGCTTGCACAAAAAAATATGCGGTACTGCGGGGGATTGTATCGTGGGGTCCATAGCTGTAATTGCGCCGTGACGGTGCTCACAAGCAAGTGGCCGTTGTATTGTCGGTTACGTTCCAGAATATTTTGTTTTTGGATATTACTGATTATTTTTGTCATCTAACTTGCCAGATATTACGAGTACCCACTCTCATCCACCAAGACGTACGTAATCCCCATCACAAAGCAAATGATGTACAGACCACACGAGACCAAACGACCACAATGGACGACCTAAATTGCACGAAATCAATGCCTGTAGGGGACCTGGGTATACCTTACTAGGTATACCCCCACATCCGCAACCAAAAAAGTCATCCATGGATAACGTACACAGGCGAGGTACCGGTACAACCCCTGACCTGGCGAAGAGAAACATCCCTGTGGGCCACTCTCTCGTTCTGCATTCCCGTGGTTCGATTAGGATCGCACATATCGGAGTCCTCGCACAGGGGATGTGCGCTCAAAACACCCCCCACACGCCCCTTTGGTTTTGTTCTGAATCGCACATATCGGAATCATCGCACAGGGGTGTGCGCTATTATGTAGAACCAAATTATTTAGTTCACATTCTGCACAGGTATCGGAGTCTCCGCACATATCGGAGTCTTCGCACCCCTGTGCGATAAAAATCTGAGAACGAAAGCATTTAAAAAGACGACCGCGCACAGTATGAAGACTCCGATGATTACGGTATATGGAATATGGAAAGCGTGTAGGTTCGGAGACATGTACCTAAGCGCAAGTCTCGGTTGACGGTCTAGTTTTGTCCCGTCAAGGCCTCATTAGCCGTAATATACTGCTTCTAGTATGGAGCGGTCCTTAAGGGTTGTCTGTCAAAAGTCAAGAGTGCCGCCAACCGACATATTTGTACGTGAGTATTAAGAGCCAGTGCGTGTAAGCTTGAGCTTGGACACATCGGGTCATATTATGCCAGGAGACGGTCAGTCAAGGAAAATCATCCAGCCGTCAAGGGTGTCAAACCGATCGTTCCACACTAAACCTAGTAGTTTGCCGTCAGTCCAGGTAAAATATTGGAAAATTGCCGTCGGTCAAGGGGTCAAAGTGCCGTCTCAGGACGTATTTGCGTCAGGTACCAGAGAAATGAAGCATACGGCAGAGTACAGGAAGCTGGTTGGTAGCCGAGTGGCAGAAACTGCTGCTGCTGCTGCGAGGATTAGTGCCGAAGGGATTAGCTGAAAGGTTAGGAAGAATGACTTTTCGTCATGCAGTGTAGCGAATAATAGACTGCATTATATCCAAGAAAAAGTTGACCAAGTAACACTTATGAACCCATTAACTCGAGGCGTGTAGAGATTTTGTGGGGACGGACAGGGGTCATCGGCGGACGGCTACGAACGCGATCGCGCCGCTGCTGTGGGACTTGCCGAGAGGCAGCGCCCGCGAGACAGAGAGACCGCGTGCAGCCCAGACAACCGACGCCGCAGCGGGCGGCACAACACCCTGCTGGTGTGGCGGTTTATCCCCTCTGGCTGGTTGCGGAGTGTTTGCGTGTGTGTACCCAGACCTCAGCACCACCAACACCACCACAAGACCACAACACCAGCAAGCAGCCGGTTCGTTTCCGTGATCTCCAGCCCTTGCGCCTACCTGCGGCAGCGGGTAGACCTTATACTTGCCGTAGGCCCAGCTCCTTTGAAGCCACGGCAGCCGTAGTACGAGAGTACGTCGGTGAAAAACTCCACACAAACTCTGAAACCAGTTAAGAACGACACGAATAGGAAAACGTCCCGGTGACTTAATTCATGGCGACGCCATCCCCATGTATGGGATGGACGTCGGCAAGGGCGGTCGCGCGGCTTGTTTGGGTTTTGTTAAAAAAAGCAATGGCCGGAAGAAACGCCAGTCTCGACCAATCAGCAGTGATACACATTACTGGGTTTCTTGGACCATTTCACCCCAGTGACGTATTTGTGACTTCTTTAAGGGGCACTTCGGCCGGTATTTCGTACGAGGTAGGATTAGGGCTCATAGGGTTAGTTCCATGATTTTGAAATCCCAATAATGTCTGTCACCCCCAATCAGACAGTGAATGGTGTTGCACGACCATATTTTGCAGGGTCGTGTTGTAGGTACTGCTGTATCATAAGGGCCTATTTCTGCTGTAGCATAAGGGCTGTTGTATGTACTCTGTGCTGTACGAAGTGCGCCGATGACCGACGCGCCCAGTGCAACAGCTTGACGCACTCGCGTGTATGATGGGATAAAAAAGGTTATTTTTAATGTATGCCACCCTGGTACGTATAATAGACGACTTGGTGTCATTCGCCAGGCGTGAATGCGCCGGACGGCCATGGATACCGATACAGTAGGGATACAGTAGGGGGCCCTCGATAAGGCGGTCTCAGTAAGGGCTAGTAAGGGGATATCCCGATGTATGGCGGTCGAAATCGCGTGGCGCTACTACTGGGGAACTGCACTCATACTTGTAACCCGGACTGAATAAGGCGGCTTCCCCCTTCAAGGCGGTAATATTGCTTTGGGACAACATCGTCTTGATGGGGGACCCCTATGTAGTGCTGTAGTGTCAACCACATAACGGCACGGGGACACAGGGCTATACAGGGCCGAGGACATTGGCTGTGATGTATGCCTTGTAGCGGTATTTACCAGCTGGTATTTGCTGTCACTTCTATGGATAGTGCAGAGTATAATTGGTGCGGAGTAATATCTCTAATCAGGTTCTTGTGTACCAGGTGCGTTTTTATTTTTATTGTAAACCTGGTGCACATACATATATGCAGCAGTAGGTCCGATGATATCGCTGGGCCGAGCAGTCCATCGATGCAGTCCGCCGATTGGTCAGTAGACGAGGCATGTTGCGCACGCCTGCGCGATGGATGTTGCCCACCCCCTTTGCTTGATTTGTTGTTATGTTGCTCACACGCAGAACGTGATATGCGCAACTAAACTGTGCACGAATTGACGTGAAAAGAAAATGCTGTACTCTTCTCGCCATAAAAAAGACGGAGGCGTGCACCGTTGTAGGGGGAGGGGGAGGCGTGCCTACAGTAATGTGATCCCGGATATGAGGTGTATATGCGAAAAGGAACGGAGCTTGCCCAAAGGTGCGAAGATAGTGCATGGGGATAGAGACATATGTATTTGATGAAATTGAAAAACGTCAGCTGTGAGTACGACCGATGGAATGGTCGAAACTCAACTTTGCAAGCTGCGTGGTACATCTATGTTTCACTAATATACTGTATTTGCACAAAAAAAAAAAAAAAAAACAGAAAAAATACACTTGAGCTGTGAGATAGACAACAAATTATTTTACTGCATTTAAAAATGAAGAAAATGCGCTTCAGCTGTGAGATCGACGAAAAAGTTTCTTGATCACAACTCGGCTTGCAAGCTGCGTGTGATACTTCGATCGCGCATGTTACGGGGTGTGTATACCCACGTGAAGGATGCAGGTCGGTGACTACCCTGCTAATGCCAGGGTCAACAGGACTAAGACGATCAACCTTGTTCTGCGCACGGAAACTATAACCTGCATTGAGGGGGACAAAACCAGACATTGTGGAATTCAGTAAGCATGAAACAATAATTGTAGTGTGAGTTAACTCTTAGAGTGTGGGCTACTTGGGTCTACCGGGTTCGTACGCAAGTGAACTCCCTGTTTATGTGGCAGGCCAGTGGAGGTCCAGCCCAGGCCTGATGCTCGGGTTGTCAGTGCTGTCGAGTCATGATGGAACATGCGGTGGACGTCGATCGCTACTGTTCGGAAGTGATCCTTTTCTGCTCTTGATGTAATGCACACTCACACAGCTGTATTGATCAAATGAAGACCGACGAGTGTATTAAACTGGTGCATTCCACAGCCGTCAGGTTTTGTCCCCCTCAGAAACGGGTTTTATAGTTTCCGTGCACAGATAGATGGATTTGACGTCACCCTGTTGACCCTGGTACAAGCTAGTTCTAAGGGGTGTCGCCGACCTATATCCTTAGACTAATGAGGACACGCGCCAAGTAATACGCGCGATCGGAGTATCACACACATGTTGCAAAGATGAGTTTCGACGAAATCTTGGATCTCACAGCTGGAGTGTATTTTATTTTCTTGTGATAGGATAATGAATGCGGGCAACTGCTGCCACTCCCTGGTTCAAAGTTGCGGCTTCACTATTAACAGCAACGTTTTTTTCTGGGGGGGGGATACTCGAACTACTATTCTATTGATGGTGTAAAAACAAAAATACACTCCAGCTGTGAGATCGAGAATTTTGTCGAAACTCATCTCTATTTATTTTATGTCATACTTCGCATGCCTGATATGTTTCTTTACTTCAATATATTGCAGTACCCGTACTTGTACTGGCTTTGTAAACCTCCTGTGGGTGGGCCTTGACAAGTGCAACAAGTTTCGGGAACAACAACGAAAACCAAGTATAGTATATATACATATAATGAGGACACACACCCAGTAATACGCGCGATCGGAGTATGACACACAGCTTGCAATGAGTTTCGACGAGATCTTCTATCTCGCAGCCGGAGTTTATTTTTATTTTCATAATATACCAGCTGGTATTTTTCGAATTTTTCATACTGCTGTATTCAGATATAACATGGATACGAGACGGGTTCGTCTTCCGCCTCATGGGCGATGATTTGTTAATTCCAAGTTCAACCGCGAGGTCTCGCTGGGACCGGCGTGCAGTGTAGGCGCTCTATTGATACACGTTTTGGGCAGTTTTCTTTTAATTTTCTTCATGGTAATACGTAACTGGTATTAATAGCGCTGTTAGTAGTTGCCCTTGGTAGGGAACGCCTCGAACCATTATTGAAACTCCCGTGTTTGTCTGTATACTGACACGCGCTACACAACAGCTTTACGCATTCGTGTTATAAATTTTGCATACAGCAGTATAAAACGACATGCTTCAGCGGCGCATGTGCCCGATGGAAATGGACGGCAGTATCCAGAACAAGGAACAGCTGTACACAGGGCTGTACAGGACCGAGGACCTTGATTGTGATGCTTACCTGGTATGATATCAGTACTACAGCAGCATTTTTTGTCCGCAGCTATTACACCTGGTACCTGTACGAACTGCATTTTTTTTTCCGTAGCGATTACCTGGTGCGGTGTAATGTTTTTGTATTGTACGGAATAAATACAGCCTATTTTATACGAGTATTAATACTTTTTTAGTATGTAGATAGGTCCTGGGTTGAGTGGTCTCGGGGAGCCCATCGATAAACCACCTCACTCGGTTGAGTTCAGTTGGTAAAATGTTGGGAAAAAAATGCCTTTCGACTTTCGATTTGGATAGGCAGACCTGCCAGTGCCCATCGTCGCGAGGGTGCTAAGTATTGCGGACGCCAACGCAACAGTATGGCAGACAGACAAGACAGGCATCTGATTTTTGATACGTTCTTCGATATTGAATAGGTTCTGTTGGAAGGTTTGGGTTTTTGCGCGAAATGGTCGTCGTGCCCCGTGGAAAACCATGTGCGGTTCGGAAGCGCCTGGCCTGCCTCCCGACCCCCCCAAAACCGCCGAATGACGGCATCATTCATCACTCGTGTCAGAGCGAGTGATGTTTCTGGGTTGTATACATACATAACGGTGTGGCGACTTGTTGCTGTGCTGTTCTGTGCTGTGTTGTGTTGTGCCTTGTTGCTTTTATCCCACCTGTCGTTGGTTCATTCCTCCTTTTACCGCCTCCCTTCGTCTTGCCAATGGTATAATCACTTAAGGCGGTAAAATCACTCAAGGCGAGCAGCAACTAAATACCGCCTGGCCCCCCGCCGCCCCCCTCCACCCCCGCTCCCGCCACCCGCTTTTTGACGCGCTCGCAGTTGGCTTTCGCACCTTTCTCCTTGCTGGCGGAGTACCCCCACGACAACACGGCATTCACGTGAGATCTGTCATGGCGAACACCGACAGACGGTGACAATCTCGTGGGCATTTAGCCAGTGTCGCCTTGTCTGTCTGCCTACAGCAGCAACAGTGTTGGGGGCGCTCCCAGTAGGTCGCCGATATGTGCCAGCCCAGTATAACGGCACTCTTTTGGAGCACCCGCGCTAATGGGAATAGGGTAATATTACTCTATTATAGGGTATCACATAGCGGCACTACATATATATATCGGCATTGTCCAGGGCACCCGCACTATATTGGGAACAGGGATACACTTATTCGGGAGTATCATATAGCGGCACTGTTCAGGGCACCGACACTATTGGGAAAAGGGTTACTGTTTAGAGGGCATCATATACCGGCACTGTTCAGGGCACCCGCACTATGTTGGGAACAGGGTTGCTTTTTTGAGAGTATCGTATAGCGGCACGGTTCAGGGCACCCGCACTATTGGGGATAGGGTTACTGTTTAGAGGATATCACACACCGGCATTGTTCAGGGAACCCGCACTATATTGGGAATAGGGCTGCTTTTCGTACGGTATCATATTGCGGCACTGTTCAGGGCGCCCGCACTACTGGGAATAGGGTTACTTTTGTAGAGTTATCATGTATACTGGTGTGGAGATATTCCAGTCGTGCCAAGCGATTTTGACGGCGTTATAGCGAGTGTTGGCATTATTTAACCGGCACTTTTGCGAGCCCCCTCCCCCCTCCCCCCCGTACTCTATTTACCCAAACATGTGGGTTGAGGGCATTCTTGACTTTCGACGGACAACCGTGAAGGACCGCTCCATACTTGGACCAGTGTATTTGGTCTACCGAGGCCTAACTAGACCGTCAACGCTCACGTTTGCATTTTCCTGTCCGTTGCGAGGCAGTAGTTTGTGTCAGCGACCGTTGCCACCTAAAAGTTAGTTATCCACGAAAACGTATGCCAGGTAGAACGTTGTGGAAAGAAGCGTGGATTATGTTAGTTTTAACGCGGTGGCACTTCTTTTTGTTGTTGTTGGTTCTACCGGATATTTTCCAGACCGGTCGGTGTGCCTTTCCGCTCCTATTTATCCCTTTCTTTCCTTTTTTTTTTCCCCCTCTTTTTTTTTCGCTATTTATATATTTATTTATTTGCGAATAGGCTGGTGTGCTGGCTTTGCGAATGTTTTGCCGCCGTTTTCATTGGGGTTGCAATTGCATGGCCGAATAACTTTGCTGTATTTCCTGTGTGTTGCTCTGTCTCGTAGTTTTGTGACCAATATAATAGCCCGTCTCTCTAGGAGGCATCGGCGCGGGCACTAGAGCTGTGCTGGATGTAGATGAGTGGAAAAATCAGAGCAATGTGAACAACACACACAACACGCATGTGTATGTTTGGGGTCAGGTCTCGGTGCGATTTTTGTCGTAACGTTGGGACCCGAAGGGAGGTACACATGATTCCCCATTTTCGATGGAATCACGTTATGTTAGACCTTACTTTGTCGGTCGTTAGGTCGTTGTCTGCTCGTCTCTCTACCCTCCTTTTTTTTTTTCTTCATCCTATTTATTGTCCTCGCACTTGTCTCGCGCTACCTCCCAGTTGTAGCTCAGGTCCGGGGTCACATAGCGGGGCCTTCTCCCCCCTCCCCCACCACGATACGTGCCTTCATATTTTGCGAGAAGAATTCAGCATTTTCTTGCCTCGTCGACTCGCGTCGAATTGTGTCGTCCCTCGACGATGCCGTTGCTTGAAGAATTCCGCCGTTGTTTTGTGTGTTCCGTCTCGATATTTACTCTGTTTTTGACCTCGTTCCGTGAAGATGCTACCATTGTTCATGTTCGCGACCCCCGCTTCTTTTTCTTTTTGCTCTCTTTTGGTTCCTTGGCAAATGCTGACTTTTTTTTTTGTTTTTTTCTTCCCTTTCCCTGTTTTCTGTGTGTTCCTGCTCTTTTTGTTATCCCTTGGCAACACGGCCCTTTGCTTTGCTTTCGCTCCCCTTATTTTTCGTTATGTTTTTATGTTCGTAGCGAATTGAGCATCTTGGTACCCTTTTGCTTTTTTTTTTCTGTTTTGATCGAGACCGGTCCTTGACATCCCTTACCTTTTTTTTTGGTTCCGCCCCCTGTTTCGTTGTTTTTTTTTGCCCTCTTGTGATTCCTTGACAATGCTGACCATCTTTCTTCCCTTCCCCATGCTCCTCTTCCTTTCTTCTTTTTAATAACTTTTCCTCTTTTCTGACGCTGGCAGTCAGGGGCTGTCATTCGACGGCGGCTTTCTGTACGAGAGCACGGGCTTATTCGGCGGAAAATCTACGGTGAGGAAAGTGGAGCCGGAGACGGGCAAGGTGCTGCAGAGCGTGAGCCTCGGCGACAAGCACTTCGGGGAGGGGATGGTCATCCTAAACAACGAGGTGATTTATGACAAAACGACATGCGTATATCTAAAATGCTAGCATCTAAACGCACACACACACTATTTTTTTTCCGTAAGGGTTTTGTGCGGTAATGCTTTTGCAGTGCGGCTTTGCTCTCCGCGACATTTTCTGTACGGCGTTTGCCTCGTACGGCTTTTTTCCTTACGGCTTTTACCGTACGGTCTTTTTGCTTGTATGAGCTTTGTCGACAGACCACCAACAGTTATGCGCTTTGAGTCTAGCACCCTCCCCGTCCCCTTTCTTCCTCCGCCCCTCCCCCCGCCCCACCTTGGAAACCCTACGACATATCCGTCCTTTTCATGGCTCTGGTATTTTCGTAGATTCACTCGCTGACGTGGGGATCCCACGTGGGCTTCACCTGGGAACCTTATTCCTACCCAAACTACCCCTCCACCCGTCCCCACCACTCTACAATGGAAACACAGCGACACCCTCATCACCCCCCCTATCCTCCCGCCCCTTCCAATTCACAATGGAAACCCGACATGTCCGTCCATTTCATGGCGCTGAGGTTTAGTAGATCCGCTCGCTGCCGTGGGGTTCCCTCGCGGTCTTCACCTGGGAACCCTAACCCTAGTCACCCCTGCCCCCGCCACAAACGACCACTCCATATTTGAAACCCTATAACATCCTCACCAACCCCCCCCCCCCCCCCCCCCCCCGCGCCCCCCCCCAACCCGCAATGGAACCCCCCCTACATTTCTGTCCTTTTCGTGGCTCTTGTATTGTCGTAGATTCACTCGCTGACGTGGCGGTCCCATGTGGGTTTCACCTGGGACCTGGAAACGTTCAAGAAGAAGAAGGAGTTCAACTTTGAGTGAGTCAGGCGTTTTACTCTAGCGGGGCGTGGGTTGGGGTGGGGAGGTGGTCAAGCGTGCGGTGATGGTGTAGCATGTGTAGTGGTGCTGGTGTTGCGGCTTTCACTGGGCAGGGAGATTGATTCGCCGGTTGTTTGATCGATTGGTTGATGGGTTGATTGATGGGTTTATTGGTTGGGTTGTTGGTTTATTGGCTCTTTTGAGGGGTTGACTCGCTGTTCGGTTGTTCACTTCGTTGCTGGGTTGACTGATGGATGGATGGATGGATGGATGGAGTGGTTGAGTCATTTGATTGGGCGATTGGTTGCTTCCATTGGTTAATCGCTTGCTTGAAATATTTAGTGAATGGTTGATCTTTGCTGGATCGTTTTTCTGTTCGTTCGATTGCTTGATGTTCAGCACGAAGACGGGCCAAGGGTGGGGTATCACCACAGACGGCGAGAGCTTGATCGTCAGCGACGGCTCGGAATTCCTCTTCTTCTGGGATCCCGAGACGATGAAGGAGACGCGAAGGGTGAAGGTGAAGAACGCTTCGGCCCCCTTTTTGGAACTGGGTGCTGGATCAACATTGAAAGTTGAACAGAGTCGCCACCGACAACCGCTCGATGAAACTCGATACTGTACCCGGTCCGGTGATACTCGTAACTCGATCCGACCTGAACCGCGCCGGATGGGAACGGAAGAACCGTTTGGTGTGCCCCAACGGTCCGTTACGGTTTCGCTCAAATGAAAAACAGTGGGAGGCAATGTGGCCTGCCCTTTCAGCAGCGGCCACGCTGTACAGCCCGGGCTATTGGGGGAAGGGGTGTGTCCGGAGTGCGGTCGGTGCGAGTTGACGGCCTTCCTAGACGGTTGGTATGATGTATCTCACTTTGTGTTTCTTAGGCCTCTTTACCAAAGGGTTTATTGAGTTGTGTGTATTACGGTCGCATGGGCTTCAGCGAGCACCGCCCCGCCCTCCCCCTCCCTCACGCCCCTCCGCCCCCCCTCTTTTGTTCCCACCCCTTCCCTATCCCCCACATTCTACCTTGCTCCCCTCCCCCCTCTCTCTCCGCCTCACTTGTTGAAGTGTTGCTGTAGCTTTTCGTTGGTGTAGTTGATGCACAGCTGCTCGAAGTGGTTCTTCACGAAAATCTCGAAGCCGAAGATGTCCGGTGTTGGACCCCCTTTGGCTTGATGGTACTGTAGGAGTTTGTTCATTTTCCGTGTCGTTTTTTTTCAATAACTTGAGCTTTGCAGCAGCGACAGCACCAGCACCAGCCGCCGCCGCCGCAGCAGCAGCAGCAGCGTGCAGCAGCAGCGTATCGTATACTAGGTACACTCCGTTGGCCCGATGTTTTGTGTGTTTATTGGTCAGCACTAACTGAGTTAGTTGACCAACTTCTCCGCCCAACTTTTTTTTTTGCGGCCGTCAATCAAGTGCCACCAACTCGCGCTCCTACATATATTGCATACGATCTTACCACACTTGCCTGTGGGTGTTTGTGGGGGGCGGGGGGGGGGGTGCTCATCTGGGGTGCAGGTGAAACGCCAAGACGGGCGTCCTTTGATTCGCATCAACGAGCTGGAGATGGTGAAAGGCTTTGTGTTCGCGAACGTATGGTTTGATGACCACCTGTACAAGATAGACCCCGTAACGGGCATCGTTGTGGACGCCTACAGCTTCTCCGAGCTATATCCGAAGGTAAGAGAGGGGATACAGGTAACGCACGGTAATGTTGCGTCAGGTGTATGGATGTTTTTCTTGGCGTAAAAAATCGACGGGAGCGGGCAGAGTTAGCAACGTTCGATTAGAATCGACGAGTATAACAAGCTGAAAATGTGGGAATGCTGAAGCTTATGCGCGATAAAATTGAAACCGAGTGCCGTGGGGGTAGAAGAGAAGGCACCTGTCACGTGACCACGGCTTGCTGTTGAGAAATGGCGGAGGGTAACAGCCGTTAGGAGTTGAGGTGTAGAGTAAAGGTGGATATCGAGAATGGATGTATCTTGGAAATTTACCCTAAGGTGCGAGGGGTCTAGTAAACGAGTATGTGATGATAACGCTCTGTGAGTATACCGGGTACCTCGCAGGAAGCACGTCGGATTGTGTGCATTTTTCTGTAATTTTGTGGTCGATAATGCGCTTTAATACATGTGCACGTATGCCGGTGCGAAGTACCAGGTATGTAATGTACCTGGTGGTGTGTTTTATAGAAATTGTTTCAAATGCGTCAACCTCGATTTTTTCGATTACCATCTTCTGTGGATTTGTGACTTTTGGGATATGCCTGCAGTAGTTGATGTCGCGCTGTGATGCGTACCTGAGACACGCTACACTGTTGGTAGAGGTGCTGCGTCTTTGCCCTGCATGGTTCTTGGCTCGAAAAGCTCTACGATACCTCCGCCCGAAAACTTTATTGTGGGGAAACTGAAGGTCCCCAACCCGATGGGATGAGCAAGCCCCTGACCCAGGTATGCAAAAAAAAAACGTAACTTAATTTTGCGAAAGCACGATCTTCATGCCCGACGATTTTGGGTTAACGCCTCTACAACTGGAAACCCTGTTTGGGGACAAATTTACTTGAAGTTGGTGTAGGGAGGGATTTGGGGGCTCTAGAGGGGTTGAGGAGTGTCCCGAGATTCAGATAACGTCTTGGCCAAAAAGAGCTTCCTGGATCGTATGCCGCGTCTGCCCAGCCCTGCTGCTGCTGTAGGTGCGCAACGAATGATATTTGTCGAACAAGAACGGCAAAAAAAAAAAATGCCGACGACTTTTTGTTTTTGTTATCAAGTTTTTTGGCGCTGCACTCCCGGTATTGGGACAAAACACCTGGAAGTACAGCAGTGGACTCTTGCTAGGATTGTTTTCGAAGTTGGAAGATATAGGGACGAAACAAGTACAACAGTGAACTCTTGCTTGGTTTGTTTTCGAAGTTGGAAGATATTGGGACGAAACACGCATGGAAGTAGACTTTTTGCTACAGGATCATTTTCGAAGTTGGAAGAGATGGTATGGAGACGGAACGCTCGGAAGGTAGACTTCTTGCTGGGATCGTTTTCGAAGTTCGAAGAGATGACATGGGGGCAAAACACGTGGAAGTAGAGTATTGCTTGTATCATTTTCGAAGGTTGGAAAAGAGCTAAGGGGGTTAACCCGTTTAGTACTGCAGTGCACAGAAACCTGTATTTGACACTATTTTCAAGTGATTTGTGCCCAAGTTGGGGCTGCAGCCCGAAAGGGGTTAAGAGCCCCCGTCATTCAGAAAATATTCCCGCCCAAAAAGTGCTCGTACCTCCATCAAATATGTCAGGAGACGGCACTTTGACCCCTTGACGGACGGCAATTTTCCGATAATTTTCTTTGATTGACGGCAGACTACTAGGTCTTAGAGTGGAACGGTCGGTCTGACACCGTTGACGGCTGGACGTTTTCCCTCCACTGACCGTCCGTCTCCTGGCATCTTTTATCTCTATCGTAGCACGCGGCAATCTAGGAAGTGTTGCTCGAGAGCCGAGTCCCCTTCCGTGAGCGCGCGCTTGCTGTTGTCCGCGGGCAGCCGTCTGAAGCGAGCAGAAGCGGCTTTTTAGTAGCGTGGTATTTATGTACACGTCGCGGTCGAGGCTGCAACACCCTCAGCAGCTCTCACACGATGGGAAGACTCTTGCCTTGGTCCTGTCCGGCTGTCACTGAGCTTTCTGATCACACTAAGTGTTGAAAAAAAGCGCGCTTTTCACGTACATGAGCGTTTGGGCTGTACAACACCAAACCCGGTAAACGCCGGGTGTCGTAATCCTCAAAGATTTTTCGAGAGTTGGGCGTGTAAGAGCTAGCCCGTTCAGATGCCGCGTGACGACAATGCGGCCAGCATCGAAGACCTACCTTGCCCCTTGCAGACGACGCGCCCTACGGTAGACGAACCATCCCGCGGGATCGGTGCAGCAGAAGTTTCCAAGAATGTTCTGAGCTCCTGACATGACGAAGGGGCTGAATATCTGACCACCCGAAACATGACTTGGATGGCATTCGTTCGCGCAACCCGATCAACCTTGCACTATGCACTACGAAGTCCTAAAAAAAGTGCGCTCGTAAAATTATTTGCACTAACCAAGGGTTTCCACGCTGTTGGAGCTCAACCGCTCACAAACATTATAAGTTAATCCAACAACTGCAACCCCTACCGGGTGATGTCTCAGATGTGCACCGCATCTGTTATTTGGTACACTTTAGGATGCCTGTACGTCGCCCAAAACCCAACTTTGAGAGGTAATATGAGGCTAACCCGATAAACCAACCAAAAAAAGCATGTATCTATCCCATGGCGGCACGTCGGACGGTGCATACCAAGTAGAGGTGCAACAAGTTTTTTTTTTTTTTTTTTCATACCTGCCCAGGTTGTTGGAGCTCTCTCTGTCTGTGCCTCTCACCCGCGAAACCGCCTTCGATGAAAATGCCTCGAGAGTGGGAAAATATGTTGCTCGAAGTATGAGATGAACACACCCGCGTGTGGCCTCGGTATACATAGAGTGGACGCGTGCTGCGAAAGAGGTATCATTTTTTTTGTCCCTTTTTTTTTTTTTTTTTCTGGATGACGGGGCTCTTTGTAATACCCCAAATCGTCGAAATTTTGTTATTGTGCAAATTTTGACCCAAAAACGTCGTTTTTTTTTTATTGTTGTTTTGCTAAATGTTTTGTTTTTGAATACCTAGGCCGCAGTTTATTTTTCTCAACCCAAAAAAACGCCGAAATTTCATTCTTGTTTTTGCAAAATGTTCTGTTTTTTAATACCTAGGCTGCAGTTTTTTCTTCTCAACCCAACAACGTCGAAGTTTTTTGCTATTGTTTTGCAAAATTTTAACCCAAGAACGTCAAAAACTTATTCTTGTTTCGCATTTTTTTTGGTTTTGAATACCTAGGCCGAAGTTTTTTTGATCGGGTTGAACTTCCAGTTTGCTCAAAATCAGTGTGAGGGTGAGGTATCAAACTTCTCAAGCCAAGAACCTTGCTGAGAAAAAACGGTGCTCGTCTAACGTAGCACGTGTGCCCCAGTGATGTATCCAGTTTTTTGTGGACCACCCCGTGACAAAGCCAAGTTAGGTGGTCTTGGCTCTACTATATGGTCTTATCTTTTTACTAGTGCTGTTGCGCAAGAATCATTCGGTAGTGATTCCGAGTAGTTTCTTCTTGGTGACATGCCGATGTTCTTGGTCTTATCTCTGATATATGGTCTTAACCCCTTTAGAGCCCCAGAACCCCTCCCTATCCTAAATTCAAGTGAATTTGTCAAAGAAAAAGGCTTCCAGTTGTAACTACGGTAAACCGGATGGTCTTGAAATGGCCGCAGCGCTGTGCAAACATACTTTGAGTAGTTTTGCGAAAACAAGAATGGCATTGCGATGATTTTGGGTTATTAATCCCTATAGCCCCTTTAGAGCCCCCTAAACGTTCCTATACTAATTCCAAGTAATTTTTATATAAAACGGGTTTCCAGTTGTTAAGGCTGTAAGGGGCTCCGTCGTTCAGAAAATCACTAACCCCTGTAGAGGCCCCTAAGCGTCCCTATGCTAAATCCAAGTAATTTTTCCTCAGAAATGGGTTTCCAGTTGTTAAGGCGTTAAGGAGCTCCGTCGTTCCGAAAATGTTTTTTGCCGAAAACAGCTACCTCTATCGTTGCACGCGTCATATGATTGGCCGAAACTACTGCGGAATTTTCTGTGTCCTACGGCAGTACCAGGTACCTGTTTTGGTCTGCTGGGTTGCCCCGGTTGTCTACGCCTGAGCAAAGTCGTGGCCAAAGAGGGAGCGCGGGAAAAAAAACGCGTTATGTACTCGATACAACAGTGGCTGGGCTCTTCGAAGAGCACCCGGCGAATGTCGTAATCCTCTAGTAGATCGTTCGGAGTTCGGCCAACAATAATTTTTCTCTCTAAATCTTACACCCGGCGCGAAGACAAGGCTACTACAGTAGTATCAGTAGTATCACAACAGCTGTCCTTTCTCTCGGGCTCTTTAAAGAACATTCCCGCGAATGTCGTAATCCTCGAGAGGATCGTTCAGAATTCGGCCAACAAAGAACTATCTGCTCTAAAGATACACCCGGCGCAAAGACAAGGCTACGAATATCACAGGGAATATTATCTCTCTCTTTGCGCACACCTGGCGCAAAGACAAGGATACTAGCATAGCACGAACGTTTTCCCTCTCACACCCGGCGCGAAGACGAGGCTAAAAACTATCACGGAAGATCTGCCGATCGAATGCCCGGACGATGTAAGCCTGGGGCAGCTGATGGTGAAGGAGTGCACTGGTAGTAAGCACGTTTCCTTGAAACATGTTTCCTATATCTGACGCATGAAACGACACACCGACATGTATGACAATACGTGGAAGTGTGGTGAGCTTAAGCTTTAGCTTCATTTTTCGACCCCCATCCGTCGGCGGATATATATATATATATATAATTTTGAAAATAAAACATGGTAGGAGTTGAACCTATTTTTTGTGAAGGTGGTTACTTGAGGAGAGCTCTGTACCTTGACCCATGTAAAAACTGTCTGGCAAATAAAAAACGAAGTGGAGACAACCCCACGATAGGCGTGCAGCAGATTCTAAGAATGTTCTGAGCTCCGAACATGAGGAAGGGGCTGAATATCTCACGCCCCGAAACATGACTTCGGAGTCATTCGTTCGCGGACTGATTCTACGATAGCCCCCCCCCCCAAAATAACCGGGCGATTTCTTTAACGAACATTTCGTGGCGACTCGACACGAGGAAGGATTCTATGACAAAGCGATCTTCCTATATTTTCTTGTTTGCAAAGTAATATCGAAAGAGGGCATCGGGGTGGCAAGGGGCACACCGTGTTTCATGAGATACGGCCGGGAGATGGTTTCAACACCGGCGATTTCGTTAAAGAAGAGTTGGGGGGGGGGTACCGTAGAATAACTCCGCGCCACCCGACCAATACTTGTACTGCTCGTGAGATTGCCGTACTAACCTTTAGTCTAACAACTGCCACCCCTAACGTGGACGGACTCAAGTGAAAAAATCGATTAGCCATCCCATGGCGTCGCCGTATGAAACGACAAAATACATTGTGCAAGAAAAAGTTGACATTTCCGATGACAATTGGGTCAGGAGCCAGCCTCGTAATTCAGATTTTCTTTCTTCTTTTTTGCCGAAAAGCTCTATGCCTTCATCGTAGCAGGCGTCCGTCCACCCCTTGACCACCAGCTGGCCTAGGCGTAGGGCATCCGATGGGCAGGTCTTGGGTCCTTGTGCCGGGTCTGAGATGACAGCTGTCATGAAGACTTGGCGAACCTTCTTTTGTTTGTACGGTGGTATGACGGGCTTTCGTGGATTGTAGTGTTTGGACAGCGCTAGCGATACCAGAGCGGGAACATAGTGCTTCTCGCCGCTCTGGTGACGCGCCGCACGAACTTAATAGCCATGGGTGGCAGCGCGGGCTGATTGATGCCCACGGGAGTATTTGTCGCACCGCCATAATAGCGCTCCCGTCACGGCATGGTGTGAGCTGTGTGGATGACGTCGCCATTCCCTCTCCCACTACCCCCCTCCCGTCCCCTCCGCCTCACCCCCCCCCCCCCCCCCTACCGTCTCGCAAGGGATGCGTGGTAAGTAGTCATTGGAACGTAAAACATGGGTACGCCCAATGTCTGTCTGGTCGGCGAAAACCCGACGTGCTCCGCCCCGGGTACGACAGGGAAACGAGGGTCAATGGTCTTAATATTAAGACTACGGCTATGCGTGAAATGAGTGTATCCATGGAATGAGTACCCCCCCCCCCCCCCCCCCCCCCCCGCGACCCCTGGTTCTGTGACGCTTCGTTCCTTGGTCCGTGGGACCGATTGGTTTGCAGGCTCTGCAGAAGATAGAGTTGACATCGAAAGAGGCGGTGCTGAACGGTATTGCGTGGGACCCGGTGGAAGACGTCTTGTACCTCACAGGTAAGTACTGTTTTTTGGCCGCGCTGTAGAAATTCCTTTTGAGATTGCACACCATGTTTTACGGACTACCTGGTAAGTATTGATACTTGGAATTTAGCCCTGTTCACTGTTGTTGTTGTTTTTTTTTTTTTTTTGTCGTTGTGTTTTGTACATTTCGTCTCCCAAGAATATGAACATCAATTATTTTAGTACATGAAAGTATATCAGACTAGTTGGACTTGTGCTACAAATACGTAAATTTACCGCGTGGGGCTTCTGGTAGAATAAAACCCTTTTGGAGTACGTTTGGTCTCTGTTGTTGTTGTTACTGTCTTGGGCTTATCTTTGTTGTGTGCTTGTATTAATAGTTGTGCTCGTTTGCCTTGCTTTTTGCTTACTTTTATTTTCATTTTTTTGGTAACTTGTGTCCGTGTACGTTGGTTTTTGCTTACTTTTGGTTTTGTTTGTTTAATTCGTACTTCCGTTTTTTTTCACATTGTTGTTTGCACCAGGCAAGCTTTGGCCGAGAGTGTATAAGGTGAAGATTCTTGATGAGGACGCTCAGGACCAAGAGCAGGGGCCAGAGGAAGTCATGACCAGCGGGAGCGGGAGCACTAGCAGCGGTAACAGCGGTGGCCTTAAAATCGTTGGCGGCAATGAGCGAAGACAATAGGGTCACACGCGCAAACCGCTTTCACCACTATTCTAATATGAGCTTACAACCTACCTGGCACGGGCCGTGGGGGGGGAGGCGAGCGTGCTCATTTGTTACTTGCCTCAGGCTTTTGACCAGACCGCGCATCCTTTTCGAGATGGAGCACCGTGGGGTGTGCTCATTCGCTCGCTTGGTCGTAGTCTCACGACCATGGACTACGTGCGTGGGAGAGGGAAACGGCGGACACTCAAGTCAGTCGGTACAGGTTGCTGTCACATGGGCGCTGCCGGGCGGAGGAAAGGCTTGGGTGATTGCGGCGCGCGCGAAGCTCTAATGGGTAGGAGGAAAGGGTATCGTGTACAGGCTGGTGCCAGCAGTTGGAAGACTTGATGTGTTAGGACAACGTGGCTTTTGGCAGAACTTTTTGCGTGTTAAGACAACGAGAGGCCACTTTATTTTTGTCGAATTTACTGTAGCGTAGTATATGCACTCTGGCTCGCGTAATGGTTCAGGCCTGGCCCAAGACAATGCGTACTGCCATCAAGCAGCATCAGCCATGCGCGAGGGGATAGGGCATACGTTTTGACGAAATCCCCGTGGGAGGGGAGATGCCATCGATGCATCTGTCGCCTCCCTGTCTGTTGGAAAACCCCGGTGGTCCTCAAGCAGCAGCCTTGCAGGAGGGGTTGCGATAGAGGTGGAGGTGTTGGGATTATTGGAAAAACCCGTAAGGGAGGGGGAATGCCATTGAATTGTTTACCGCCTCCCTGTGTTGGAACCCCCCGGGGGTCCTTGCGGATGCGCTTTTTGCCCACTGTATGTATGGTTGGGCTGGGGGACTTTCTCACTACGAGATACCAGGCACAGTCTACCAGTGTGGCTTGTTTTCTGACGATATATTTAAAATGCGCGGGGCTGTGGTTTTTGTGGCGTTTTTGCAGTTTTAGTGTTTTTTTTCAAGACCAACTGCGGAATAGAGAGAAAAAGGTCGCACGTTTTTTTTATGTTCTCGTTGTGGATGTTTGTTTTGTTTCCCCCCCCCCCCCCCTCGTGCGCTCGTGAATTTCTAGCGCACGCGTGAAGTTTTCATTTTGGGGCGTTTTTTTTTTGTTTTTGTGCAGCAGAAAACAGACGCAGGGAAGGGAGGATGATGTAAACATGTGGCGACCTGCGCTTGCTGTTGTACTCGCTCACTCTCGTACGATGTTTTATGCTCCCTCTACCCATGCAATGGACCGCTGCTCCTGGTTTCGTTGCTCGTTTGACTGCTGCTGCAGTACCTTCTTTCGTTCGATCGTTTCCTTAGGAAGGTGTTTTTCGTTTTTCGTGTTGTGTGTTCTCATCGTTTTGTTTCCGGTATATGTATATATATATCAGTACCGTACTCGTACGGCTGATCAGCGCCCTACGGCGTTTATCGTTTACATTATTACACCAGTGACAAAAGCGTCAGAGGTTGTGCAGGAGCTACAAGTTGCTTGTAACATATTTTCCGAGGATTGCTAAGTAAACGAGAGAGTCGGTACAGCAGCAACAGAGACTGTAGCAGCAGAAGCAGCAGCACCCAGCAGCAGCAGCAGCAGCGGCGGCAGCAGCAGCGGCAGCAGCAGCAGCGGCAGCAGCAGCCAGCAGCAGTAGCGGCGACGGCATCGGCGGCGGGGGCGGCAGCAGTAGCGGCCGTTACGGGGGCAGCAGTAGCTTGGTACACAGACACAGACCCTTGTGGTGGCTATATAGATGGCTACATAGATGGCTATATAGATAATACCCCCCTAAGGTGAAGGACAGGAGGGAACGAGTCGGCGGCATGCAAATGTACGTGGACCAACGTAACTATTTGTCATGCGTATAATATGTATATTATAATAATACTGTTGTGTTTTTTTTTCGCCACTAGGTTGGGTGTGGCGCTTTCTGGTCTCTCATCCCCCGCGCCCCTCCACGAATGTCGCCCAACGTTTTCGTGCGTAACATCCGTTGTCCCCGAACACCGCGCGAAAAGTTTTTCCCCTGTAGCATTTTCGTTCGCTGACAATGTATGAGGTAGCCGGGGGGTGGAGTGAGGGGCATTATGAATGAGTAATCAGAGATATGGTCTAATGGTGTAGGGAAGACGGGCTCTTTCATTGTTGCTTTTTTCCCCACGGCCACTACTACTACTACTACTACTACTACTACTACTACTACTGCTACTTTCTACTGCGGCTTGCGCCACCGCCCCTGCTTGCAGTCTATTTTCGCAATGTTACTGCCGCTCCTCCTCCGGCACACTGAAAACAAGGTAGCGTACGCACGTACGTACTGTTTTATTGATCATAAATATTATTTTTAATATTTAGAGCGTTTTTTTGCCCCGCTGGGTTTTCGTGTTCTTTCAAGGTTTTGTATGTACGGTCGGGGGTCCGGACGTCGTCACTGCTATGGAACATGTTTTTTTACCATACGCTTCTTTAACAAGGACTTGGCGGGGGGGTGGGGGGGTGGGGTGATTTCATCCATAGCCGTAGTCGCATGGCCATATGGTATAGACCCTCGCATCCTACAAGGGCGGAACGGAGCTTGTCGAGTTTTCACCGACGAGGACAAACGTCGCGTGTGCACCAAGGGCGAAGAGCCGTGAGGGGTTTAGCAACGAGTCGCATGAAGGGTGTAAGCTGTACATCCTACTAAGAACCACTTTTTGTGAGGCGGACTTGCGCGCCTTTTTGTGTGTGTTCGTACTTTCTTGCACATGATGAGCATTCTTGAATCGAGCTATGATGCGATGGATATTATAGGTACTTGCAGCACTTTTTGGCCGAAACCGTTTACCTGGTATGAAGCACGGGGGTTGCTATAGACTATAATAGGGTTTTTTGTTTTACACATTTTTTATCGTCTGGCTTGCTTTGTTGTGTTCTCGCACCCAGTACGCTAGCACTTCACTTGCTTTACCTTGATGATTTGCGACTGTTTGGTTCACTCTGTTTCACGGTCGTCTACTGTGACCACAGAATTTGTATATCTCTAGGATCAATCAGCACGGACTCTGGGTGTACTGATGATGTGGTTGGGTAGAAATAACGGTTTATTAATGTGAAGACAACCACAACAACATAACAACAACAACAACGACAACAACAACAACAACAACAACAACAACAACAACAACAACAACAACAACAACAACAACAACAACAACAACAACAACAACAACAACAACAACAACAACAACTGTAGATTGACAATGGGATTGTTCCATCGAGGAGTACTCGTAATTTTTTGTCCATAAATAAAACAAGTTTTTGTAAGGGACACACACGTTCTACGTGCACGGTGGTACACCGCAGGGGTGCGCACGAAGACCTTCCTGAGGCGCTCCTCGCTTGAGCTCAATACCTCCCGCCCAAGACATTAATTTTCGAACGAGCTGAAGAACACGCAAAAAGAGCCGAGATGGACAAACCCACACCCCAGGTATACAAACAACATTGCAAGAAAAAGAGGAAGAACATCGTGCCAGTACGACGATTTTGGGTCAAGGAGTCTTCCCATCGTTCAGAAAACATTTTCGCCAACAGAATAGAGTGCTACCTCTCTCTATCATCGTAGCACAGGGGGTGAGGTGAATAGCGCTCCTCAAATAATAAGTTAGGACCCTCCCCCGCCCCAAATTCTATCATTCACCTCTATCTACCGTCTACGTGGCATTTATTTTCGTCCTTCTTCGTCCTTCGGCATTGGATGTGGGGCGAAACTTTTTGCGCCTTCAAAAACTCTGCTCTGTTGTTGTGTTTGTGTCAAGTGACGAGAAGATGTATGATATATAATACATATCTTATCCCCTTAACGTCGGAAGGCAGGAGCTCTCAAAGTCTTCACACAACGTCATGTCATGTATGTATGTATGTTATTTTGAGGAACGCTCAGATTCCTTCTCGCGTTCATTCATGCATTCTACGGGGAGCTCTCAAACCCCCTGGCGTATGAGAAGCTCTGAGCTCTTCTCAGATCCTTCACGCACGTACGCGGGGAGCTCTCAGATTCATTACATAACGGAGGTTCTCAGATCCCTCAAGTACGAGGAGGTATCAGATCCCTTTTGCATAATACATTATAAAAATGAAAATACACTCCAGCTGTGAGATCGAGGATTTTGTCGAAACTCATCTTTGCAAGCTGTGTGTGATACTCCGATCGCGCGTTTTACGGGGGTTGTGTGTCCTCATTAGTCTACGGATTTTTTTTTTTTTTTTTTTCTCACACTTCTACTTTCCAGCTTCTGGACAAGCCGTGGTCACAGGTGTCGTCCCTTCTTCCCCCCGGTTCTTGCCTTCAATTTTTACCGCGCATAGGGTTCAGCAATCCCACTGCTCGTCGATTTTTCATCGAGTGTTGCTAACTCACGCTCTCGCGCTTTCCGCAAGTCAATTTGTGCACAAGAAAAAGTCCCAACGAATTTATACGAGTATGCACTCGGCGGGGCTCGAACTCACGAAACTAACCTATACCAAGCTCGAAGATAACCAGATACGCAACCGGGGCGACCGGTCCAAAAGGATATAGGTCGGCGACTCCCCTTTCAACTACAGTGTAGCCATCAGGGTCAACAGGGTGATGTTAGTCAGTCTGTGCGCGGAAACTATAAAACCCGTTTTTGAGGGAGACAAAATCTGACAGCTAGCTGTGGAAGGAAATGTATCAGTTTATCAAGCGAATCCTGTAAGTCGAATAACCGGTGAGGGGAGGACAGAGTTTTTCAAGGACGTGGGGGCCTGGGTTTGATCAAGAGGGGGGGGGTGTGGGGGGGGCAGGGCAGCTCAATCTGTGCGTGGAAACTATAAATTTTATCCTGTAAGTCGTACAACCGGTGAGGAGAGGGCAGAGCGTTCGAGGGGGCGGGGTTGGGGTGGGGGTGGGGGTGGGGGGAAGAGGGGGGGTAGGGGTGCAGAAAGGGTTTTTTAAACCAACATCTTTAGGTCGCATAGATGTAGGGGGTTGCTATACGCTTGGTACTAGGTCTAGGCGACGGTGCGGGTGGTGGGGAAGCAGGGGGCGTTAGGGGGGGTGGGGGGGTGAAAGCTACGTCATGGATGGCTAGAAAGATAATGACGTGATATCAATTGCGTAGAAGTGTTTATTACTCTGGCCGATTTCGATTGTAGGTGGGGCGTTTAAACTTAAGGGCGGGGGAAAAAGAACGGGGGGGGGGGGGAAGGGGGGGAATGAGCTACGGTATGGATGGCTAGAAAGACAATGAGGTGGTATCACCAGCTGGCTGGTAGTGTTTGCTACTCCCAGGCAGGTTTTGATTCAGGTCGAGCGTTTGGACAAGAGAGAGCGGGGGGGAAGGGTGGGGCGGGCGGGACACTTCAATATGTGCGCGGAAACTATAAATCCTTAAAAGGGGACAAATCTGACGGTTGTAGCAAGAAGACATCCCTTTATATCACCTGCCTGGTATAGTGTATTATTCTAGAGGATTTGATGTTAGATGGACAGAAAGATAATGAGGTGATATCAGCCGGCTGGTAGTGTTCACTACTCTGGCAGATTTTGATTTCAGGTGGGGCGTTTGAACAAGAGGGATCGGGGGCGGGGAGGGGGGGGGGCATATATGTGAGGACCTTGCTCAGATCCCCCACATGCGAGGATATCACCGATCTGTCACATGGGAGGAAGGGGCTCTCAGATTCGCTTACGTCATGACGAGCTCTCAGATTCCTCACATGAGGAGAGTTTGGATTCCTCCCTTGGGAAGCTCTTGAGATCCTTCGCATATGAGGAGCTCTCAGATTACTCACATTAAAACTCTCAGATTCCCCGAACGAGATGGTCTGGGATTCCTCGCATACCAGGTATGTATGTATGAGGAGCTCTGTGGAGCTCTGAACTACTCCGATGAAGAACTCTCAAGTTCCTGACACGACAACAAGCTCTCCCATTCGAAGAAGGCTTTTCGATGAAGGCTATTCGATGAAAGCTATTCGATGAAGGCTATTCGATGAAGCTAGGCTATTCGATGAAGGCTACGTACGGCAGGGGGAGGTACCCCCGTTTTTCCCTAAGGGGTTTGAGCTATCATACTCGCACGAGTGACTCCGGGGCGACCTCATAAAACAAAGTCCCCAAAAGCCCCCCCCCAATGTTAGCACTGGTCATTCCGATCAAGGGCACAGCACTTCGGTAGGGGTCATGTGTGTTTTCTATTTTTAATAGGCGGTGGCTCCGGGGTAACTCGAGCGAGTGACGCCCCCGTTCCTTTGCGATCTTTTAACCTTTCTTTTCCTGCGGCTAAAATTCGCGAGATATGAATTGGCGATGGAGTGCGACTGGCCACGCTGTGCGTCTTAAGGCCACGGGAGGTCTCTCAGGAATCTGTTGTTGGGTAGGAGTCTCGTATATATATATATGGAGGCATTTCGTGTACAGAGTAAAAGCCACTTGAACACGGAGAGTATGGCACCTGCAAACAAGATCATCATTTCGAAACTTGAAAAGAAAAAATGTTGCACCACAAGGCGAGCCAATAATACAAGAGCTTTTCAGGTGTTTTAATGGCCCTTTTTTGAACTCCATAATAACTTCCTATTTATATACCCCTCAAGGCAATGAAACATTAATATTGTACATGCATGCAGCGCGCTTTTCGCATACAATGCGCCTCGAGAAGAGATATATCCCATCCGCCTGGCGAGGAGCACACTTTTGGTGAAAACCGTGTTTTCATCGGTGATGTGCACTCAACGTCTTAGGCTCCCCCGCGTGAACATTGAAATATTTCAGCTAAACTCATTTGGGAGCTTTTTTTGGTGTGTTGCTGGGTCGCAAGTTCGAAATCACGAAAACATCTCGTGAGTCGCTTCTGGCTGCCTACGAACCTGCTGGCTGGCGCACCCAGTGCCGTCATACACCCCACCAGGGGCGTGCCCCTCAATTTCGCGGGCCGTGATTGCTTAGTGAGGAGCCGTAGCTGCCCGCTATTGCTAGTGCTGCACACGTACAGTTGGGGATCGTTTTTTGTCTCGTTTCGTGCACCCCAAGTCTCGATCACTGCAGCGCCTCAAAAGTCGAGGTGTGGACCACCGCTGAGAACCCAGAGCGGAAAACCAAAATCTGAAGAGACTCACAGCATCTGCGGATGATACACTCTTGAGCACTAAACCCTAGCCCTAAGCCACGAACCAGCCGAACTTCTAAACGCAGCGCTTTGACATATATCCATGATTTATTTCTGTTGAGAAAAAACATCTAGAGGTAACGCGTAAACGGAAAACCGGGGACCAGGGGACGCTTGGGTACCACTGTGGCCTTAAAAAGCCTCGAAGCCCTTTTTGTCCGTGACTTAGGTACAGAGTTCACTCGTGCGAGCGGCGAAAACCCGACGCGTGGTACAATAGAGGGGCTCACCACTTTTTTTCCTGAGGTTCCTCCCTTTCAGAGGTTGAGACATGATAGAAATGCCCTTTTTAGAACCCGAACACTGATTTGGAGAGAAGTAAACCTGCTTTATCGCGGCTGAAATATCCCATGGCCTAGGCATACTCAAGGAGAATCAACATGCAAACAAAAAAGCCAAGGCTCTTCAAGGGTCATGTCCCGACCCGGGGATCATGCGAGGGGGTTATCACAATCTCGCGGGTCGAATGGGGTCCGATCAGAAGGTGTTTCGCATATCACGGGACGGGTAGGGTCGGGTCAGAAGATTTTCAGATCTCACGGCTCGGGAAGGGTTACCCTGACTCGATCTGACCCGTGAAAAGCCCTGCAAAAAATAACCTATTTCGGACGATTTGGGGCTGAAAAGCCCCGTCATTCAGGAACCATTTCAGCCAAAAAAAGGTATACCTCCATCGTAGCACGCGCCACGCGTTAGTAAAAATGGGGGTACCTCCCCTGCCGAAGCCTTGGTCATTCCATGTTTCCTTTACATTTTTTCCATCTCTCCCCTCACCCCGGCCGCCGCAAGCCTCGTCCAACAACAAAAAATATCCCCTTCAAACAACGACCGATCGAGAAACAACGGCAAACGGCGTAGAAAAGCGATGCCACTCACATCAAATTTTATTTTGCGAACCCCTCCCCAATAAACGTGGCTACTATATATACGAGGGTAGGCACCCAGGTTCCTAACGCGATACTACCAATAAATGCCGTTCTATGAATATCACATACCGTCTGTACCAGCCAGACCAAGCGTAAAAATACACGGGGGGGACGTCAACTTTCTGTCATTTCCTACCTCCCTGCCGCCTTGCTTGGCTGTGCGGCCAGCGGACTCCGCAGCATGGCCGTTTACCCTATTCCGTAGCAGGATAGCGAACAAACCTTGCTGCTACCTGTCGCAGTTTGTTGACCCCCCCCCCCCGCCCGCGCGAATACCGAATACCGCAGCAACGCTGTATACCCTATTTCATAGCAGGATCATGAACAAGCGTTGCTGCTGCCCCATGCATTTCGTTGACGCAGGTCCCCCCGCCCCCCCCCCATTCATCCCACCCCCTCCCCCCGCTCCATGTTGAGAAGGCGTTCCCACCTCCAACAACCCGGAGCTACGCACTAAAACCTCAGATCATGTGACATTATGACGGCGGCATGGCACTCGCCCCGCCCAACAAGCCTTGCTGCGTTGCACTGCGGTTCATGAAGCTGCCTGCCCCCCTCTCTCCTCCCGCCGCGAATCGTCCCATCCGCTCCCCCAGCTTCCATGTTGGAAAAGCTTTCGCACCTCTAATCCGGAGCTACGCAGACAAACCTCGTACAATATAACACCATGATGGTTTCTTAGCTGTACGGGCCAAGAGCACCGCAGCAGCTATTTCCCCTAAATCAATGGCAGGATAATAAACAGGCCTCGATGCGATGCGTTGCATCGCGTCTCCTTGCATTGCCCCCAATCCCCCCTTCCCCCGGCCCAAGCAACGCTTGCCCTGTCGGTAGAAAACCCGACGTGCTCTGTCCTCTGGAACTGTAGGGACGTGAGAGTCTATGGTCATTAAAGACTACGGCCAGATTACTCGGCAGCTTCTCGGTTGAAACGTCAGTCACGCAGAAACTATTCGGCCGAAAAAAACCGATACCCATACCGCGTCACTCTCTTACTCCATGATACAGATAAAAACACGCGCTCAACCAACGTATCAGAACGCAGCTCGCAAAAAAAGTGAGACAGCATCGACCAACTCAGGCGCGAGAAAGTTATTTCTGCGTATCATCGTTCAAAATACAAACAATACTCAGGACAGGAAAAGCGAGAAAACCAAGCCCCGCGCCCTGAGCCCCAACCCCCACGCATGCAAGCTTTGCAAGCAAAAAAAACGACACAAACACAATCCTCTACTAATATATGCCGGTACATCATACCGTACGTAACGCCCCCCCCCCCCTCTGCCCGTAAACATAGGAACCGACTGGGCATAAACATCAGGGTTGCTCGCGGGCCTGGTCAGCCCACCCTCATCCGGCCCGATCCACAAAAAGCGACCACTTTGGAAAACCTCCAGGAAATATTACTGACCCGACCCGATTCGCCTCGCGAGATTTTAGAAACCCCCTGACCTGACCCGCGGGACGGGTCGTGACTCGTGCAAAACCCTGAACACCACGAACTCCCACACGTTCCGAATGCTTGACCCGCGAGATATTCGAAAACCTTCTGACCAGCAGACCCGATTTGCCTCGAGAGATTTAGAAACCCCTTGACCTTGACCCGACCCGCCAGACGGGTCGTTTCGTGACCCATGCAAAACCCTGAATATTATGAACGCCCAAACGGCCCTAATCCCCCACCCCCTCGAAAAACTCCGGAGCCCACCCGATACGCCTCGCAGTATCATGGAAACATCCTGACCCGACTCGCGGGACGGGCCATGATCCATGAAAAACCCGGCTTGTGATATGAACACCCAAACGGTCCTAATACTCCCGTACAGAATGACACGTTATACATTCCAGGTATGTTCACGGGTCAGGTTTAGTCAGGGTCACCCGTCTCGATCCGCGATATCTGAAAACCTCCCGACCCGACCCGTCCCGTCCCATGATATTTCGAACACCTCTTGACCCGACCCTACTCGACCCGCGAGATCTTTGATAACCTCCTGGCATGATCCGCGGGTCGGGTCCGGACGCGTGAAAATCCCTGATTTCATACTCCGACCACGCACTAATCGCGAGCCAGCTCCTGCAGAAGCAGCTGCGCGGCCTTCAGCGACCTTGCCGAACGCCCCCCCCCCACCCCACCGCTGGCAGCAGCCGACTTGGCCTCCGCAGCCGCTCTGCGCACGAGAATGTCCTTCACGCCCTCAAGGCGCGGGGCGTGCTTTGGGGACCGGCACGCTTCCTGCAATGCGAAGATCAAACAAAATAAGGCAACAAACAAAAACATCAACGTGGGGTTTGGGTGATTGGCCTGATCCTGTTACCGTTTTAGCACTTCAGCATCTTTAGCAACGCACTCCCGACACAGCGACAAAACGCTTGGAGTTAGACTAGAAAACATTCGAGAAGTTGCAAATCGGTAATTAAATGCATACACACACATTTTTGGGTGACAATGTACTCGGAAGAAGTGCGAACGCGACTATTTCTGCGTACCACAGGGGCAAAAGGGACAAAAAAACTGCTACACGAGGGGTCGCGACGCGGGCATCATCTGCCTTCGAAAGTGAAAACCAGTCGGCATACTCGGGCGTCAACTACCCTTGAAATTAAAAACCAGTGGGCATACTCGTACACGTTTCACGAATCTCGACATAGCTCGGTTGAGCGTGGCGGCGTAAACCGCAGAAACCTTGTACGATTGCCATATGTATATTATAACATACATTGGACACTCTGTTCGATAGCGCCCCAGATAAGAGCTTTCGGGACTTATAGCGGTCCAAACAGCGTGTCAACAACGGAAAAAAAACATTCCGACGGCGCCGCTCGTCTCCCCCCGCCCCTCTTGTTTTCCCCAGAGATTAGTGTCCGGTAGATACAGGTTAAGGTTAACCCGTGGATTACTGCAAGAAACAAAAAAATCCAATTCTAGGTAGCCTGTCCCACAAAACGGGTCGAAGCTTTTAAGGAGTAAAACAAGCGATGTCCAACACGCTGCCACGGTTCAGAAATGCCGTTATATTAAACGAAACCCGGGTCTCCTTTGTAGGGAATTTCTCGCTCCCGGCCCTGACCATCATCATAATACGGCTATTTTGACGAAAAAGTGAAGCAAGGGCACGTAAGGCAAAAAAAATACTCTACTCGTATTATAAGGGCTCTGCTAAATCGTGGCTTTCAACAGAATAAAACAACAAATCTAGACAATAAATGAAAAAGAAACACACACAGAAGCACCGGGAAAAACAAGAAAACACCGAAAGACCTAACGAAAACAACGAAGAGCAGAGAAACTACGTGGCAACAAAAAAAAGAAAGCATGTTTGGTTCAATATAGCATGTCGCGGCAGCTAAAACTGCACCAAAAGTGTTGATACAGTTGCCTCCCCGTTCCCTCCACCACACCTTCGTGGGCCGGTGGGCGGCCATCAGCTGCTGCAGGAGGCGAACCGTGGGGATGAACACCTCAGGCCGCTCGCGATACATCTGAAGCGGAGAGGGGGGGGGGGGGGGGGGCGAACAACGCGGAGCAAGAGCGTCAGCACGTGAAGCAGCATCAACACCAGCACCAGACGCAGCAGCAGGAGCACCACCGCCACAAGTACCAACAGCGCCACCAGAAACAAGCAGCATCAACATCATAGCTAACAGCAGCGGAAGTAGCGTCAACCGCAAAACCCCCACACGCGTCAGACCTACGCTACACGTCCATATCAGGAGACAGACAGCACTCCGAACCCTTGACCGACGGCAACGACGGCAATTTGACAAATATTTCCTTTGGCAGACGGAAAATTACTAGCTTTTAGTGTTGAACGATCGGTTTGACACTCTTGACCGCTGAACGATTTCCCTCCACTGACCGCTGAACGATTTCCCTCGACTGACCGTCTCCTGATACAGCTTAATAAACTATTGTAAAAAAAAAGAAAACACCGACGCAAGTAGTCGGCGGAGTAACACCGACCACCTTAACGTCAAAACAAAGCTATAGTCCAGTGTCCACGAAGTACTTGAAAGTATCGGTGAGCCGCCTTTGCCGCAATTCTGAAATGTTGTCTAGGATAAGATATTAAAATCGGGGAAGTTGGTTTGGCCCACGTGCGCTTCCAGCAGTGATACGAGGAGGCAAAAAAACACAACATGCCCAAAACACTACTTTAGACCCTAACCCTGTCCTAACCCCGACCCTACCCGCAGGACTTTGTCCGGAAAAAGTCCGACATTTACTGTTGCTGTTGTTGTTGTTGTTGTTGTTGTTGTTGTTGTTGTTGTTGTAACAGTTGTTGTTGTTGTTGTTGTTGTTGTTGTTGTTGTTGTTGTTGTTGTTGTTGTTGCTGTTGTTGTTGTTGTTGTTGTTGTTGTTGTTGTTGTTGTTGTTGTTGTTGTTGTTGTTGTTGTTGTTGTTGTTGTTGTTGTTGTTGTTGTTGTTGTTGTTGTTGTTGTTGTGTTGTTGTTGTTGTTGTTGTTGTTGTTGTTGTTGTTGTTGTTGTTGTTGTTGTTGTTGTTGTTGTTGTGTTGTTGTTGTTGTTGTTGTGTTGTTGTGGTTGTTGTTGTTGTTGTTGTTGTTGTTGTTGTTGTTGTTGTTGTTGTTGTTGTTGTTGTTGTTGTTGATGAAAATTTGGTCGACCACAAGACATGAACCGAAATATTCCCCGATCCCCATGCCTTATCCTAGAAAAAAAAAAGAAAAAAAAAACTCAGAGGTCTGGTAAAGGCTACAGGTACCGGTTACACAGTCACTCTATTAAATTCCAGGACGGTAGGATAGTCTCAGCAGTACCTGCAATAGGTCGATAAACGTGTCGGTGACGATAGGAGGTGCCGCTAGCAGCGCGGTCAGGCTTTCCCCCCGCTGGGCGATGTTGCGGAGGGTGGTGATCGCGTACCTGACGTTAACGATAACACCACAAAAGCACAAGCGCCGCGAACATCAGCACAGCAGGCACAAGCACCAAAAGAAAAACAGCAGAGAAACAAGAAAAACACGCTCAAAATACCGCGCCAATAATACTCACCGCGTCGTCTCATGTCCCGACAACCACACGCACCACAAACGTCAGCAAAAGCATAAACCCAGGCGAAAAACAAACACCAGCACAATAAGAGCAAGCACCACAAACAATAGCATAAGAATAACCAAAAAAAGCACCACAAGCATCCACACAACAAAAACAAGCACAAATCATTACAAACATCTCGACAAGCGCAAACAATAGGAACCACACACCATCAAAGGCATACCAGGTAAGCACGGGCATCACAAATATCAGCAAAAGCAGAAGCGTCTACTTACGCGTCGTAATCATCAGTGCAATAGCAATGATTATAATAATTGTACTACTACTACTACTACTACTACTACTACTACTACTACTACTACTACTACTACTACTACTACTACTACTACTACTACTACTACTACTACTACTACTGCTACTACTACTACTACTACTACTACTACTACTACTACCACTGCTACTGCTACTGCTACTGCTACTGCTACTGCTGCTGCTACTACTACTACTACTGCTACTAAAAATGAAAAATGAAATAACAAGCAGAATCGTCAACACACGCGCGACAGGCAATAGCAGAATGAGCACCATAACCCCACACCGGCAAGAGCGCAAACACAAGCAGCAGCAACATACCACAATAATCAGTAACAGCAGCCGTCTCCTAGCCGCACCGAAAAAAAAAAAAAAAATAGCCCGAGATGACAACGGGTCGGCTCCCAGCTTTGGGGGAAAAAAAAAGCGTACCTGGTACGTACCAGTACTCGACTGCTGTCGTGAAACAACAGCAAAACAACGGCAGACTCACTTGAGAATCTTCTGATGCGGGGGGCTGCGGTTGAGACCGCGAATAAGGTCGTACATGACTTGGGGGCACCTAGACTGCGCCATCACCTCGCAGCAGCTCTTGGAATACCTAGAAATCAGCTCTGTCGAGACGGCAAGGGGAAGAGGGGGCAACGTTTATATACAGAAATTATTCACCGTTTTTGACAGATGATATCACTGCACCGGCCATCCAGACACATACACAGATACTGCATATCAACGCACAGATCGTCTTGACGCCAGCTCGAACGAGACGGAAGGGGTGGGCGAGCGGCGTGGGGCGTAAAATAGTCGGTGCAGCTGTAATATAATAATGCTAAGTCGGCCAGATTCTTTCATTGAAAATACCACACCAGACACATATTAAACAACTACACATACCTGGAGTATCACACCCCCCTGACAATAGCCTATTGAATATGCCTATTGGTCTCTCAATAGGTTGGGGAACTGCATGTCGATACCTATTGCTCCCTTCAACAGAAATTCGAAGTTGTCAGATCATACAGATCAGGCAACCGCAAACGGATCACACGCATCAGATAACTGCACATAGATCATATATATCATATGATCACTGCACATAGCATACAGGTCATATCCCCGCACAGATCGTACACAAAATGAAGGCGCCAGCTCCAGCTATTAATAGGCGAAAAGGGCAAGATGAAGTAGGTTTTCGGGCAGATAAATTTCATACAACTGTTACAAGTCCAACAGCTGTGAAAACCATAAAAACACGATACACCACCGGTAGATTACATGTATAGAAGCAGAAGGAAACATACTGCCAGGGGTGGAAGGCGACAACAAATCAACAACAACGACGCCAAACCGAAACGGTTAAGTAGTGATGACACTACTTAGTAAGAGTAACGGTACAATACCAATGGTGTTGTTTCACTCACCAAGGGCGATGCAGGCGCGGATGATCGAGGTCAGCTGGGTGCCATGCTCGAGAGCTAGAAGCGCGTCGTTGACCCTGAACACAAACACAAAAAAACAATAACACGACAAAAAAAAAAAAAAAAAAAAAAAAAAAAAAACGAAAATGGAGAGTAATATGAGGAAGTGTAAAGATGACGCCGTAGGCGATGGGGGAGCCTGCGGGTTGGGTTGGACTGGGTTGGGTTGAGTTGGGCTGGGTTGTGTTGTGTTGTGTTGGACTGGGTTGGACTGGGTTGGACTGGGTTGGGGTGGGATGGGTTGGGATGGGTTGGGGCGGGGCGGCACGAAGTATGGACGGGGGCATATGTGGGGCTTGTGCGTAATTCTAGCTTTCCCACGCATATCTAGAAATCGCTGAGAAGCCGTGACATCTTCTGATTACGAAGCATCAAGCGAACGGATAGAGTAAACACACAGATTATACTTAGCATACACAAACAGAGCAACGCAAACAAACCAAACTCGAAAATGAACAAAAACAAAAAATACAGCCCCGTCCCAAACATGCAAACTCGTAAACCAAAACATGAGCAAAAAAATATTACTTCAAAACAAGCAAGGAAACCTCACGCCTTCGTCAGAACGCTTCAACAATACACACTCGAACACACTGAATAGTTAGTGTTCAATAACCTTGATGTCTCAAGATAATATTTGTAGACACGTTGGGCTAGAGTTCCTCCGAAAATAGAAATCACGAAGCAACTAATTCATGTCAACAAAAATGAAAACGTCCGCCTTCGCCAGAGACGTATTCCACGGCGCAAGAAATCAACATCGGGGGCCGCCACGCGCCAACACGCACCTGGTTCCGAGGATCTGGGATGGATCCGCACGGGCCCTTTCGTCGGCCGCCGCTATCCTGGCCCTGACGCTCACCATGTTTTTCCCCGCTTGCCTCCGCACCGCCGCGCCGCGAGCCGCCGCCTTCATTGGTGAAACCGGTAAACAAACAATGAACAAAAGTGGATCATGAGAAACATTTGTCGTCGCAATCGGCGAAAACCTAGGATCAAGAGTGACAGGTGACCAAAAACGCGCCAAACGGACGTACGAACCGACGTAGCACTTATGTATGTAAGCCCCAGATCCTCTCTCCCTATGGTCTGAAGACTACGGCCGTGCATGGTGTGAATGCAGGATCTCCCATGTCTCTTTGCTTTCCCATTACATCGCTTGTAACACCATACCATTACCACCAACCATCGATCCTATTCAGCATTCAGAAAACAACCCTCACCCCCGATAGACTACGGCTATGCATCAAATGAGTACCCCCCCAACCCTTTTCCGCGTCCCCATACCCTCTCCCCTCCCTTACAAGTCTCCTTGCTCTCTCCCCCCTCCCCCTTCCTCTTGCAAGCCTCCGCAGTCTATAAACCCCCAGGGTCTGTAGTCACACGTGTACGGCTACGCAAGAAAGAAGTACGCCCCATCACTCTCCCTTGCCTTCCCTACATTGCACGCCTTGCTGCTCTCCCCCCCCCGCCCCCACGCCACCCTATACCACTTTTCCACCACCCCCAACCCCCTGCAGTGCAAAGTTTCCGTGTTCCCTACCCCCCACCCCGGCTTTCATGACTACCCCCACTCCCCGCCTACACTGCACGCCTCCGTGAACCCCTCCCCCCGTTCCCATCCGAGAATCTACGGACATTGGACTACGGCTACGCATAAAAATAAGCACGTCCCCGTTCCCTGCCCCCGGCCCCCACCACCGCCCCAAACAAACCCCGCTTGGGGAAGCAAAGCACCTGAATCATGGTCGCCGCCTTGTCCTTGGAGAACCGACGACCAAGGGCCAGCCACCGAGCCGCGACCTCCGCGCGTCCCCTCCTGCCCCTTGCCAAGCTCTGCAAAGCGACCACTCCACGACGGGCGGTGAGATAATGCCTAACCTCCCGCCTGGCGCGACACCAAGACGAGATGGTGCTGCTAGCGTTGCTCCGCGCGAGCGACGCGCTACGAGCGGCGCGGCCGCGAACGGCGGCTTGGAAAGCGACGGTTCCACGCCTGAATGCGTTGGGTGTGTGCAGGGGGGGGGGTTGTAAGAGAGGGAACTTACAACAACGACGATGCCAAGCAACGCTAACGCTAACGCTAACGCTAACGCTAACGCTAACGCTAACGCTAACAATTAAAACGTACCAAAAGGCTTACGCTTCTTTAAGACATAAACACACGGAAACGCAAAGGGTCGGATGTTGCGGAACGGATAGCGCTAAGCGCTTTGGAGACTCCCCGCTGGTCGAGCTCTATCCATCATCCAACCCTGCCTTTGAGGGCAAAAAAGAAAGCGCAAAGCAATGAATTCAGCATGCGACACCAGTTAAGAATGACTTTATTTCCGGCCAGGCCGGAATTCTTATATAAGGCAGGGTGTGCCTTACACTATTGTCAGTGCAAAAGAGCCCACTTTCTTACTTCCGTCCAAAAATTGAGCCTGAAAATCTTGTCTGCCAAACTCGTAAGTGCTGCCGCGGGCTGTGCGTCCACGGGGGCCTGAGCATTACCGAATACTTGTATCAAATAGACATGGAAAATGTAGCGATGTTCGGCAGTCCCTCAACTGACAAGGACTCCATCAGTCGGACATATTTAAGGCAAAAATACATAATTGCAACAGTGGGGAGATATTCGGTTTAACCCGTTTAGCACTGCACCCCCAACACGACGACAAAACACTTTGAGTTAGACTACGATAATTTTTAGGAGTTGGAAATGGGACCAAAACACGTGAAAACAGCATTACGAGAGGCCGGATCGGTATTGACACATCTTGCGATGCCCATCTCTAAACCTGCCTGGTACTGTATATGACACCCAGTGTGAGATAAGAGCGATGCGGAAATAAAGGGGGTTACACCAGCCTGTTCACAGCAAATATATCGGTTGAGGGTCTAGTTTTGACCCGTCAAGGCGTCTTTGGACTTATCATACTATTTTTAGTGTGTGGAGTTCATTGACGGCCGTCCGTCCTTCCAGGGGCAAGATTGCCGTCAACCGACATCTCTGGTGCACAGGGGCTCTTAAATCGGGTACTCCACGATGCCGCTCCCTATCGAAGCACGCCTTCCCTACCGTACCTGGCTCTAGACAGCTCCGCCGAGGCTAATAACATCCTCCACCACGCCTGCACCACCACCGCCGCCGCGATCGCCGTCTCCACCGCGCGCGCCCGCGCCAACCTCGCCTGCCTCTCCCGCCAAGCCGCCTGCACCACAACAGCCGCCTCAAACCTCCTCCCCTGTTCTTCCCTTTCCAACCACCCCCTCGCCCACGCCTGCAGCGCAACTGCCGCCGTATCCTCCCTGATAAACTGCATCTCCTCTTCTGCCGCAGCCGCCGCCTCTTCCGCTAACAAAACCCTCGTCCATGCACCTCGCCAGCTCGACTGCAGAACAACCGCTGCCCGCTCTTCCAAAGCCAATTGCATCTCCAATGCCGCTGCCACCGCCGCCGCCTCCTCCGCTAGCCGAACCCTCGTACTCGCGCCACGCCAGGCCGCCTGCAGCCGCACGACAACAACACGCCGCCTACGGTAACGCACCCCAGCAACCACACGGCGCGCAAAAGTCCTCAAACGCGATCCCGCCTCCTCTCGAGCTACAGCGGAACCTCTCGCGAGAGCGCACCGCCAGCCCGACTGGATAGTCACGGCCGCGGTCTGGCAGCGCTGAAGCTCTTCACGAGCGAGGTAACCCCTAATCCTGGCCTGCAGGAAGATGGCAGCGGAAAGAAGGGCGGCCGCCTCTATGGCCTCGTCGGCGAGGCGGGCGTTCTCGACGCTCAATCGCCAATACCTGGAAGACAAGAAAGCAAAAAAAGCGGGGGTGGGGTGGTGACGGCAGGGTTAAACATCTCTCCCGCCACTAAAAACCACCCCGAACCCAATTCTAAGTATTTTTTTGCCCAAACACGTCGGTGAAAATCTAAAAGCGCTAACACATGAGAGTAGCAAGTTAATGCTATTCAATAGATCAACACACGAGTCGAGGCGAGACGGTAAAAGCCTCGACATTTCGCTACCATGTTATGAAAGAAAATAAAAAATGGCTGCCGCGGTTTGCGACAAGCAAATAGGCCAACGCCAAAAACACCCGCCATCATCGTTATTTTTTCCTTTTTTGCACTTGAGCACTGCGCGATTGAAGCCAAGGTGGTAAGTAATCATTACGTTTCTCCAGCATTTTACGAACACACCCCAACACTTTCAACTTTCAACCGCTTGCGGTACGAACATTAAACACCGCTCCAAAAACACAACCGAGACACCCTTCCTCCCCTTACGAAAACGAATAAAACCCCTCCAAGCTGTCATCCGATATGCAACAAAGTACGCACAAGGTGCGGACGTCCGCCTTACGACAACTGGTTCTTCGTAGGATGCAGCCCACTCTTCATGCGACTCGCCGAAACATCTCACGGCGCCTGGCGCTTGGTGCACGCTATGCCTGCCTGGTCGGTGGAAACCCGACGTGCTCCGTTCCGGCAATGTAGGGACGCGTATGTCAAAAGACTACGACAATGGATGAAATAAGGAAATCCCCGCCTCCCCTTACCTCTGCACCGTAGTTGCCGCAGCGCTCCTGAGCGCCAGAGCAGCCCTTGCCACCATCCCACGCCACAGAGCCTGAATAGTAACCGCCGCAACCATCGCCTCCCTCTGCCTCCGCAGTCTCCTCGCCAGCGCAGACGCCGACGCAGCTCTTACCACGGCCTGAATCCTCACAGCCGCATCTGCGCGCCGAGACATTTCCACCCGCGCCCGCCTCCCCCTGGCGTGCTTCTGGACCACCGAAGCAGCCGCCGCAGCCGCCAAAAACGCTCGCCGAGCCACCACCCTCCGCGCAGCCGCCTGCAGTTTCACAGACGCCGCCAGTCGCGCTGCCTCCACCGCCGCTGCCGCTGCCGCAGCGGCAGCCGCAGCCGCCGCAGCTTTCGCCCCCCGCTCTAAGGCCAGTCGACGCCTTTCCGCTTCTTTTGCAGCCACCTCTGCCGCCGCCGCCGCTGCCTCCTCAGCCGCGAGACGCTCCCGCTGCAGCCGCGCGCGCGTCCACACTCCGCGAGCAAGCGCCTGGATCCCAACCGCGGCCAATGCCTCCCGCCTTCGGGCAGCGCGGGAGACCGCACCGCGCCACCAGGCCTGCGTCTTCACGGCGGCGGCAACGCGACGCCGCTCTCGCGCCAGCTCGCGACGGAGCGCACAGGCAGCCTCCATGCGCCACCAGGCCTGCACCCGCGTCGCCTGGTGAATCCGCAGCGCGAGCACACGCCTCGCTCTCGCGCCCCGCCAGGCACTTTGAACGGCCACCGCGGCCGAGCGCTGATTGCGGTACAGAGCGGCCGCGGAAACGCAGCGCCACAGAGACTGGACGACCATTGCAGCGCAGATAGCCTCGCGGTACCGAGACACCGCCACCACCGCCCTCCACCGCGCCTGGATGCTCACAACACCGCCAATTGTCCTGCGGAAGCGAGCAACCTCAATAGCACCGCGCCACCTAGCCTGGATAAGTTCGACCGCGTCGACGCTCCTCCGGTAGCGGGCAACCTCAACGGCTCCGCGCCACCTAGTCTGAATCACCACCGCGGCCCTCACAGTCCCACCATAGCACGAGGCCGCCGCCACTCCCCGCCACCACGCCTGCAGAGTCACCGCAGCACTAACCGTCTCCCAGTACCGCTCCACCGCGATGACACCCCTCACCCACGCCTGCAGGCGAATGACTGCCATCTTACGATGCAAGAACCTCCTCCTCTCAGCCCCAGCGCGAGCCCACGCCTGAATGCGAACGGTAGCCAAACCCACCCTCCGGAACGAAATCACCCCCGCTCTCCCCCGCGCGAAAGCCTGCAAGCGCACAGCTGCCTCCACCATCAAAGATTCCGTCGCCCTCGCCGCAACCCCCCTTGACCACGCCTGAATCAACACGGCAGCCTCAAGCCGTTGGCGCAAGCGGAGGCGGAATTTTCGAGCCTCGATCACCCCGCGAACAAACGCCTGCAAACGCGTCACGAAAACGATTTGCCGCGCAAGCTCACGCCTAACCACCATCCCCTTCCCCGCGGCTTGGAGAGTAAGTGCGGCGGCCGTGACGCGGGCCCGGTGCCGCTGTGCTTCCACGGTGGCGCGGCCCCACCGCTGGAGAACTTTGACCGAGCGTGACCTCTCGGCCACGTTAAGTCTTGCCGCGTCTCCCCTCACCTTCGCTTGAATCAGGGTGGCCGCCGCCCCACGCCGACGCTGCTTGTTCCTCTCTAGGAGACCTCGGGCCAGGGCTTGGAGACTAACCGCGGCAGCTTCTGCTACCAACGCCGCCGCAGCAGCAGCAGCAGCCTCCCGCTCGATTTCTAGAGCCTCCTCCCGCTCCGCTACCTTTCGCGCTAGCCTCTGGCGCGCGTCGAACGCCCTCCATGCCATCTGCATCGACACCGCCGCCGCTCGCTCATGGCGGAGAGTTTCAACTTCGCGCCGCGCCTCGTATATCCTCCACGCCCCCTGCATCGCCATGGCCGCCGCTCGTTTCTGGCGGTAGGTTTCGACATCGGCTCGGCCGCGTGCCGCGGCCTGGAGACGGATGGCGGCGCACCGGGCCGCGAGGAATTTAACCCTTGCGGAGCGGGAGCGCCACCAAGTTTGCATGGCTGTGACCGCTGCGTTGTCTCGGGCCGCTTCCAGCTGCAAACACGTTCCAGCCACAGCAAGAATAAAAGTGAAATAACGAAGACGGGTCGGGTGGGTGGGCATCGGAGGGGAGAGCAAGAACAACACAGACAGCGGCAACAATAGCAGCACAAACAAACGTCAACAACTGCAGCATCAATGGCAGCACACCAACGCCAGAAGCAGCAGTAGCAACATCAATAAATGCAACAACAACAAAACAATTACAACGTTAACAACAGCAACGACAGTAGCAACACCAATAAACGCAACAACAACGACAAAACAACGACAACAACAAAATAAACCACTACCACCACCAACTAACACCAAACATCGCCAACAACAACAACACCGCCGTACCTGCATCTGGCGCTCCTGCCACCGAGCGTCCGCCAGGCGCCTCCCGGCCACTCCTCTTGCTAAGGCCTGGATTCGGACCGTCGCGGACAACTGTCACCGCAAAGTCACAAAGAGAAACTCTAAGTTAGAGTTACCGGGCATCATGGCACATAACACCGTACAGGTTACTGTTACTTGAATAACTGGTATCGGACGATGCATCAGGGCTGTCATGTAATGCCATACTGCAGAGGTTACGGCTACCACGTTACCCAAACAAAACGAAAGAGCGCACCAGGTGTCACGCACCACAAAATGTAATAACGTAACAGAGGTTACTGCTGCTTCGTCACCTGAATACAGCACGCTGCAGCCTTAAGATTTTAGCAGTCAAGACTTTCAGGCTCGGCTCATAGACAAAAATACGAATACGGCTACTTTTAACACTGAAAATAGTGGAGGGCACACCCTGCCTTACCCAAGCGTTCCAACCGGGCTACAAATAAGAGATTCTTATACCTTAAACCTTAACTCGTTTCGCGTACCGTAACTTCTACCAGGTCGCAGGCAAAAGCCACATGATAACAAGTAATATCAGACCGCACACGATATTGCTACCTCGTCACCTAAACTGTATGCAAGGGCTAGCATTTCGTACAGGCCACTGATACAATAGTACTGGCACTTGAAAATCTGGTAAAAAAAAACAAACATTGTTGCTCTCTTCCGTATAGCTATGACCGTCCAAGAACGGCCTCGACCTATTGGAGACAACATATTTCTTGGAACTTACCCTACTAAAAAAGTTAATTGAAATACTTGCTGGTATTGCGGAGTGGGGGGAGAAAAAAAACAACAAGAAAATGAGTTTTTTCGCACGACCGTCGTTAGCGTCCACCGCATCCGAGACACCTACTACGCGATGCCTTGTCCCGCTTGGAACTCCGAATTCGTACCTGTCCGATGAGAGCCAGGTACCACCGCCTCTGCAGACGGCTTCTCACCCAGGCTTGCACCGTGCGTGCCGCCATCTGTTGCGCGAATGGTACAAATTGCATGAATTGCATACAAACAAAACATAATTGCATGAGGGTAAACGCCGAGAGGGTCGCAAGGGACAGAAACATACGGGGTCTGAACAACTAGAAAAACAACCTTACAAAAACCACCCATTCAGAAACACCACAAACAAAAAACACCATCTGCACCACAAACTTTCAGCGTCCAAACACAACAACCGACGGACCAAAACCAAAACCATAACGAAAAAACGCACACAAAACCCTGACCTCGAGCACGCGCAGCTCCTCCTCTTCCTTCTTCCGCTCCTCCCACCTCACTGCCGCGGCCAATCTCCCCGCCCTACCCCGCCACATCGCCTGCACCGCAACCGCCGCCGACTCTTCGCCCATTCGCCTCAGCCTTTCTCCCGCTACCACCGCCCACCATCGCTGGATAACGCCGGCGGCAAGGTCGGCCCGCTGCTTCTCACTCACGTACACCTGCTGCTCAGTCAGCGCTACAAAACAAATGTAACCGAGGCGATTCGGGGGCATGGAAGAATTAGGGGGTGCGGTTTGAGGCAAGAGGGTTACCATTTCTACTACTGCAAACATGAAAGTGATCCCCCACAAATTTCTACTAGTTTTACCCTAAAAATGGTGGTGCAAATATAAAAGGGTAACGTGATCGGGAGACGTTGTCCACCATCCAAAAACGGGGAATCTGGTAAGCACAAAGAACGATAGACGACGACACCGTAGCAGCCAGCAAAACACAACAAAACACGAGCTAACCCAACACGCCTCACCGTTCCCCCCAGTCACCAGTCACCATGAACAAAACACACGGCCTAACGCTCACCCCACCGCCACCACCAAGACAACTCCCTCCCTCCAACCCCAACCCACACCCACGTAGCCCTAAACCTCTACCCGGGGGCAGCGGCGTCACCGGCGTAAAATCGGCCCCATCCTGTACAATTCCCACCCCTGCTACCGCAAAATCAACTCAACGCAACACGACCGAATTCAACTCAACCCCGCCTATCCCCTATCCCCTCCCGCAAACCGCTCTCACCTAGACCTGCCCCTCTACCAGGGGGAAGCGGCGTCATCGGGGCAGAGCCATTCCCATCCTCTCCCATAGCAGCAGCAGCAGCCGCAGCAGCAACAGCAGCAGCCCTATCGGACGCCGCCTTCGCGCGCGCCCTCGCCTTCGCCTCCCTGGCGCGCTCGACAAGGTCTCCCCGGCCTGTCCTCTCCAGGTAGGCACGGTAAGAGCGCTGGAGCAGGATGGTGGAGCGGATTTCGGCGCTGGACTCGAGAAGCCGCGCGCAGAGGTGGGCCACGACTGTGATGATCGTCTTTCATACGGTACGATATTCACGGGAAAAGGGGCAAAGCAACGGAGCGGGCAAGGTGGGTGGGTTGGCTGGAATGGGAAGTGGGAGTATATTGATTGGTGGGAATGGTACAATATGCAGAATGAATGGTTGGAACGGTATGCATAGATGAAACGACTACTAAACTTGAAAAGCGTGGAACGGTTGGCAGCAACCACAGCGATGACTGGCGGGCAGTCACAGCTAGACTTTCAGGAACAGGCGGTAGCGGTGCGGGTAAATGGGCCGGGGGGGGGGGAACGGGGAACGGGCTGATCGGGCGAAGATACAGAGCTGGAAAAGCTAAAATATTCAACAAATTAAACATCAGCAAATCATGAGCACGGCATCCATAACCGCAACAGAACACCGTCGATTAACGCAGCACGAGGAACGGGCACGGTAATGAAATCCAAGGGAAAAAAGAAGAAGCAAAAGCAACACTACGTTCACTCTTACACTCCTACCAAGGAACGAGCACCGCAATGAAGTTCCAGAGTTGTTCCCTCACCTTTTCTTCCGGGCGGTCGGTGCTGTCAAACGGAGCCAGCATGGACGGAACGCCGCCCAGCTCCCTGACGCAGTGCCTGGCGAGCGCGACGTTCGCCCTCTCGCCATCCAGCGCCGCCTTGCACTCGGCCTCCGTCGTCTGATCACGGGGATCACGCCAAAACCAAACAGGAAGCAAAACGACAGGAACTACTTGACCACTTTAAAACAAAAACGAATCTACGCTTTTGGGCACCAGATACATGCTACAGTAAAGGTGCATAACATTGTTTTCCTGAGGCTCGTCACTAGAAGAGGAGCTTTACCCCTGACCCGAAAAAAACAATTCTGAGTATGAGCGCAACCCGATGGCCTAGGCATGAAAAAAACAACACACTCGCAGTGCCAAACAAGAAACGACTTTCCGACGATTTTGGGTATTAACGCCTTCACACTTCCGGAAACCTTTTTTGGGGACAAATTTATTTGAAGTGAGTACAGGGAGAGGTTTGGGGGCTCTAAAGGGGTTAAGGTCACGTTCACTCGAAAAAAAAAAATGCCCAAAAGTGCTCCCGCTATCGTTAAACACGTCCGAAGGGACAAAATCACTTCCAGATAGTATGGGACGAATACTACTCTGTAGAGGTGCACCATTTTTTCCCTGGAGGTTCCTTCCTTCCTTGAGAAGTTCTATGCATTTTAAGGCAAAAACTCATTTCAACGAAAAATAAGAGTGCTAGACGAAGAACTACCCCATGTCCTAGGCACTAGACTAACAACAAAACGGATGGGGAAAAATAAAGCTTTAGCTCACCACACTTCCACGTATTTTCATACGCGTCGTGTGTCGATTTAACTCAGCTGCTTTCGCAGCCCAACGCTAGCTGGCGCATCCTTCGGAAACAACAAAACATTTCGCAAAAATAAATCGTCGGTGAAGGAGCCGAATCACCCAGAAATTTCCAAGCCTAAAAGCACACCTGGTACCTCCATCGTGGAGCGCATCGTGGGTTTTTTTTTCACCGGTAACCGGGTGAACATGTTTGAGACTCGACAGAGAGGGGGAAACGCCAGAGCGAGTCACTCGTCCCCTGCGACTAAGATCCCACCAACACACACGAACGACCCCCGAAAACTGGCTTCTCGCCAACGCGAGCCAATAAACTCTTGGTGACATCTCACGAAACACTTCCTCGATTCTCGGGGGGACCAACCCCTATTAATAGGACAATATCCCCGATAGACCATCGAATTTATTCACACGATTACGACAAGGGCCACAAGTAACATGGGAGCGGTTGAAAAACGGTTGCGAGTTCCAAGTAAAACTATTTGTTTTGCCCTTACGATTACGGCAAACGTACCACTGATTCCAAGGACAAAAAACTTTGATGGAGAACTAACTGCTCCCGTATCTTTTTTGGGACAAATTGTTCGAACATAGCGTGGGGATTATTTTAGTATACTGCTGTATGTATGCATGTAGCAAAAGGGTGAACTACAGTAACCTCCTAGTTTCGTGCACCTCACCTTCGAGACATCAAGCGAGGCCGACCAGTCCTCTAGCTCGCCTCCGTTGCCACCGCTGCCGCCACCCCCACCGATCCTGGGCAGGTGCGCGGTGGTCCTTCTAATGGCATCCAGGGACATAATCTGGGACCAATCATACGGAGCCAAGTTGAAACAAAGCATGAAGAGAAAAAACAGAGGGCGGACGCAGGCGCAAGAGCAGAAGCCACAACCTCTATAGAATTGCGCCCATGTGTTGGGGATCTAACTGCTTGAAACGGAAAATTGGGATAACGTTTGGAAAAGTAACCCTCAAAGTTGCACACCGCGGACAGATCACGACCTAGAAAAGGATCTGTACATGAGGGGTACAGATCCAACCCCAGAAAAGCATGCGCTATATACTGCGGAGATCCATTGTCAACAGGATGAAATCACAGACGGAAAATGGAAAGCATCACCAACTCTCAGGCGAGCTCTCCTACGCAATGACTGTGTTCGATTGAGGCTCTGTATGCCCGGCAACGACCAGACGACGAAAAAAAAAAGTCGAGTCTATCATACGCGCAATTAAACAAAGGCGGGTGCTGTTTTGCCCCCTTTTTTGTTTCGTAACCCATCCTGCTAACAGTGGATCCCCGTAGATCATGCAGATGTACGGCCCCCACCCGGTAACATGAGCTAGATCGTACAGATCATCCTAAAAGATATACTGTAGATCATCGACTGGGGATACATGATCCGTCCGAGGAATGCAAGGTTAACCTCTAGAATTGCGCCCCTGTTCTTGGGGATAACCACTTGAAGTTAGTATGGAATCATTTCTGCGGTAAGAAAAAAGATAAGACCAAGAGCGACGCCCGGGAGGGAGCATGATAGATGAAAACACGAAGGCGGGCATAAACGGCTCGTACTCTCTAACCTCTAGTCAGGCGAGGGACACAGCCTTCTTCACAACACACCGCGAGAAGCAACGAAAACAATACAAAAAACACGGCCAAACACACACGAACACGCGTGCAAACAAGCAAGCATCTCATTACGGGCGCAGGAACAGCACGCCCGAAGAACAAGCCCATCCATTCCAAGCACATAACACAGAGAGCAAGACTACCATCGGCTGCTACTGACTGTAGATCACACGCACATCCAAAAAGTAAAACAAAAAAAAGCGAAAAACAAAGGAAGCAAGAATATCATCGGCGGGATGACTGAACCACACCGCCTCCTCGTTCCAGACAGTCTCCCACTTCTCCCCCCTGCCACCCACCCACCTCTGCCTCTCCTTCAGATGGCCTCCTGACCAATGCAAAATTCCCTCCCAAAGAGCCCCCCTCCCCCCCCCCGTTTCCTCCAGAGACCGCCATCCCCGCCCCTACAAAACTCACCCGAGGATGGTAGTAGTGCAGCAGCAGGCAAAGCGCGCGTCCATCGGCGAAGGAGGTCGTGAAGTTCCTCACCGGCACGCCATACCCATGGCAGACCGCCTGACACCACGCCAACAACGCAGCCAGCAGCTCCTTGTCGTCGCCCCCACCCTCGCCCCAGCCGGCGCGCAACTCCGCAACATCTGGCATGGCCAGAGGAGGGTGCTCCCACCCAGCAACCGCACGCCCCCCAGAAGGCGGCGAAACGGCTTCCCCCGGTGAGGCGTTCCTCAGGGGGGACGAAAACTCTCCATTCCCTCCTACTCCCGTCTCCCCCATCCCTCCTCCACACACGCCTCTACCAGGCCTAGCAGGTGAAAATCCCGCCCGACGCCACTTCCGGGCAGCATTTACCACACCTTCAACCTCACCAGCGAGTGCATCGCGGTTAAGCAGGGCGCAAAAAGAGTAGTGGGCGATGATGGCCCAGAGAAGGCGGAGCGTAGCGTCTCGGTTTCCGTCCACGACGTCCTTAGCGGTGACCGCGGCAGCCGCGCTCGATGCGACAACACCGTCCCGCTCCAGGCTCACCAGCGCTTGCTTGGTGTTGAACAGTTTCTGCGGGGCGCATGAAAGGAGGCAAACATCGTGCGGCAGTAGACGGGGGTGCGTTGAAGAAAAAAAGAGAGAAAACACGACAACACAATCCTGAAAAAAGGCTAAAATAAAAAACGGAGCAGTGTGGAGTAGGTAAGACTTCTGGACGAAACAAAAAACGACATGCTTTTTCGATGTTTGTGAGGTTGTTTTTTGTATGCTGCCGCTGTGCCCGCGCCTTAAAATAACAAGTGCAGTGTTGACAATACTGCTTTCGAGCACCTCTGCTGTACGAGACGGTCTACTTTTGGCCCGCTTAGACCTCGACAAAATGAATATACTAGGTGTAGTGCGAGGAGTTCCTCGACGGCTGTCCGTCAAGTCTGTCAAGGGGCAAGAGTGACGCCAATCGACACATTACCAAGGAGAAAGCCGACAGAGGTCGAGACGGGGGGAATGGGTTCACTCGGTTTGTGCGTGGCCGTAGTCGTATGACCTTATACCGCATCCCTACTATGCCGGGACGAAGCACGTTCGAGACGGGGGGGTGATAAGTAAAACGAAGAAACGCCAAGCGGCCGGCCACCAAGCGGTGGTGCGTCATGAAGTCGCGCGGGAACGCAGTCGTACGCAGGGGTCGAACAGTTTCTTCGGGGAGCACATAGCAGAAATGGGGGAGAGGTCGATATGGCGGGAAAGCAGTCGAGCAGTATCGCGTTGAGCGATCAGCCACCAAGAAGTGACGCGTCAATCGGTCAGTCACCACGCACTGACACGTCAGTCCTTCAGTTACTAATCGGTCACACGTCAAGCGGTCAGTCACCAACAAGTACCGGGTCATGCAGCAGGACGCGCGGTAAGATGTGTTGTCACACATGCTGTCACAGACACAGCCATACATGCAATCAGACCCCCAGTCAACCCCCCAGTCAGACACGCATTCAGGCACACCGTCAGACACGCAATCAAACACACAGTCAGGCAAAAGCAGCACGCAAGCCCCACCTGGAGCCTGGACACGGCGGGAACCCTTAGTCCCGCCGCTAACCCCCACTCTCCCGTCACCACCTCGACCAGCCGCGTTAGCCGGACACCGTCGCGAAGGTCCACGGCCAGGTTAGAAACCCGGAAGTTGAACTCGTCTGTTCCAGATCAACCAGCGGTAATATAGATCATGTTTCAGATCGACCAGCGGTAATATAGATCACCATCCATGCAGGCCATCGGTCACATCGATCAACCAGCGGTCGTAAGGATCGATCATTGGTCATGTCGGAAATAGGTTGAGTGTTTGGGACGAAACAGCAGAAATGGCGCGAAGAGACAGGGGGGGAGGGAGAGGGCGACGAGTGGGCTTAAGTCAAGTCAGGTAAACCCACGATATGCAAGACAGGCGCAACGGATAGGCACGCAAGCGTGTGGCGGTGGCATCAGCCAACGGCAAGGCGGCCAACAACCCCCCCAAATCCCCAAAAATAACAAAAACAACCGGCAACCCATACTCTCCCCCCCCACCATATTCCCGCTTTATACTGTGGCTAGGCGTCCACCGTGTTGGTCTCGACCAAGTTGACAAACGGAACCACAAATTGAGAGCCTAAACCACAAAGGGTAACCTCGCCCCCTCCCGTTTCTTTTACCTACGAAGGACTGCACGTGGTCAACCACATATCCCATCTTCTTGAGGTGTCGCACAAAGTTGCCCTCGCCGTGCAGAAATTGGCAGAACACCTTCAGCATGCCCTCGCTGGATTTCACCTACCAAGGGCAGGGTTTCCACAAGAGCACGACAGGCGTTTATCGTTTATGGTTTGAACACCCAAAATAGATCGCCGTTTATATGTTCAAAATGAGTAAGAAAGCTGGGCAGTATTGACGGATGAGCCAAGGTTTCGCGGCAATTACATATTCCAGCATTCGGCCCCGATCACTCACAGAACACGCACGAATAACTCGATCACTCTCTAAGCTACCAACCGAGAACAGCGAAGACAAACGGCAAGCATAGCCTATGGTCCGAACCACTCACAGAACAAAAAAAAAACCCGACACCCCTCCCAAGACTAGCTACCCAGCGCAAAAATAGTAGACAAAGAGAAAAGACAGAAGTCTTGCACCACGCCTCGCCTTTCAACCAGGGACATTTCGACGCCGGGGCAGTGCTCCGGCGCTGGGCCCAACACCTACAACACCAGCGTCGCCCGCAACACGTTCGGAGAGGACCTCGGCCAGATATACGCCAGCGAGACACCTCACGGGCTCAAATCCTACACGGGACGTGAGCCCGAGCGGTGTTCCTTGGCATGAATGTGGCCGACCTCCTCTTGGGACAAAAGGCGACCGGCGACGCCGACGGCGCAGGCATCGGGTTCGACCGGCACCGGAGCACTGCCCGGCATCGGTGCGGTCCGGGACTCGACCGTGAGCTATTACTAGGTGCCACTACTGTCTCCGGCTTTCGAGTCAGGTTTCTCCGCGTGCGCGTGGACCAATGCCTAAGACATACTTTTTCTTTCTTTCGTTATCCTCTGGCGGGTGAAGAAGCATAAAGTTTAGGCTCGCCACACCTCCGTGTATTTTCATACTTGTCGTGTGGCAATTTAACTCAATTGTATTCGCAGTCCAGCGCTAGCTGAGGTGTTCTTCAATTCCCGTGTTGGCGACTTAGGCGTACCCCTCTCTGGAAACAAATGTAAGGACCGCCAGGTTTTCAAGTGAGCAAATATGTAACGAGACGGCAATTTCCGTCCTTGATCGTCGGCAGTGACGGCAAGTTTCCAGTAATTTACCTTGACCGACGCCAACTACTAGACTTTAGGGTGGAACGATTGGTTTTGCTCCTTTGACCCAAGGTGTCAGGACAAGGCGCTGTCACCTCTTGACCGATGGACGGGTTTTCAGCAATTTACCTCGACTGATGCCAAATTACTAGGTTTTAGTGTGGAAAAATTGGTCTTACACCCTTGACCGACGGAAATTTTCCCACAATTTACCTTGACTGACGCCAAACACTAGGTTTTAGAGTGGAACGATCAGGAATCGGCGTTTTCATCCCTTGACCAACGGAAAGTTTCCAATAATTTAGCTTGAACCGACGTCAAACTACTGGGCTTTTGTGCGGAACGCTTGGTTTCACGTCCTTGACCGCCGTACGTTTTTCCTTGATTGTCTGTCTTCTGACACGTTTGATAGCAAGATTGGGTGAGAACCTAATAAGCACAACGACGTCTGGGTACTCATACGACCACCGAGCTGGATAGGAGGCCTTCCTCAACCCAACACACACCTTGAACAATCGGCGGCAGGGAAAAATAATACTGGTATTGCAGGAAAGACCGCGACCCAACCAGACGAACCAACGTCTGAGGACAAACAAAACAGGTTCCAGCTTTTGGGCCGAATCACTCAGATAACGATTCAAAGATAGTTGTGAAGACCCAGAACGACGTCATCACCACATAACCGAACTACAAATGATAAGGATATAGTAGGATACGACGGTGTGAGCAAACGACGTCACCACCGCATAACCGAATACAAATAATATGGATATCCAGTAGGATACGACGGTGTGGGACACCACAGTCGATCTCACCTCCGCGGTCTTCCGGAAGAGACAAGGGCACGGGTGGAGGACATTTTCCTTCTGCTTGGGACGGCAACACAATTTTTGTAGCGGCAGAAGTGACACCGCGCGGGAGACGATAGACCAAGGCCGATGGCAAGAGGGGCAGGGAAGGGGAGCGGGGAAGGGGTCATACGGGAAAGCCCTTGCAAGCATAACGACCTGGCAACATGGAGAAACTTTCCATCAAATCGGTTAGGTTTCAGCTAACACCATGATATGTACGTGGTCATCAAAGGAGCGCGCACGGCGCCAAACTATCGCCTGGGCAACACATTCCAGTGTAACTCCGTTACAGCTGTGCCCACCCTTCGGCAACAAAACAACCTCGAAATCGAAGGCCAGATCATAGCAGTGTAGACGACGCCAACGTTTTGCCCTGTAGTCCTTACATCGGTATAACGGTTACGCCCGCCTCATGAAAGTTAATGCCGTCTTTCCGGAACAACGACGACACTGAAATATCTTCGTGAAACGTCCACTCCACCTCCAAGCCCAACTCGAAATACCATCAAGCAAAGCACATGAACATCCATCCAGACACTCACCCGAATTTTAACCCGTGAGCGTCGTATCACATGGACATACGCCCAAGCCCACGCACGTGGCGTGTCCCATTTTTTTTTAATCGTTTTTTATTTTACTTTATTCACCTTGGCGCGGTCGAGAAACAGTATCAGGTACAAGAAAGTAACCAAGGCGTGTCGGCCAACATCTTCGTTGTACTCTCTTTCCGACTGTCCGCTTGCCACTCGTCCCCTAAAGCCGTGCATCGCCTTGATTTCCGGGCACTTCACCAAGCGCTGCTCGAACGAACGAGCGCAAGAAGTGACGATGACAAAGTCAACAATCGAACAGGATGAAGATGTAAACCATGGAAACAAATGAGAAAAACATCAAGACGCACACGTCAGCCACACGGCAGCAGCAAGAGGGAACACAATAACAAAACGACAATAGCAGCTAAGCAAGCGCCTCCCCCCCTCCCTCCCTGCATCACCCCATTTTCTCCTTGTTCCTTCCCCCTTCCTAGCCTGCTCCATCTCTCCCCTCTCTATACTCCACTCTTCCCCTCTCTCCACCTCCACCTTTCACCATGTGGCCCTCTCCTTTCCCCCCAGACGAAGCGCCGTCTCCTGCTCAGAACGGAACAAACCATCCATCCACCCCTGACGAGACTCGGGGAGTAGTTGCAGCTCGAGTGTTGCGAAGCCCCACCGCCTGAGAAAGCTGTTAATGCTAATACAGCAGCAGGTACTAAGCCGCAACAAACTAAACCGCACCTCTGCCACGAAAGACCGAAGGGCCCTTTCAACCCTTCCACCCTGAAGCGACTCCTGAGGCAGCGGCAGGATCTCTCCGAAAACCGTCTCCAAGCCAAGCAGCAGCCAGCGCGGCTCGTAGCAGAGCACCTGCGCCAGTCGAGATGGGGCAGGGTACGGCCGGGCAGGGCAAGGCAGACCAGGTTAGGAGAAGACGCGCGGTGGGGGGGTGCGGTGGGGGGCTAAAACAAACAAACCCCAACCATGTTGTGCTTAAAAACGTAAATCTCTTAGATTCCCATTCCTATTGATATGTGTATGATACTATTAATAGGTTATTCTTAAGGCGAGGGGGCAGTTGCAAAGGGGTTAACACCCTGCGCAATGCTACCGACACAAACGAAACATCAGCACTGGTGCAACGTGTTAGTACTAAAGCATCATTCATAGCTAGCACTATGAATAGCACACGGTCATAGCTCTTACCAGATCTATCAGTGCGCTGCTGAGGCCCACGTCGGCGTGAAGAACTCGGTCTCTCCTCAGGGATATCGTGCCGTCGTGCACCCTCTCCGACACCGCCTCGGTCACCGCCATCATCTCCGGCGATCGGAACAGACACATCGACTTCATGCGTTGCCTGGCTGCTTTCCTCTACCAAACATTCAAATTGTTCACCGCGTGGTCGGAGGTGGGGTTTCCATTTCGAAGATGGGGCAGTTTCACAGGGACACGGGACAGACATCCGCGGCATCAGCGGACAGTGACGTTAAACACATAAAAACAATTCACCTCGTTGTCGACGGTGGGGTTTCGATGAGGGAGACGACGCTCTTACACGGGGACAGGGGACGTATAACAGGGCGGCGATCGACCAGTGGACGTTGGTGCTAACCCCGGTCACAGCTGCACCGACGTAGTTGGAGACAAACCACTTGGACTAACAGCTGAACCGAATTTACAGTAGCTAGATAGATGGCGACACGTTCCAGCAAAGGGAGGCTGCAGGTCCTAATCCGTTGGTTTCCGTCACCACTAAGAACACCTCGATGCGCGCCACACGCTAACGTGGCGTCCCACGAGCTTTAATCCCGTAAGCTTCATCGTCAAGTACAGTACATGTAACCGAGTCTGACCCACTGAGGGGCGATAGCCATGCGCCCACCTTAGCCTCTCAGATAGGCCTGCATAGATCGGCACATATCATCCAAATAAAAGCCTCGGGCGCCACCATCCGACTCCGAAGTTTCAACGCAACAAAACCCGTCATTATACACACTACACCACGCATCGCCCAATCCTACGGGCGGCACGGGCATAGCTAGCTCCTCAACCGCATCCACCTCCCCAACGCCCCCCCAGCAAGAAAAAAAAAAGCAGCAACAGCAACAGCACCAAGAACAACACCGACACCGATATGAGCAACACCATCACCGACAACAACACAGCCATCAGCAACAAGACACGTGCATCTTCCCTCCTCACCATGGCAACCATCGCCTTCAGAGGGCTGGACGAAACACCTCCTGGCTCGCCCAAAAACTCTTCATCGCCCTCGTCGTCACTGCCTGCACCATTCCCATGCCGCAGCTGGTCAGCATCCACCAGGGTAAAGTTAAGCCACTTTGTGAACCCCGCCGCCTGCTTCTCCGCCCACCCTTTGTCGTGCAGCGCTTTGCGCATAATGGCGGCTTTAGACTCCCCTCCGGAGCCTCCCCGGGCGTCCCCATCGACCGAGGCGCCCGACTGTTTCATTTATATACGTGAGTGAATGCATACAAAAATATCACGCAGAAAGCATAACACGCCGAAAACAGACCAAAGCGTGGGATCAGTCAGGCACGCCGGTTGGACAAACTGTGAGTGGCTGCTGCATGCACGCATGCATATATACATGCATGCGTCCTCCAGCCCGGGATACAATATGCTTAGCCAGAGAGCGTTTGCTCGGATGCCCACTCGTTCGTGCACTCCATTGCTTACATGCGCGAGCACTCGGTCCCTGGGTCGCCTCCATACCCGGTTGCCTACTGGCGTGCCTACTCTCCCACTTTCTCATTCGCCTACTAAGGTCATTACACGCTGGCATATTCGCTCGAGTTACTCATTTTTTACCCACCTGCCCTCTGCCTTTCACGGGCGCACTCGGGCGCGCGCGGGGGGGGTGCCTCCCAAGTACGGTAAAAAAATGCAAGCTAATATACTACGAAAACGACACAGACTAAATCTCCGTTACCCATTCAACCGCTGAGAAATTGATCCTACATGAATTCGACATAGTTTCCTCCTGAACATTCGTGACTGCAGTCCTAACTGGGTAAAACGTTGGACGCAAGAGCACCACAACAAAGAGCATGGTAGACAAAGGAGAAAAAAATCGGTAGTAAACGTCCTCGCTTCACCTTAGCCCCCTTCGGAGGCAGCTTTAGCGACAGCCTCCGCGACGCCGAGTACTTGAGCATTTGCTGGCGCTTATTGGTGGTACCCTTGGCGAGGGCGGAGACAGAAGACGACCCCAGCAAACTCGACGCCGAGGGCAGGCCCACAGAGCTAAGACTCAGCCGATTTTCCTTGCCGTACATCTGCAGCGAGGTGTTCATAGCGCGTGGTAGCGCGTGGCAGGACGTAGCAGCACGCGGTAGCGAAATGAGGAGCGCCAAGGAAAAGGGGACACGAAAGCGGCGCAGCGCGGGGGCGGAGGAGGGGCAGTGTGTGAATACAGCTGCGGGAAGTATCCAACACAAAATTCCAAGCACCTTGTCAACACTGCTCCAAAGAACACTTAGCACTACAAGCAGTTTGTCGTTATACTCGATAAGTTGTCCAAAGCTACTGCAGTAACAGCCAGTCTGGGTATACTACAGTACTGCAGACGACAACAGTATCCAACACAAACCCCAAGCAATTTTCCTAGTGCTTACTGCCAGCACTGCAAGTATAAACCCGCGCAGCAAAAAGTAGTGCTTCCCCCAAAAACGAGCAAGAACTTGCATCGGGGGCAAATAGCCACGCCACGAACTACTCCCCCCCATTCCCGCTGTTCGCCTCACCGAGGTATACGGCCCCGCCCCCATCGACGCCTCCTGGGATAGAGACCTCCTCCTTCCTGTGCCGCCACTTCCACTGCTGCCGCCGCTGCTGCTGCGACCGCCGACACCACTGCCGATGCTACTTGCCGGTCCTCTTGCCCGTCTCCTCCCCTCCCGCGCTACCGATTTCCTCCTCTTGTCGGTGCCGGCCCCGGCGTTGACGGCCTCGCCGACCACAGACACTTGGGCGGGGAAGCGGCCGTCTACTTTGAACGCCAGGTTTCCGCGGAACTTTCCGGGGCCTTCGGGCCGCCAGGTTACCTTCGCCTCATGAGACTGTTGTTGATTTAAGTTGTTGCGTTACGGTTGGCGCAATTGTTCCCCGCATCGACGCAGTCGTCGTCATCGCAAACGTAATTGTCGCCGTCAGAGGCAGCATCAGCAGCAAGAGTGGCATCAGCAGGCAAAGCAAAGCGCGGGCGTGCGTGAGTGGGGGATCCAGTGAGTGAGTAAAAGAGTGAGATATGAAAAATCAGACGCGCGCATAAGAACGCCGTACCCACGTGACGCGCGAGCAAACATCTCCACTGGCACAACGACAGCAAACAAGTCAGCCGCACAACACCGACATTTCAACAGAACGTCCTAGAATTTTCCCCACCTCTCCCCTGGGAAGCGCGAGCTGTCCTTCAAAGTTAACCCCGATCCCCGCCAACGGGTGCCTTGGATCGACGCCGACCGTCGTCACCGCCTTCCTCGCGGTCTCAGGTGCTTCGATCCTTAGCCTCTTGCTCTTTTCCTCGCCCACCTATATCAACGCCAGCCACAGACAGCAGTCGTTTTGCCGTCGTGCGCAGTATGTAAGTGGACGAAAGTCGTGGATCGTTTACCACGATGTTATGCAGGTGATAAGAGAGGGCTTATCCGTGAAATGCGAGATTTGAGGTGACTGCTACGAGCAGGTTCTGCGCGACATCAGACCCTGAGGCGTTTTCTTTTTCGAAAAACTAAAGTTCCAACGTACAAGGGAGGAGCATTTACCCCCCCCCCAAAAAAAACGTATATGGCAATCACGCAGAAAACATTGAATAGGACGAGCTCACAGCTGAACGTAACTCAGATGTTTTTTCTAAAACATAAAGATTGATCTACCTTGTGGGTGCTTTTGCGACACGACCGGTCCAGCAAAGCGTGCGGGATCGAGCGCGTAATCCTTGATTATAGTGGCGAAAGCCAGAGCTAGAGTAAGAAAGTGTACATACATGGAATGTGAAGCTATAGATGTACTATGGATGGAGGCGAGGTAAGAAGGCATGGAGGACTAACACCAACACTTAATTTGGGCGTATGATACATTATACCTTGCATTATTTGATGTGCTAGTTGTACAGGAGGAGGGTGTATGATTATGAAGCTCGAACGCCAATTTTGATAGGTGACCATACGATGTTCTAGCTGTGCTGGAAGGAGACGACGCAGGCGTAGACGTATGGAGCTCGAAGGCTTAGTTGATATGCAGGGCCGTCGATCTTTTCAAGCGGCCAGATAAACATCGGTACGGCGGTGACGCCACCAACGGTTCGTTCGATCAAAAATACTGTATTGACATGAACCGCTCGACATTGTTCGCAGCGCGCACATATAATTACAAATCATTGGCTGCTGCTGCAGCTGCAGCAACGCAATCAGCGCATTTGCCTGGTGCGTCGATCATAATGCCGTGCCGATGTGCGTTGTAGCCCGTATCCCCGCATTTCGAGTGCTGGGTTGCGCCGTGTGCGCTCCTCAAAGCTACCTGACACCCAGACGTAGCTCTCTTGAGAGAACAGCAGCAATACCAGCGAGCTCTGGAGCCCCCAGGCTCTACGAATGGGACTCTATTAATAGGCTAAATTCGTGAGCCTCTAGACTTTAGGATTCGTAATCGTGTAATAATCCCAAAAGCTGTAGCTCAGAATTTGAAACGGTTTTACTATGATACCGATCATAGCTTTGAACGTTTGTGGATGGGCTATAAGCTATTTCTAGCTACTTAAAGCTAGCGTAAGGTGTGCGTACGGAATGCGCATGCCTCTTTGGGCTTGATCAGTGCACCCTTCCACGCAGACTACCGCTACAGATCTCAAGCTGTTATAGCCATTGCAGAATTCGCCCGCCGAGCGAAACGACGACGCAGTGCGCGTTGGTGCTTTGCTTGCTTTCGGAGAGCCTGACCGCTGTTTTGGCGCGTATATACCATTTACCGTTGTTTTCTGTACACGCGATAGCCTACAGCAGAATACGTACCGACGTTGATAGTTAAGTGTACCAGGTGGTACGTACTGTACCACTACCTGTACAAGTATGGTTCAAGGCATCTGACATCACCCGTGGCCCGCGGTGCATGGTGGTCAGTGGTCAGGCATATCGCTCTTCTTTCTACAAGGACCCTACCTACCCCTTGCCCAAGGGTTCAAGCTTGTTCGTACTTTGTAATTCAGATTTGGCGATTGGTTGGAATCAACTACGAGGTCACGTTTAAATGCAGCCGTGGTCGCAATTTGGTGCTGTGCAATGTAGTTCGGGGTCCCACTTTAGTGTAATATTTAGTGCGATTGTCGCACGAAAGTGGGACTGGTCCTTATATTGAGCGGTCCTCCGATTACTATACACGCCTCCACGTCACTATCATACGCACAGCAGCAGTTCACGATGGGGCAGCAGTAGCACCAGCACAACGACAATACCAAAAAAAGATTCAGTTCTTCAACTTCCTGGTATTGTGCTGTGCAGCAGCATACGTTGTACACGGCCCTGAGCCCTGATGGCCTTGATCACGTCATCACTACAAAATATTACCTGTGGAGCTCTGATCCACATTCAAGCGGTGCCCGTACTGCTCAGGTTGGCTGCGATTTACGTACAAAAAATGTTGGTTGTGTCCCACTCTAGTGCGGTATCGCACTAAGTTGGGTTAGTGCGGTACCGCACTAAACCAGGACATTGCGGGTTCCCGCTTGAGTGTTGTCACTTTCGCTTGCCACGGCAGCGCACTAAAGTGGGACCAAGACTGTACCGGGTACGGTGTGATATGATAGCTCTACTGGCCTTGCTGCTGGTGTTGCCCCTTCAGATGCAGTAGCACAACGACATAACGAGGTACCTCATACGTAAGATGATGAAGACCACCAAAACAATCAGCCTGCTACGGGCATCTGCAATGGATGGAAATCAAAACGGACGCCGGCGCAACAGCAGCTGCCCGGCTGCTCTCCCCACGTTCGTATATCTTGGGAAGTACAGGAAAGCACATCGAGGAGACCACAAAGGGCGTGTGTGCAGCAATACTATCTTACCATGGTACCACATCTACCGGTACTGCTTGCTGTACAGCAGTATTATAACATGTGAGCAATAGTAATAGTGTGCCCGTGCTGCATGTACCGCCTGGTATAACCTCACAGCAAGCAGTCCCCAGCGAGATCGTGCGCTTCCCCTGTGCACGAGCGCCAGGGATCCTTGTGGTGCCTTCTGCGACGGCAACAATAGAGACCGGGACCTGGGCCGGCGTCCTATAAAAATGACACGGTGCCATCGACAACTGCCTGTTGCAGTACGGACAGCTACGACATTATTAGCTGTTGAGCGTTGAGTGGCAACATCCTGTTGTCTGGAATTGGTATACGACAACAAGTGCAGGCCACACGAAGCAGCCCTGGGCTGATGGGTAGGGAGCGTCCGAAGTGCAAGGTAAGAAGACGTACGGCACGCGCACACCGTCACAGGCATTCTTGCGTATACTACTTCTGCTGCAGTGGCACGCGCTTATTAGAAGGTTGATAAAGCCGCAATGTTCATGTTGTGGGTTGTAGGTCGCTGGTCATTGTACCTGTGTCGGAAATACTGCTGCTGCGCTGTGTGATCGCCACGACCGAGAACGCGGGATATGATGTGCTTACCATAACAAAGCCCATGTCGATAACCACCACGCCTTGGAAGTTCCCGAGCACCAGGGCGGCATCTTCCGGCTCCGGCTTGGCACGGTCGCGAGACTCCGATCTTTCTCTCCTCCTCCCGTAGCCGAGAGGCCCGTCCGCCGACGCTGACATTCTTCTAGATGGGGGTCCCAGGCGGTGGTCGCCCCCCGCCCCAATGTCAAATGTTGATGTTTCTCCATACACCATCATTGTGATGGTCTACCGCAGCACAGCAATAGCAGCAGCAGCGGCAGCAGAAAATACGCTGTTTGGTTGTTGTACAAGTAGCAACACCTTCTTCGTCGCCTTGGAAAGGCAGAGGTGCAGGGATAAAGAGGCAGACGAGAGGGCGTTGAGATTAATCTTTGGATTGGTTAGAGTTGGAGGTCGCTCCAAGCGGCCATGTCCATCGGCTGTGATGCGACCTCTACTGCCCTGCCAGACACACTATTGTCGGACACGACGATGCTTCGGGCGCTGGATAGGCGGTGTAAGAAAAGGTGCACTCTTTGAGTTAGGTCTGGGGAAACAGCCAAAACAGGAGAAGCAATGCAAAGCACATCACCTGGCGCACTAGAAGGGGATCTTCGTCACAGGAGCGCTCTGGTCCCTAAGAAGGTGCCAAGTCGAACCAGCAGAACGAGCTTGAGCCTATGCCAACGGAAGGAGAACATACTCGAAAAACCAAACGTCCACTTTGTAGGGGTTTCAAGTCTGCAATAATGCGTTATTACTACGGGGGTCCTTCACAGAAAAATCAGAAGAGCAAAAACATGCTACAATATTTAGATGGAAACCCCCAAACAGGGAAACCGCCCTCTCTTGCGCGAGAAGCCCTACGCCAGCCCTACGCCGCCGAGGAATACAGGAATAGATGCTCACACGGTCGGGAAGAAGGAAGAAAATATAGGTGACCCCGAATGTTGCTGGAATTGCTGTCTACGGATTGCCGTCGCCAATTTTTTTTCAGTCAGAACCTGAGCCTTCTTCTTGTGTTTCTGATTTTTTTGTTTTTTCTCCCCATTGATGGAGCAAAACACAAAACTTCGCAGAAGTGGCAGTGCATCTTCAACCACGTACCCTTGAGCTCTCCAGCAACAGCGAGAGCGCGCGCTATGCTGCGTAGTCCAGCGTGTCGCACGGGAAACGATCTTGCCGCGCCTCCATGCCAAAACCGGCCGCCCCGCACGTACAAGCAAGAGCGCAGACTTGCTTCACGTTTTGCAGCTACTTCTGTTGTATTGTCTCCTTGATATTCTTCCTATTTCCTGCTTCCCTGTGTACATGTATCGGTCCTGTTCTGTGCTCGCGTTTTTCATAACAGCCAGCAGCAGCAGTGCTTTGCCACAGCAGCCAGCAGCAGTAACAGCCAGCACCAGCGGCACCACCATCACCACCATCACCACCAGGCCACGCGACCGACATTCAAACCGACTCGCTAACGGGCTCGGGAAGCGGCCCTAATGGGCCCGCAGCGGCGAGAGATGACCGCTGTTGTAGGGGGAGAGACGACAAGCTTGCTCAACGCACCTCGAACAGCAGCAGCAGCGGCAGCAGCGGCAGCTGAAGCTCACGAGGACCCCTTTTCAAGGGCGTTCGAGACGGGTGGGGGCCGAGGAGGGAGCTCGGAGGATGGCGCAGGAGGTGAACCGACGCGATGTTGCAGTGTGTCTTTATAGTAGGTAGCTTGTCACTTGGTTTTTAATGGGTTCTGGGCATGCACGAGTATGGAACAGCGCGTACGATTTTTTGCCGAGCACGAGTTTCCAACGAGCAGCCCTACTAATAGTACAAAGCTCATGTACTCGAACCCACAGCCATTACGTTGCAGTCCATATAATATGATATGTATGATGCCGTGATATTATTAGTAATGAATGGTAGTGATACAGCACCAGCACGCATATATGTTTTAAAACATGAAAAAATGCCATTCACCGGTGAGATCGACCCAGAATGATTTTGATCGAAACTCTCTTTGCAAGCCGCGTGTGACACTTCGAATCCGCATATAAACGAAATATCGGTAGTGAAGTACAACAATGCCTGCTGGGTGACGTGAAACGGGGTGGCGGGTCAACGTCTTTCAGAGACACCTACGGAGGAGGAACGTACGTGTGCTTGTCATAAGAACCTCTTCCAAATCACATACCGTCACATTACTGCTACTCGCCGCGTGCTGTGAGTAGACACCGTCGGTAGCTCGCGTGGGTGTATGATTGGTCCACGACGCCAGCTCCTGGTCGCATCCGGATAAGCGCGCTACATGAGCCGGTGTTCCCCATGGTCGATTTCTCGAGTTTGACTTTCCCCCTCGAGTGCGTAGAGAGTTTTTTTGTGCAGCAATTGACACGCGGAAAACGCGAGCTAGCAAACTTGGATGACCATCGACGAGCACGGGGGATGCCGAACCCTCTGCGCGATGAAAATCAAAGCACGTACCGGGGGGGAAAGGGGCGACACCTGTGACCACGGCTTGTCCAGGAGCCTGAAAACAGAAGGGAGATAAAATAATAAAAATAAACTTGAGACTGGCATCAATGTGGATCATACCGACGTATTATAAGTGATACTAAGCTTAATTTTTAAGCTCGCCCGGCGCCTTAACCCTGCCCGTGCGAGACCTCCCCCCCTACGGTGTACGTTATATCAGGTGCATGAGCCCGCAGACTTTTTTTACCCTACCAAACCTATAGCAGCGAAAACAGCAGCAGCAGTATACTTGCTGCGGTGTTGCTATTAATTGTACTGTGTCTACAGGCCTTGTGGTGCATTAATTCTCTTGTTTCCTACTTCAGTTTACCTGAAAAATCCGAGATTGACCAATAGAAAAATGTACATGTTCCGCCAAAAATATGCACGCATGACCGACGCGCGACCGACCGCCTGCCTGCCACGGGCGCGCATAACTGCCCTGCCTGAGCTCTCCACCCTTCCGAAAGCCAGTTGCACGTGCCGTCAACCAGCTGCCAGCCTGTCCCTTAACTGCCACCGTAAGCAAAAACACATACAACCCGCCCCATGCGTTCATACCTGCACTTATACCTAGAAAAATATAGAGCGACTGGCATCAACGTCCCTGTTGGGCAAACAAGATACCTGTGCGTTGTTTGTTTTCCAACCTCCCCCATCACCCCCGCCCCCCTCCTCCCTCGCCCACCCACCCCACTTCACCCCCCTCTCCCCCCACTCCTACCGTCCTTCCCTGCTGGAAACCCTCACCACCACTCTTCCCGCCCCTGTTTCACACGCCCTCCCTCCGCAGACATGCCCAGGTATGACCTTCACTCGTACCACGCGCAGCCCTCGTCCGCGTACCAGCCAGCGCTGCCGCCGCCGGAACGACGCAAAACCAACAACGCCAAGACTAGGTTCCCATCGCTCACGCCGGCGCCTGGCCCGTTCCTTCAGTCCGGCGACACGAGAGCGGCCGAGGCGGTGGCTCACGCGCGCAAGACCTGGGCGCCACCGGCGCTCCGAACGCAGGCGGTGACGTCGTACGGAGCGGTTCCTGATCTCGAGGTGGGATGCGCGCGCGGGGGGCAGTGGTAGAAGGCCCTTGTCGGGAGGTGGAAAAAGCACGCGCCCCCATTTGTAACCCGTATCGTAACGCCGCCGTCGTGGCGTAAAAATACACGCCCCCGACCTCGCCCCGGCCCCGACACCCTACCACTGCCCCCACCCCTACCCCCAACCCGGATCCCAGCCCCTACCCCTACCCAAACCGCTACTTGAACCCCTACCCCAACCTTGACCCCAATATTTACCCCGACGCCTACTTCAATCCCTTCCCCAATCCCTACCCCACACCCTACCCCCAACGCTAGCCCCAATCTCTACCCCGCCCCCGCCCCCGCCTCATCCCCTGCCTCGTTTCGAAAATATTTGGGCAAGGTTATCCCCGAGGACACTGAGGTCAGGCGATTTCAGGTACCCCAGGGCGTCCGACGATATGCGGACCTTGGCTGCCCGGCGTGCACCATCAGCTGACCACCGCCGTCGTGGCACCATTGCGGTGCCGCCGTTTTCGTCGTTGCCGTGGTCGAACTTGTTGTGGTTTTTGTCCTGGACGTGTTGTCATTGACGTTGTTGTAATCGTTGCCGTTGATGTTGCCGTTGCCATTGCCGGTGTTTGTTGTTATTTTGCCGTCCCCTCCTCCCCTCCGCGACGTTTGTCTCCCCCCCCCCCCCCCCCGCCCCTCTCTCGAAAGGGGTGCATTGCCAAATATCAAATTACTAAGGCAAGCAACAAATGAGTACGCCCTCCCCCCACTCTGGCGTTTGGCCTCCGGGGGTAGGGGTGGTGGTGGTGGTGGTGGTGGTGGTGGTGGGAGTGGTGGTGATGATGACCGCGGCAGTGGTGGTTGTGGCGGTAGTGGTGGTAGTGGTGGCGACGGCGTTTTTCGCGACATAGCATTGTAAAAGGCACCGAGAAGATACCTGTGGATTCGGGAAACCGAAAGCGAGCGACATTAGCACTGCTCTATTTTACATTTATGCATACATACGTGAGCGGTCCGCGCGTTGGTAATTTTGTACCGCATGTTTTTTTATGGTCAGGTTTCTTCTTCCCGCATTCCCTCTTCCTCTCTCCGAACGCCTCTTTGTTAAACCCCTTTGGAACTCCGCCCACATGTGTGGGACAGAATACTTGGAATTAGTATATTTAGGCAAAAATACTTGAAGTTGGTACGGGTTGCTTTTTACAGTAGTATGAAGAGATATTTAACTCTCACGTCGCGCAAGGATGGTATGTTGTAACTCTCCATGCCCATCTCGATAGATTTTTGTGGTCCGGAGTGGTCCCCGGATCTGCTCACTTTTCTTGGTCGTTGGGCGACTCAACAGTCTTGGGGAAAACTAAAGCACGCACTCAAACTGCCGACATTTCCGTATGATAGACGGGTATAGTTATTGGTCGGCGTGAAACCATGGTTGCGCCGGGGGGCGGAGGCACGACGAGAGGCACCCGATATATAGCGTCGCCAGGTGGGAGGAGAGGAGGGGGGTTGTCGTATTTTCGGCCTTTTCCAGCGGGGTTGGGCGGGTGAACGTGATGGGCACACAGTAGTGAAAGGAACCCATCCTGTTCAGGTGGGCGGAAGGAGGGGGAGTTAATTTGTCGTAATTTTTGGCGTTTTCCAGGGAGGGGACGGGGGGGGGGGGGTAACTGTGTGAGGGAATAACAGGGTGGCGAAAGGGCCGTGCCCCTAATCATGCCCGCGAATTTTTGCCCATAAACGGGTGCTACTTACCGTGCGGCTTTGCTTGGGGGGCGGGAGTGGAAGGGGGAGAGTTTGTCGTATTTTCAGCGTTTTATATTAAGGAGGGAGGGGCTCACTGTGCGAGGGGATAACAGGGTGGCGCAGGGACAGCCCCCCCGGTGTTATCCGGGAACTGTTTGCCCTTCACCGAACGCTCCTTGGCGTGCGGCGGTATGACATCAACCGTCGCTATTTTGGCCGCAGCGGGCATGCGTGGAGGCTCCCATAGCAGTTGCCGCAAAAATTTTGTTACTGCTTTTTTTCCGTGGTTCTGCAGGATATAATCCTCTCTGAGCTATGCTGTATGATACCTGGTACCAGATATGTACTAACCGTACAGCGGTGTAGTTGGTTGGTCGCGTTGCTGTTTTGTGTGCAGTTGGCTGTGTGCGTCATGATGATGACGTCCGTGTGTTTTACGTTTTTTTTTCGTGAGTACTGTGGTATCTGTTGTCGCGGTGTTTAACGGTACAACGGTATGATAGTTTCACGGTGGTTGTGTACGTGTAGTATTACCTGCTTCCGTTTGCACGAACTTTGGATGAGAAGGATTTCGGAAGGAAGAAAATGAAAACACGCCCATCACACAACGTGCCTTGGAGTGAGAAGACTACTCTTTGTACGGATGAGCCGTCTGCCTGCCTCATTCTACGCAAGTCGTCCACATGCAAGAAAGTACCCACAGGGTGCCGAGCTTCGCCTCACAAACTGTTCTGAGTCGGACGCGGCTCGCCCTTCATACGACTTACCGAACACCTCACGGCTCTTCGCGCTTGGAGCACGCCACAGAGGTTGCTTGATCGGTTAAAACCCGACCTGATCTGCATTGTGGGGATGCGAGGGCCTATGGCCATGCACGATGTGACGAGAGCCCTCCCACCCTCCTAGCTGCTGCGCACGCCTCAGTATATCAACGGCCTCCCGTTTTGACGCTTTGCAGAGACAGCGCCGCAGAGTGCAGGGATGTGCCGAAATCTGTGATTTTAGTGTTTTCTTTAGCCGTACCGAAATCTGTGTTTTTTCAGTCATTTTTTCAGCCATTTTTTCAGTCATTTGCTGAAATATGTGTGTTTTCGGTAAATGTTTCAGTCGTTTACTGGAACATGCCAAACTCCGAGCGTTTCCAGTCGTTTTTCAGCCATTTGCAGGATTACGTCGAAATCTGGGTGTTTTTTCAGCCATTTCTTGTTAGTAATTTGGAGTTGCGCCGCGTTTTGGCTCCTGCTTTTCGCGGGTTTTTGCCGCGCCGTGCGCGGGCCGGCGCGTCGCCACATTACGCTTGTCGCCTGTTGTGCCATCCCCCCACCCCCCACCCCAAAAAGCGGGGCCGATACATCCGAGAACGGCGTGTATTCAACACCACAATACAGCAGTAGTTGTCCCTCTGTAGCGCCGGTTGAGCAGTGCCGGTTGCCCGCTACAGTGCTTGTGAATTGTGCCACTGCTCTCTATAGTGCCGGTGAAATCGCCTGGCATGACTGGAACTCCCCGTAGTAACCCCATTCCCAACAGTGCGGGTGCCCTGGATAGTGCCGCTACATTGGGCTGGTACATACCGGCGCTATTGGGAGCACCCCCCTCTCTAATGGCAGTATATATGCGGAGTAGCACCGGTTGCGGCTACGATAGCGCCAATATTTCCGGCTGGCACATACCGGCGTGGAGGTACTACGTACTGTATACCAGGTATCAGCCAAAGACGCCACCACAAAAAAATGACGACGAGTGCGACAACATCGAGCGACTACGTAAGGAGAGCGCTTGTGCTGCAGCTCCTTCCGTCGCCGGTCAGACACACACCCTACCCAGGCGGCCCGGGTTGCTTCGTGTGGACGGTGCTGAAATAATCGCTTAATACATTATCGACAGCTGCTCTCCTCTGAAGCCTCAAAGGTAAACTGGCGGCGCGGTTCACCAAACGGATCGCATGGAGCGATACCGCCTGCCGGAGAGACAAACAATCATACAGGACTTCAAACCACGAGTATTGGGACTACAAGACTCCCAGGTACACGACAGGAAGGGAGTCCATGGCAAGTGCGTTCGGAATTCCACCAGCGGACTACTAACAGCAGCAAACGAGTTAGCAGCACCCGATTCGCATTCGTTCTGGCGGCTGGCGGCGAAAGACGGCACAATTGCAAAACCACCCCTACCATTATCACCGCCACTACCGCCACTGTAACCCCCCAAACACAAAACGTATCACCACAAATAAAAAAAAACGAAAACAATTACACAACCGTTACACAACCGATTCAACCCCACCAGTTAATCGGACCCCCCCCACGAACACCAAATCCGCCTCGCCCCCACCTTCGCCGCCGCCGCCCATCGCCTTCTTCCCCCACCCCCTCCTCCACCTGCACCTCCAACTCCCCCCCTGCCTCGTCACCCTCCTCTCTGTCATCCCCCCCCTCTTCCCCCACGCCCACCTCAAAGCTATTTCCTTTCACCCCCTCCGTTGCCCACGCTTGCAGCGCTTCAAGAGACGCCTGGTCAACGGCTCGCGGCATCGTCGTCGACACCTCCCCCCCGCCCGTCCCCCGAACGTTCCGAAGGCGTTGAAACCCTCCCCTCACGGGGTTAACGCCGCCACCGCCACCGCCACTACCGTCTCCCCAACCACGGCCCATGCCTTCTCCGCGACCCATCCCCGCAGGCATCCCCCGTCTTTCCGGCGTCTTCTCATCTGGGGACCCCCCCGAGCTTTGGCTTCCCACTCCCAATAGTGTTCTAGTGCCTTCGTTAGCGGTGGCCGCGGCTCGACGGCTGCCGGACTGCCAGCCGTAAAAGTCATCCGCGAGGAGCTGAGCCAGGGAACAACATGGAAAACAGCCGGAGCAAAGTATTTGTGGGTGGGGTGGTGTGAGGAGTGGGGAGGTGGCGGGTGGGAGGGGTGGGGGGGGAGGTCTGTGGGCGGGGGGCGGGGGGGCAGGGGGGCGAAGGGTTGTTTCACTCAATGCTTTGAGCCTTACATACAATTTGTCTTGTCTCCGTAGCCGTTATGATACCAATTTGTCTCAGACCGCTGTGGTAATTCGTGCTGTAGGCTTTGAAACGACGAGAACACTAGGGTTTCAACCACCTAGCCACCGGTTTCCCAAAAGAAGCGCCAACGTGCAAGTCACGCGCGCAAACCCCCCACACACACACCGATAACGTAAGAACACAACCACCGCCTGACAGGTATACTAATTTTTTGGTTGATTCGGCTACTTTATAGATTTATTGGTGCATTGTCCGACGCGGGCTGACACGACAGAAATGCCACCCATGTGGCGAACACTACATAGATCATTCGGCGAGTGGGTGCCGCTTCACTCGCCATGTGTCCTCCGACCGATGTTTCGTATCTCAGAAGCAACCCTCTCCCCACCACCGACCGCAAACACTTGGGTTCGCTTCCGTGGCGGACCACTTCAGCGCATCACAGGCCCAAGAAGGACGACGCAAGACTCACTACAATTGAAAACCACGAGTAAAACTAACACCCCTTACCTCCAAGAACCTCGGGAGGACGTAACGCACGATGGTGGACAGGACCTTCCCCAGCAGGGCGCGCACGAGGCGCCACGGCAGCACCGTGTTGTACGGCGGCGGCAGCAGCACCTGAACCTTAACCTCGGTATCACAAAACACCGTTGCCGGCCCCCCCGTCCCCGAACCACCCGCCCCGGCCGCCCACGCGCCCACCTCTCCTCCCTCCCCTCCCACCGCCCCCGTCTCTACCCCCGTCATCGCAGCACCAGTCACACTCTCCACCAACGCCGAGCCGTCGCCAGCACCAACACCAACACCACCGCCAACACCGACACCAACACCACCAACACCACCACCAACACCACCACTTCCGCCGCTAGCCCCCACCCCTACCCCTACCGCTGTCGCCGTGGTGACTAGCGCGGACGATGAGGGCGACTTCTTCGACACCGGTTTTGAGCGGCGGACAAAGTCTCCCTTCCACGCCCCCCTCCCGTTTTGCCGCGGTGCCGCCGAGGCGTCTCCGTCCGCCCAGCTGAGCCGCGCGTTGAAGCCAACCCGGAAGTACTCCGTCTTGCTAGACGCCGCCGCCGGCCAAGGGTCGGTGTTCACTGGTGTTGAGCGGGATGGGGGCAGGGGGGGGGGCTGGTATTATGGGGGAAGAGTGGAACGGGCTGGCACAGCAGTGGCGCTCGGACGGCACGTGGTTCAACATAATGCCTTCATACACCAGTGACAAATGCACTACGCACAGTGCCCCCCTGCCCCTCGATGCCTCCAAATGAGCCGTAAGAAGTCGCCTGCGACCAAAATACTACTGTGGCACCGTCGAACTCAACAAAAAAAGGCCAGGGACACGCAATGTTTCATCCCCCATGGACCGTTAATACTCGCCGACCTGAAAAAAACTAAAGTAACACACGCACACAATTTCGTTTTCTCCACAAAAAATCAACACAACAGTAGCGGGCACCCACATTCCTCTCCGGGTTCGCCAATGTTGCCGTACAGGGTTGAGCGCGTCGAACGGAAAACAACGGCCTTGGCCTTGGGATCGAGCTCCACCTCAACCTCCATGGTTGGCGTGAAGTCCAAACCGACCAAGTCTTTCAACGGGATCTGCCGCGTAGAGCCGGGGGAGGTGAGGCAAAGCGATGGATACGGAGGCAGTGGGTCTTCGTAGGGGAGGGGGTGCGGGCGCGGGCGTGCCGACATTTTCTCGAGCGGCCGCACAAGGCAGTGGCGGAGGCGGCGGCGACGGTAGTAGCGGTACCACCAACACCAACATCAACATCAACAAACACAAGCATATATAACCAACATGTCCATAAATGTAAAGACCGTTTGCTCGTCCCTATAAATCAGGGCAATTCACGGGTCGGATCACTTCTCGCGGGTCAGGTCGGGAGGTAACAGTGTTAATTCTCGCAGGTCGGGTCGGGTCAGGGTTAGGGTGAACCGACCCGGCCCGTGATAGTTCAAACATCCCGTGGACCGACCCGACTCGACCCGTGAGATTTTGAAAACCTCTTGACCCGGCCTACGGGTCGAATCACGACCCGTGAACAACCGTGATGTTGACGCCCAAACGCTACTCGCATTTCCTGACAGAGTGGTATGGTGTTCCGAAAAGGACGCCCTTTGCTTAACTTGACCGCTGATGATGGTTCTAGTCGTAATTTTTCTTGTTTGGTGTTGGTGTGGGAGCATGCTTATGTTCGTTCCGAAACAGATTCTACTGGTTACCTTTTTTATGTGGTTGTTTTCCTGGTCTGAAAAACTCGATGATTAACTTTGAAAACTCGATGATAAACTTTGACTTTCGGTTATCAGCATGCGGCAAACCTCCGTCCCATCCCTTTGCCCCCAATCCCCCCTCCTCTCTGCCCCCACCCTCACCCGTGCGACTCATCTCATGCGTACCCACACACTCATGCTCTAACCTGGAAGCGGAAGGCCGTGTCTGAGACGCGCTGTATGATACTGCTGTCAAGCAGGCTGTACTCTTTTACGGGTAGAGTCATGTACTCCTCCACCTTCTTCAACGGGCCATCTACCACCACGGCCGCCGAAGAGGCGGTTTTCGCCCGGAGAAGTCGGTTCTTGCTGCTTTTCCTTGAGGACAAGTCGGCCGACCAACGCGACGCAGACAAAAAAAAGGCGGGAAAAAAAACAACGACAACAAACGACCGAAAAACCATGAACAAAACATAGGGTGCAAGGGGTGCGGATGCGAGACAGAGGCATCGAGGCCATAACCAACAACGCGCAAAGGTCCTCTGCGGGTCTCCAGTATACTGTCGTGGCCACAAAGCTGAAACTGCTGGAGGTTCTTGGACGATACAGTGAGGTTCGGTGCCGCCCCCCAGCCTAACACCGAAGCCTAGCACGTATGCCAGCTTCTCTGGCGGGGAAAAAAAAAACGGCACGGCGAGAGTTTTAAGCTGAGCAGACCCGGCGACCCTTGAGTCCCGCGTTTCGCTGCGCCGCATCGTTCCTGCCTGCCGACATGCCTGTCTGTTTGGCATGCGTAAGAGGACGGCAGTGCTAGCAACGCCTAAAAAACCCAAGAACGTGGGTCGAACACGTCGCCGTAAAAAAAGTAAGCAAACAAGAAAGCCATGGAACAGTACGAACAGTACGGGGGTACTGAAATGATAAGGTAGGGGTGCTGTAATGATAACGTAGACCAGACTGCTAATGTTTAATACCAGGCGCAATAACGGCTCAACACAGCAAAATACCCCCCTTTGGAGCTTTGATTCCGAGGCGGGAAGGGGAAGAGCAATAGAATACTGTAGGAATGCGCGCTGGTGTACACTTGCCACTGTCACCGACCGAACCCGACCCAACCCAACCCAACTAGGTTTCTATGCTGTCAATGGGCGTTGGTGTGTGCGTCCCAAGATGGGTGGATTTGTTCCTCGGTTTGTCATTGGTTGGGAGATGCGAATTGCAGTTTTTGGGAGACAGTGGTAGTTGGTTGGGCGGGATATGGGACACGGAAAATCGGGCACGCGAGGGTGGAACGGAGCCCCTACTTTGTTGGCGACATCGAAAACTAGAGATCCGCCTCACTCGCGAGAACACCGATATACACGCGTACCACGCGTAAAATATTAATAGTACCTTCCTCGATTCTGCCCCATCTTTCTCAGCGAGAGGCCTCCGTCGCCCGCCAATGATAGACCGTCTGCGTTCGTCGGCCAGGACGACCCCCCCCCCCGGTCTTCCCCTTCCCCCTCCTCGTCCTCCTCGTCCCCGTCTTCTTCATCTTCTTCCTCCTCGCCACCGCCGCTACCACCGCCGTTCTTCTGCCAAAGCTTGGACGTGAAGTGCTTGCCAAAAGAGTTGTCTTTTAATAGGCACGCAGTGTGCAGGCGGGAGAATGGGCGGTGTCAAGATATTTGCAGTGTGCGGTGTCCACAAAGGAAAACCAATACTCGTACAGCAGTACTACACCGCTGTTAAGAAAAAGAAATACTTATGTTTATATTTCTGCTGAAAGTGTTCGGTTGGTACATCCCTGGTATCTCCGGGGGTCCCACGTGGACACCGCCTCCTTTCATTACTTGCGGAACAGTCCAGCTTTTCTTTGATTTCTTTACTTATTATATTTTTAGTTGCACGAAGTGCCATGCCATACCAGAGGCTTGGCGCATCATCAGGTCGGCTCCGCTCAGCAGAGCGCACCGCAGCGCTAGCCCAGCAGTGCAGCGCCGTGCAGTGCCGCGCGAGGCCGTGCCCTGCCGTGCCCTGCCGTGCCCTGCCCGTGCTCTGCCGTGCCCTGCCCGTGCCCTGCCGTGCGGTACTGTGCGGTGCTGTGCCATGCTGTGCCGTGCTGCATGCTTTTTGCTGTACTTTTCCTACCACATGCCAAGTGCCATTCGAAGTGTCATACCACCGGTACTACTGCTGTACGTACCAGGAATTATGTTGCTGAATAACGGGAAAAAAAGTTCTCACAGCTCAGTCCAGCCCAGCTATAATAGCTCAGCAGTGCAGCGCCGTGCGGTGCTGCACTTGCGGAACGGTCCAGCTTTTCTTTGATTTCTTTCTTCACCTTTTTTGTTGTTGCATCAAGTTTCATGTCATTCCCGAGGTCCCAGCTTAGCTTAGCTTGGCGCATCATCATCAGCCCAGCTCCGATCAGCACATTGCACCGTAGCGCTAGCTCAGCAGCGCAGCACCGTACAGTGCTGCATGGGGCCGTGCCCTGAATGTGCCCTGCCGTGCGATACTGTGCGGGGCAGTGCCACACTGTGCCGTGCTGCGTGCTTTTTGCTGTACTTTTTCTATATGCCAAGGATCATTAGAAATGTCACACCACCGGTACTACTGCTCAATGTACCAGCTGCAGGTACTATTTTGTTTATGACAAAAAAAGTGCTCTCGCAGCTCAGCTCACCCCAGCTATAGCTCGCAGCGCAGCGCCGCGCGGTGCAGCGCCTTGCCCTTCTGTGCTGTGCCGTCCCGCGCTGTACTTTCTTTCGAGCATATAGCAGTACCAGGTATTATGCGATACCAGGTACCGACCGGTCAGTACGTGTTTACTCGTCTTTTTTTCGCTTCTTGATTTGTTTTTTTATTGTCTTCTCTCGGTCCTGCTGGGTCCTCCTTTTTCCCCCGAAAATTTCACCCGTACTGGCGATCAGAACGTGTCATCGCCAACAACCACACACGGCACAGCAACAGACAGGACAATTAGCTCCGCGTAAGTAGCTCTTGGCATTATCAAGTCGCTAGATGCACCAAATCATGGGTCTCTTCTTTCTGCCGCCTTCACATATAAATGTGTTCTTCCTTGCGCGAGCGTAGCGGGCGGGGTCAGCTGCCCGCGGAGCGGAGCCCTTGTAGAACGTACTCATATCATACATACTCGAACACTTTATTCAAAATAGAGAGGTTCGGAAAAAAAAAAGAAAACAACAAGTGGAAATGGTCAGGGGCGGTTGCTCATGGCCGGGGCGTGCTTCCAGGACTTATAATTTGAAAGTATGAAACAAAAAACAATGCTCGGGGGGCTGGCTCTCCACGTGCTCTACAGCAGCAGTGAGCTCGAAATATAAGACCTGCGCTGGATATGCAACGAGCTTCGAGCTTTCTGCCGATCTACCACACACGGTGCCCCACCACCTTTCGCCACAACGGTCAAATGTCGTCGTCGTCCTCCTTGCCGTCACCCAGCTCGAGGTTGCGTTGCTACATAGCTATTTGCGTTGCGTTGCGTGTTGGGGACACAACAGCATCCACCTCCGCTCTTCTCAGCTTGCCTGCCTAGATTGAACCTGCTGTGCTGCTTTCGCCGCCACAGCAGTACCACCAAGCGACGACTGGTTGGAGGAGCTGACATGCCCTGATACTCTACGCTTTGGTGGCAGCGAGTGGGCGTCCGCTCCGGCAACCCTCCTCGCCGTGACCCAGCTTGATGAGATGCTGCTTGTCATGCGTGTTTCTCTCCTACTCGTACGAGTAAAAATCCCTGCCTGCTGAGATTGATTGTAGAACACTGCTACAAATTTCGTCCCCACAGCGTCACAAAACCACTCCTGGTTCGAGGATATGGCGGCCCCTGCCATGCTACGCATTGACGGCGAGTCAGCGTTCGTTTTTGTACTGGTGCAGGAAACCTATACCGTGTGTGCTCTGTTTCCTGACCATACTTGTAACCAATTGCAGTTTGTTACTCAGGGTTGGGAGCGATTTCTGAAGCCCCCCCCCCTGAGCAAGCAGGTTGCTCAGGTGTTTTAGTCGTCAACGTCTTTTATGCGGGTAAACTTCGACAAACCCTGAGCAACGCTACCCCTGATGCCATTTCTCATACAGTCGGATTTGTCAGTCGAAAACGGCCGTTTTCGACTGAAGCTCAAATCGGGCTTTCTTACAGTCGAAAAAGCAAGAGGGCTTTTTCGACTCAATTTTTTCGACTGAGTTTTCCGACTGGGGGATCCAGTCGAAAACTTGACTTTATCGACTCAATCTGTCAGTCGAAAAACTCACTCGAAAAAAAGTTACACCTGTTTTTCCAACCCATCGCATAGCTCATCCCACCACAAAACACACACCCACACGCCCACACACCCATACCAGGTACCACACAGCAGTATCATACAACAGCGTCGACGCTGCCTTGGCTATCACTGCTGTTTCTCGCCGCAAGTCAGCGTGGCGCACTCCTAGCTCCGCTCGCCAACAGCGTGTATCACACGACAGCCGTAGCGCGCGTTATCGATGCCATTTTGTCAACAAAGGCTAGCCTGCTGTAGCTTTGGCGGCTCTCGGCTGAGTGCCACGCCACGAACGTAGCTTTGGCGGCTTTCGGCTATGCCCAAGGCCACCAACCCGCTCGGACGAAGCTTCGCCTCGCGTGAAGCACGCGTTGCTCGCGAAGAACGCGCGAAGCCCAGAGCTGCCAACCGATTTTCGACTGCTGCTCTCTCACACCAACCGCCTCTGGGAAGAACACAAAAGCTATAAAATCGACTCGACATGACGATATGACAGGATACGACGGGTTCACCACTCCATGCTCCTCCGATGTCTCGGATGGCGGAAACAGAAGCGCGACGACCACACCCTATCGTACGCCGACGCGCTTGCCAAGACAGCTTCCGAGAGCACAGAGGCGATAGGGCGCAAACGGAGGATATTGTATGCGGGATTCGTAGCACGTATCGGGGAGGAGCGTCTGCTACAGAGGGTGATGTTTGGGGAACTTGTTGGGGATAAGGGCTACTCAGGGTGGCAAGAGAAGGACTGGATGACTCATCTGAAGGAGGATACGTCGGGTTTTGGAATGAAATTCGAAGGGTGGCGAAAGGCTGCTCAGAAGGCCGGCAGATGGTGTCGACGAATAGAGGAGGGAGCCGAGTTGTTCATGCGGAATTGGCATGAAACGGAGAGACGCAAAGCTGCAGAGCGACGCGCAAAGGCTGCGGCAGCGCCATCCACCGTCGGCATCTCTTAATCGTCCGGGGGGAGGGGGGGGGGGGGAAGGGGGGACGTCATGCCCAAGAGACTGCAGTCTGGGTCTGGCCATCATCGTCTTGAAAGTTGTGGGCCTTCCAATGGCCGGCACAAGATATCGCAAGACCGCCCTGACTTCTTCGCCATGTTGCGTTCTCTCCCCAGTGTCATTGATGATGCACTTGATACCCTCTATGAGCCCAATGCCGTCTTTAGTCAGTTCCTAGGGTCTGCTAGTACGACGACATTTATTTTCCCTTTTCCTTTCCTTGCTTCCTCTTGTCTTGTCTTTTCTTGTTTTTTGTCTTTCTTCTCTTTCAATTCCTTTTTCGTTTTTTTTTGTTTTTTTCGCTTTCTTCTCTTTTCTTTCCATTTATTTGTCTCTTTTTTCCAATTGACTTGCGTCTGTCGTGCGTGTGCGCAGTGATAGATACTACGTGTAATATATACCTGGTAGTCTTTCTTGGGTGGCAAGCGGTATAGTCGGTTTTTCCAGGCGTGAGTAGCGAGACGTATGCACCAGTATGGACCTGGCACATCGTAGACGGACTCCCGATTTCATTTCTACATGTTTCTGGTGGAGGCATGAATTGCGTCAGCTGTGATATATGCGTGTACCACCTTTGGTTTGTTTGTGTTCTTCCCTCGGGTATTCCTCAGCTCCAGAGTGACTGGAGCCTGTCCTGTGACCACGGACTTGATTATGCGAGTGAATGCGAGAACAACAACAAGAAGAAGGACAATAAGAATCCAGTTGAAAAAAAGTCCAGCCGAAAAGGGCCGTTTTCGACTGGTGGAATCCCCGACTGCAAAAGAAATGGCCTGAGCATTTCATTGTTTCATTTTTTCCTTTTCCGGAGGATCTTTTCACAAAACTCGTTTTATAATAATAAGCCGCCCGGTGTATAGCCCAAAAAAATGCAACTGCTGTTTGCGACACGTCCGGAGTTGAACCTCTTGCGCAATGACCATCGGCCGTGCTATTAATAGTGGTAGGTTAGGAGGTGCCGTCTGACCGCGTCAAGCTACCTTGACCAGCTGACTTCGACACCTTCTGGCTTGGCGTTTGGGCTCAGTGCGGGAATCAGTACCGTTCGCGTTTTCACACTGCTAGTCATACTATCATGCCACCGGTGCTCTTGCTGCATGCTGATGCTGTGTGCTTTGTGCGCACCCCATCCTCGAGGCACCCGACCCTATGAGCGGAAACCAGGGCCGAAGTGTCCCAGGAGTGCGCATCCTTGACGCCACACCAAGCCAAGTACATTCAGACATCACCACCACCACCGACGACGACACAACATAGAGTATCCACAGACACACCGGGTACAGCCTACCGGTACTACCGACACCGTTGTGTGATGCTGCTGTGCTTTGCTATGCTCTATTCTCGCGCTCGCTGCGATTCAACAGGCCAAGTAGCACCGCAGGAGGCAGGTGACGGGAGGTGATATTAATACCCTTGGGGGTTCGCGAGATCACGTACCATCGGCCGGGGGTACGTCTATATATGCACGAACCCCCCTCCAGTACGTCGTAGTACTGCTGTTATATTGGGCCGCGTATTGGGCCTCCTGTCGCACTTGCTTCCCGCAACAGCTCCACCGCAGAGGAAGCGAGACCAAGAGCACACACCCACACAGCAGCACGAAGCAAAATCACAGACTTCGCCGGCGTCAGCTCTGCACCAGCGTGCACTACTACAGCCAGCCAGGTCTCCATCAGCGTGCACTACAGGCAGCCAGAGAGATACCATGGTATAAGCAGACTTTCAGACTACTTGAGACTTGAGACTTGAGACTTCGCGCCAAGCAAGCCTGCCGCTACGCCTGGCTCCGAGCTCTACCGTAACCAACAGGTGAACGCAAGCAGTAGCAGGTGGGCAGCATCCGTCGATGGGAGTACTGTAAGCTGCACTACGTTGGCCGGGAAGCACGCGCCCTCCCCCTCACGAACAAACCACGAGCAACCGACAGAGTACAACCCTGTGCCGCCGGGCCGGCGTTGTTGTGTATGTTTGAATTTTCGAAATATATGAGTCGCCCGCGTCCACGGGCAACATGCAAAAGGTCGTACCGTAGCTGCGTCACACCGCGCCGGGGAAGGTAGCGAACCTGTTGACGACTGCTGCCAGCTTCAGCCAAGGTGGTGGCCTCACGATAATGATGGGGACTACAAAACACAGCAGTCAACAGACGTACCCGTACACGGCTTTTTGCAGGGTAGTTAGCCCGAGGTAGTTGCGGCTTTTTTTCTAGCTACGGGCAAACTAGCGCGTAATACCTGGTACGAGCATATACACGTGCTGGTACGAGGTACAAGTATGCTATCGGCGTGTGAGCGTGATTGCGCCGATACCACGGATGAAAAACGTCATCCCCTTATATGCGAGGGGACCGTCATAAATATCTGACACACGCAAGTGGGTATAGCGCACCGCGGGTGTGCCACCTCATACGCATGGTGCTGCTTGGTGGTGTTGCTGCTGCTACTGGGCGGCAGGGTTGCAGCGATGGGTAACAGCCTGCGTGTTGTACTCGTAACACGTTCAATACACGCTCAGCAGCTGTGTAACGACACTGCTGGCCAATCACGGCCAATGGGTAAGTCGCAATGCCAGTCATAACTCGAATTTGATTGGTCTTATGAGATGCATGTAACTCATCATTTGTACCAGAAAAGTCCAGGCGTTTGCCTTATCCCTTGGCCCAGTGCCAATTATTAGGCCTCTCAGAGCTCCGACCCGAAAAACGCATTTTCTTCTCTCCGTTGTGTTTTTCGCTTTTGTTTCCGTCGTTTTTGTTCCTTATGTTTTTTTCCGATAGGTTGCGCGCCGACTTGGCTGTTTCCCGATTTATATTCGATTTATATTTCATTATTATGGTTCTTGCCATCCGACAACAGCCCGATGGTCTTTCGTTTTTTTTCCCCAATCAATGTTGTTTTCGAAGGTTTCTCCCATTTTTTTGGTTTCTGGGGGAGTTGGCCTCTGGGCTCATTAGACCCTATGATTTGTAGTGCAGTGGTGGATCCTATATAGCGGCGGTGTGTGCGACCCGGAAAGGCCGGCACTCTAGCGGCAACCGGAAAAACTCAGAAAGTGCCCGTACAGGCACTACTGCTGAGGTTTTCTGATAATCATGTTTTTTTATTCTAATTTGTTGGTTTTTCTTCAGGAGATTATCAGTACTAACGTAACTACAGTACCCTGCCTGGAAAAGTCAACCTTTACTGGTGTCGTTGAGTTGGGCGGTCGTCCCGTCCACATTCATTTACGTAGCAGTCTTCCACAGCCACGAAAAATACCAGCAAAAAAAGAACCGGCCAAAGACAAAATTTCCACACATAATCCAACTCAAAACGATACGACCAGTACGCGATCGGCCAGATATGTCAATATTTCGATTCGCCGCCGCCCCGACCGCCACGTTTAGCCTATCCATAGTAAAGTTTTGTCACGACTCGGAGCCAAAGGCATTTCCTGGGAAAAGGTTGATCTTAAGATAGTTAATACAACCTCACATATTTCCGCATGTCCGTAGGTCTGTGATCCTTATTTCGATCGTACGTGCTCGCCTGAACGCCCCCTGGCTGCCCTCTCTTCCCTCTCCGCATCAACCGAAACGGCCTCAAAACTAATCGTGCGAACACGATAACCGCCGTCAGCACGAATATCTTGGAGGACGCCGTGCTCAACTTTTTCGAGCATTTGCTGGATGAACTCAAAGAGTCAAAGTCAGCCACTACGCCCACAAGGTAGGTGAGGGCAACGGTAAATCAAAGGGCATTATTTCATTGCAGCTACAGGGTCGGCGTAGAGAGCCTGGTGATTCTCATACCCATTTTGTTTTTGCCGCCGTGAGCGGACTACACCTTCCTCCCCTGGACCTAGCATGGAATATGGTGATGATGTCTAAGCTCTACATCGCGCGCTCCCAGCATGACAAATGATCGCTGCACATTACGAACTCCCCTTGCGCAGAAAATGACGGACGAAGTACACAAGAGCTCGCTGTACGAGACGACACTCTTTAGCCGATGGAGACAATGCGAACGATTTCCTCAAGAACTTGGCAGAACACAGCAGCGATCACCACGATGTGCGTCGCGAGGTGCCGCTGGAATGCTTCGATGATGGTTACGACCCGTTGGGTCCAACGTTAGGCGATATGTTCGCCGTTTTCTGAGCTTGTCAAGGATGTCCGGCCAAGCGGTGCCGCTATGAGATACAGAAGCAAGGAGCAAGGTGGCCACATCGTTGTTGTCGGGCCTGATAACTTTCAAATGCGCACTTGCTTGCAGATGCTGCGGTGTGGCTTGCCATGCAGACACATACAGGTCGCACCCTTCACGAAGTCGGAACGCGGCGAAGAGTTCGATGGTGACAGCATCCACCCGCGTTGGCGATCTACTTGTAAGGACTGGAGTATAAACAAGGCGCCACTAAGTGTGTTCAATGGGCATGAACGAGGGGTTTACGAGGGCGGATTCACTGGTGATTGTGGGGGGACAGACATGGAGGATAACGCCCACGTGCAGCGCAAAGCCCTAGCTTAGGTTATGAAAGGAAAGTACAGCGCGAACATGATGGAGGCTTGATAACGCCCACGTGCAGCGCAAAGCCCTAGCTTCGGTTATCAAAGGAGAGTACAGCGCGAACATGATGGAGGCTTGCACGAAAACTGTAAGGGGCTTGGTCGACCATTTTGATGTAAACCGCCCGGATAATTATGATAAGAGGGATGGAGATAGTGGCGAGGTTCATGCGGGATGCGCAGGATTGTATGGGGCACACCCCTCTTTCAGGCGGCCCTCCAAATATCTCGAGAATACTCAATCCACCCGATTCGTCTGTCAGAAGTAGAAAGGAGAGTAGGCATCGAGATTGTACGGGGCAAGGTCCATCGAGGAAGAGGCTAAATAGCCGCGTTGGTGACCATCAAGAGTGGGACAACGTCGTGAGATAGTTCAGTTAATCCTGACCGCAGTGCACGTCACTCATGTAAGGCCATGATTTTATCGGTAGAGAAAGGCCGAGGGAATGAGGTTGGGGGGGTGGGGGGGGGGGGGGTCAATTGCTTGAACTGCTCAGTTGGATGAGAAGGAGCGTAGGCGCATCGTAGATATGCCGACGTGAGGTTCGGCAGAGCAATACATTGGAGATATTGTTATTTCATGTGCCTGACGACTCGCGCCTGCTACGGATACGTGTACGTCTCGTACACGTCTGGAGGTTGTTGTCTGCACCCCGGACCCTGAGGGGCATGCACCAAAATAAGGCGTATATATCAGACGGCGTGAAATATCCAGGAGGTGTTTACAGGCATACGTTACCCCACACTTGCGACAAGGGTTACCTGTAACCCAAGAATATCGCACACTTGCTTTGTTGCCGCTGTTATCGCCAGGAAGTGATCGCTGCTTCGCTGACGATGTCGCTTTTGACACAGGAGATATCCCCCCTTCCCCCTCCCCCCCGGGGGGCTGTGCTTTGCGCCTGTACTGAAATCAACTATTAACACCAATTACAGTATGTTGCAGAAGAAATGTACCGGTTTTCATTTTTGTTAAATAATTTGCCATCCGACGTTGTGCAGCGAGTCAGTGTCATCAAAGAAGACGAAATAACAACAATATATCAGGTATGTACATTACTGCTACTTTACCGCTGCTGTGTGGAGTATTTATTTGGTATCAGCTGAAAACAGCAGGACAAGGTTGTGTACCCCACCCAGGTGTGATGCGTCGTTTAAGAGGGCTTTCTTGCCCTCGTTGCCCTCGCCGACTTGCCAAATATATATGCCAGTAAATAATACTCCGAGTATATAATACGAACACCCTCAACTTAGATCTGGGGGTTAACGTTTTCCGGACAAATTACTTGGAATTGGTATCGAATACGTGGTACATTTTTTGGTAGTGGTTTTATCTGTTTGAAGTAAAGTACAGGAGGGGTTCGAAAGACGGTAAATGCTTTTGATTTTTTAATACCGAGCATTACAGCCGCTATATTATGTGTACATTAGGCGTTGAAACAAAACAGAGGTTTTCATACCTGTGTTTTTTTTTGCGTACGAGTACTCGCAGCGACAGGGGACAAACTGTATTTCAGGTATTCAGCTGCATGCCCCACCAGCCCTATTGGTTACCGGAGTAATTACCGGTATTGGCGATTACCGCGGGCGAATTACCGCTTCCGGGAAATACATCATCAGGAGACATCTACGTACCTGTTGCTGCTGTTGAAAGTCGTTCCCTACAAACACTGCTGCTGTTTCTCGTGCGTGCTGTTGATACTACCGCTGCTGCTGCTATAGACTATATTGAGAGTCGCCGACCTATATCCTCAATGAGGACACACAACCCGTAATACGCGCGATCGGAGTATCACACATAGCTGCAAAGAGGAGTTTCGACGAAATCTTCGATCTCACAGCTGGAGTGTAGTTAATATTTTCATAGTATTGGTTTACCCGCACGTATAATACCACTCACGGCTGACGTCCTTGAAATATTTTTTGTAAAATACCACACCACATCGTATGTACTAGATAGACTAACGTAGTAACGTAATTGAGCGCGTGTACACTAAGCGTTCCTTTCAAAACAATAACGATTCGCATCTCTCCCTTTTGTTCTCAATGGCGGTGACATTGCATGACCACATCACCTCGCCTGTGGTATTTGGCAATATGTATCTCTTTCTTATAATTAGCGATGTCAGAAAATAATGGTATCTACATGATTGTAGCTATCGATTGAAATATTCTATCTTTCGATCCATGTACAATAACAAATTATGAAGCTTTTAACACGTTGTTTACTACACCTAAGAACTGGGTTGCATACTACATGTAACATCAAACCTTCTAGAAAAATAAACATTACCAGGCGGGTGATATAAAGGGGTGTCTTCTTGCTGCAAACGTCAGATTCGTCCCCTTCAAGGATTGATAGTTTCCGCGCACATACTGAAATGCTCGCCCTCCCGCCCCCCCCCCCCCCGATCCCTCTTGTTCAAACGCCCCACCTGAAATCAAAATCTGCCAGAGTAGTAAACACTACCAGCCAGCTGATATCATCTCAATATCCATTTAGCCATCCATGCCGTAGCTCCAACTCATCTCCGCCGCCCCCCCCCCCCCTTTTGTTCCCGCCCAGTTCGTTCAAACGCCCCACCTACAATCGAAATCGGCTAGAGTAATAAACACTTCTAAGCAATTGATATCACGTCATCATCTTTCAAGCCATCCATGACGTAGCTTTCATTCATCCCCCCTCCCCCCCTCCAACGCCCCCTCCTTTCCCACCATCCGCACGATCGCCCAGACCCAGCACCGCGCGTATAGCAAGCCCCTACATATATGCTTAATACGCGCGATCGGAGGATCACACACACTGTTGCGAACATCAGTGTCGACCAAATCCTTGATCTCATAGCTGGAGTGTATTTTAATATTATATGTGACCTAGACCTCTTGAACCCCCCCCCCCCACCCCCTCGGCCCCTTTTTATTGTTTCTTCTTTTTTTTCTCGATTTCTCTTGCTTAAACGCCCCACCTGATATCGAAATCCGCCATAGTAATAAACACTTCCACGCCCTGGATATCGCCTCGTTATCGTTTTAGAGCCGTCCATGCCGCTGCTGCAATTTCCACCCACCCCCGCACCCAACGCCCCCTCCTTCCCCACCACCCGCACCATCGCCTAGACCTAGCACCATGCGTATAGCAAACCCCTACATCTATGCGACCTAAAGCCCTCCCCCTTCGCCCCCCGCCCCCCCCCGCCACATCCCCCTCCCCTCCCCCCCTACCGCCCCCCTTTTGATCAAAATCAGGCCCCCACGTCCTTAAGAACTCCGCCCTCCCCTCACCGTATATTCGACTTACAGGATTCACTTGATAAAAACTGATGCATTTCCTTCCACAGCTGTCAGATTTTGTCCCCCTCAGAAACGGGTTTTATAGTTTCTGCGCACAGACTGCCTAACATCACCCTGTTGACCCTGATAGCTACACTGCAGTTGCAAGGGGAATCGCCGACCTATATCCTTAAATGAGGACACACAACCCGTAATACGTGCGATCGCAGTATCACACACAGCTTGCAAAGAGGAGTTTCGACAAAATATTCGATCTCACAGCTGGAGTGTATTTTATTTTTTATAATATAAAGGGAACAAAAAAAGCTAACGGCCCGACGACGTTCAGAATGATTTCTGTGGTATCACGAGCTTATATGATATCTATACATGGCAAGTTGCTGGTCTGTGTGCGTGTGTTGTACGCGGCTTTTATAATAATAGTCATGCGCGCACCTCTCCTTTGCAGTGTTCGCGGTCTCTCGTGCTCTACTCCCGTGAGTATGCGGGTAATTACTACAACTCGCGGCGGTACAGTACAGCATAAGAGACCGTAGTGTATAATGCTGTGGTGCCACAGGTATTCTATCGTGTACATACTGGAGGGGGGTTCGTGCATATATAGACGTACCCCCGGCCGAGGGTACGTGATCTCGCGAACCCCCAAGGGTACTAGATTTCATTTTTTTTCACTCTTTTTTCACGTCTACTTTCCAGCTTCTGGAGAAGCCGTGGTCACAGGTGTCGTCCCTTTCCCCCCCCCCCGGTTCTTGCCTTCACTTTTTATCGCCCATAGGGTTCAGCAATCCCACTGCTCGTCGATTTTCATCGAGCGTTGCTAGCGCACGCTCTCGCGCTTTCTGCAAGGCAATTTGTGCGCAAGAAAAAGTCCCCACGAATTAATACGAGTACATGCACTCGGGGGGATTCGAACTCACGGAACTGACTTTTTTTTTTCTTTCTTGTCACACTTGTACTTTCCAGCTTCTGGACAAGCCGTGGTCACAGGTGTCGTCCCTTCTCCCCCCCGGTTCTTGCCTTTAATATTTATCGCGCATAGGGTTCAGCAATCCCACTGCGCGCCGATTTTTCATCGAGTGTTGCAAACTCAGGCTCTCGCGCTGTCCGCAAGTTAATTTGTGCACAAGAAAAAGTCCCAACAAATTTATACGAGTATGCACTCGGCGGGGCTCGAACTCAAGAAACTATTAATAACCTATACCAGGCTCGAGGATAACCTGATACGCCACCGGGGCGACCGGCCTATACCAGGCTCGAGGATAACCTGACACGCCACCGGGTCGACCGGTGGCACGTGACCCGGTGGCACCTATATCACCTCCCGGCAGGTGACGCTCTATCAATACCATAGGTACGACATGCTGCTTGTGTAATAGAGTATATACAAATAGTATTGTTGTTGTAGTTCAACTTGTACCTGGTAGTCAACTTGACGAACATTACTCGCGGAACACTGGGTCCGGCACTCACCGTCAGATATGCCTTTGCCGCCCACACCCCCGAATATATCACCCGCAGACAGGATATTCCCTAGTGCGCGGTTGAGCGCCCTGGAGACTCTCGGACGGTCGTTGTCTGCCTTCATGCCCAACCGCAACCCTGACAATCCTATTAGCCTTCCCGAGGGTGAGCCAGGTGTGTCCCACGGCGAGCCCACCATGAGGCGAGCATCAGATGCTCTGTTCGGTGGTGTGGCCGCGTGGCGGCCTTTGTTCAGCAACGCCCACCTCCCGCTGAATATGGCTGTGGATGCAAGCGCTATGGGTGGTGCTGAGCTATGGTCGGCTGAAGCGGAGTAGCGGGGGTGGGGGCCTTTAGCGCCCGGCAAGGTTGGAGCAAGAAGGCAGAAACAGTTCACCGAAGATGGTACTGTTGCTGTTGCAGTCGCTGCAACAAGAGCGGCCTTTAGAGCCATGGCCTGTCGGGGAGAGGCCCGGGCTTGTTGTACGCTTTTGTTGAATGACTCAGCCTGGCAGCACACTGCTGCTGCTACTATGGCTCTGCAACACAGCACAGCGCACCGCGCAGGCACGCACCACGCACCACAGGCACACAGGCAGGAAGCTTTAGCCCCTGGAAAAGCTTTAGAAAAGAAAAGCCTCGACGAGTAATGTAGAACCCCTAAACTACCATGCGGCGGAAAACGAGTTTAGAAGGAAATAATTCGAGTAGCATTTGTTGTGCAACATTTTCAGTCTACTTCCTCACAACCAACACAGCAAACATTTTTTCAATAATTTATTTTCTGCTCATTATTCGTATCCGTCACCGACTGCATCTCCTGCTCTTGGTGAGTCCCACGCCCCACGCCATCTACCGGCGCCCATAACGGTGCTGCTGTTAGTCAAACTGCACTGCTGTTGCATCGTCATATCGGACACCGCGGGTGAACATCGCACACTCTCGATGGTTCCGCTCACAGCTCGAACCGCTGCTGTAGCCCTGGCATTTTCTGTCATTTCGGCTTGGCTAGGTGACCGTGCTGCGTCTTTCGTCATTCCTGGCCGTAGTCCCGCCACCGCCGGCGACCCTACCGCACGGTCTCGAGTGCATCAGGGATGTACACCCATCGCTCTTCGCCCAGGCGTACGGGCGGCGACGAGTGTCAGGTCAGACATTCTAATGCGGTGTGGCAACCAACATGCTAGTTTTGTTCCTGTCTGTGTACCCCGCCATCAAGTTGCACATTTAGGAGACATAATAGAGTCGGCGCAGCTTTTGTCGGGTAAATTTTAGTGTTTTGCGTTGAAATAAGAAATAACGTGCCGAAGTCGCGCCGTTGATCATACTCGTGCCCCCCTGCCTGTCAGCTGTGTGTTTGTCACGACCAGCAACCAGCAGGAGGCTCTCACCCATGTGCGAGACAGCAGTGACTACAGCAATGGACCTCGTGTATCGTCATACTGCTGTGCCCCGGAAACAATGAAATTACCTGGTATATCGTAGCGTCGTCGTCTGGTACCTGTTACTCATACAAAAAGCGACAGCAGTTAGTGGGCGGGTGGGGTCGATCTTCACCTTTCTAAAAAAGAAGGTCGTACTTGGTTGAATGGTCGATAAAGCACTAGTCTAAGCATGCGAGCTACGTAAAGTGAGAGAAACGTGGGTAGTTAAGAATGTTAGACCGGGGGTGAGCTTCTCCTGCCGGGCCTTTTCCCCCCAGACAACGACAACTAACGTGCAGGGCTGGGCCACGGTAGCTCCCACCAGTACGATAGCATGTACTGGCTGTGTCAACAAGTTAGTCCTCTGGATCCCGACAGTTCGTTGGCCGCGGCGAAACGAACCGCGACCATCGCCCCCCCTCGCTGGTGAGGGGGGATCGCCGGAAGCGCCCCCGGAGGCCCCCCCTGGAGGGTCTCCGTGGAGGAGTCCTGCCGGCGGCACGTTTTGGCGCGATTTGGTGCTTTTTACTGGATCTAAAAAGAAGGTCACTTTTGTGTCATGTTTCAAAGGCACCTCCTGGATCCCACGGGCGGTACATCTCAGATTGCGTAAAAAAAAGCAGACCAAGTTTGTGTCCCTCTATGTTTTCTGTGCTTTAGCGTACACCTCTCTAGACGCCGCGTTTTATGATGGGTTTCTGTTATGGTAAGAGGCGTTGTCGCAGGTCGTACGCAATTAATCAAAAGTACGGTCAGCACTGGTAGCCCCTTCGGTAGGGCTGTGCGTTGGCCGACTAATAGTCGCCAGCTAGTTATTAGTTGGCCAGATATTTTAGTTGGTTTTGCGCGGCGGTGCCAACTACCCAACTATTTTTCGCATTTTGGTTTCCTTGATTTTAGGAAGGCTTGTTTGACACGGGGTACGTATTTCCCGGCGTCTCCAAGCAGTACTACCACGCTGCGAGCACACAGAGAGGTCTTTTGCAAATGTTGACCCATCAACCCGTCGCCATCGACTGTGCCGGTGCCGATGGCAGGGCCGAAGGTCCCGGCAGCGCTGAGCCCGGCCTGTCCGCAGACCAAGGCAGTGTTGAAACCTCCGTCGAGCAAGTGGCCGTTCCAAGCGCTTTTCCGCTATCGAGTGCGCGCGACAAGGAAGCGGTTCGCTACCGCGTATAGAAAAAGCGCCAGCTTAACTGGGAACCGTTCTTCAATCGCTGACGAATATCAAGTTCTCTATGTTCCTGTCGTAGAAGAGATCCCAGTCTAATTTCTGCCTGGTATGTTTTTTTCAGTGTTATTTTACCGGTGGTTTGCTACCGCCTGCCGCACGAGTATTTACCGTTACGACGCAACGTAAGACCAAAGAGCGACCCCTAAACGGGAACGGCCTATCAAAATATCCATATTTCTGGTGCACCCCTGTAAAGTATGATAAACTGAGACCAACTTCATTAATATGTACCTGTTTCGTGATGAAACCCAGATATAAAGTTGGCCGATGTATCATACTTTCTGAGTGTGTACACTGATGCCAAACCGCGATTTTTTTGCCCCCGCCGGCGCCTTCAGCGGGATCCTCCGGAGGCGCCTCCAACGACCCTTTTCGGGGCCCCCGCCACCTGGGGGCTTTTTTGGCTCGCCTCGCCTGACGTTAGTCGACTAGTTGGCTAGCATTAGCCAACTAGTCAGCTACAGTCAGTTAGTTGGCTGGCTTTCGCCAGTCAATTAATAACTAGCAGCAGCAGCCAGCAGGCGGGAACTCCAGCCAACTCACAGCCTTACAAAAGGGACAGTACAGCACGATACTACTACTGACACGTGCTGGACCAGGGCCTCAATACTCCAGAGAGCCATCGTCGATAGGATGAAGGAAACGATACGATCAACTCATTTTCGTATAATACGTATATCCGAACCCTGAAGAGACAGCCTCGCCATTTTTCGATCCACCGAAGGCTCCATGGAAGACTCATCACGGGACTTTGGATTTGAAACCGTACTGTGGGTCCATGTAACAAACAAGCCGCGTGGGTGGTATCAGGGGGTCCTCAAGGCAGCCGAACGGTTCATGGCCAGGTGTCACTTAGAGGAAGCAAAAAAGAGCTCGGAACGCCGCGCAGCCTGGTGCATGGCGCCCAAAGCCGAAGGGCGGGGGGGGGGGGGGGTAGGGAACCCGCGGTTGAAGGAAGCAAGACGGAGACTGCAGACTGGGTAGCAAGGCACCAGGCCGACTATTATCCATTCGTCAGGTAGAACCTGCCTACGTAACTTTCAAACTTCTGCGACTAACTTGTGTTTTGTTTTCGTTCTATGGATTGCCTGCTCCATTCCCGTCGGGGAGGCAGTGTCAGCCGATACCGCGGTACTACCACCGCCGATGTGCGGTTTCTTGCCGAACCGGTCTTCCGTTCCATCTCTTTTGTCCCTTTTCGTCGTCCTTTTTTTCCCTTTTTATTTTGCCGTTCTGTTTCTTTTTGGTTTTCTTGTTGGCGGCCTTGGGGGATACGGAGGCGATGATGTCGGCATGCCCGCCGCCGCCTTAGATGCAGTAAGTAGGGGACAGACCAGGCTGCAACGCTCCTGACCCTGCAGTAGTTGCATTCGGAAGCCAGTGTGGGTGCTGCCCCGACGCCGGTTGGGTGGTGTCACCTGCTTTGTTGCTTTGTTTTTGCGTGCTTTCTCCTTTTAGGTTCGCTTTTTTTTTGTGCACGAGGGCGATGATGGCAGTATGGGCATCACTGTGCCCAGAAACAGTTAGCAGGTACCCGAATTGTACGGAATGATATATTGTTCTTATCGCCGAATAGCCGATTGCCTTTGCTATTTCAAAGCACCTCCATGATATTTCTGGATAGACAACCCGTAGGCCACAAAATTCAGCTCACCTGGAAAGGCGTGTGTATGTATATTACATAAATAATTAGTCTAATGGTGCATTCCACAGCCGTCAGATTTTTGCTCGTACTCCTACACAGTAGATGCGTTCTGACCCCAGCATGGTTGCAGCCCCCGACGTTGGTTGAGTGGTGTCTTCTGCTTTTGTTGCCATCATTCTATTTTCGGGCCGTCTGTTTTGCGTTGTTTTCAGTTTTGTCGTACCGCCTTTGTTTGGCTCATTTTCTTTTCTTCCTGGGTACGTATCTCTTCCCTCCCCCCCGCGTTCGTGTTTCCCTCTTTCTGTCCACTGTTTTGGTCCTTTTTTGTTTTTCTTCTTTCTTGTTTTTTCTTTTTTTTTTTTCGTGCTACTCGCGTGGTGTGCTGGCTTGCGTAATGTTTTGCCCTCGCGTTCATTGCGGTTGGCATGGCATGCCATCATGACCAAGTCACCTTACTGTACTCGTCTTGTAGTTTGTGACCACATAAGTCGGCTCTCTAGGAGGCATCGGCACGGACACTGGTTGTGCTGAACGTAGATGACACAAGGGCGAAAACATCGAAGGCTACGTTTTGTAGGGTTTGCGGGTTCCGGGTATGGGTATGGGAGTCTTACAGAAGTTCCAGAAGTTTCGGTTACGGGTACGGAAGTGTTACAGAACTCACAGAACTTCAGAGCGGGTACAAGAAGTGCTGTACTCGTACCCCGGGTATGGTGGCACGGGGTCTACATAACTCACAGAAGTTCCGGGTACGGGTATGAATGTCTTGCAGAACTCACTGAAGTTCCGGGTACCGGTATGAACGTCTTACAAAAGTTCCAGAAGTTCCGGGTATTGTGGCACGGGCGTACATAACTTACAGAAAATCCGGGTACGGGTATGAACGTCCTAGAGAACTTAAGGAAGTTCCCGGTACGGGTATGAATGTCCTACAGAGCTTACGGAAGTTCCGGGTACGCGTAATACCCGGGTAAATGCACACCCCCTCGGGAGAATAGTTCGATTTTGGAGTGGAGGATTTCATCCAACTTGCATGGCATGTTCTCACTGGGCTAACGCCCTCGTGGCAATCCGTCGCATTCAGCGTTATCGACAAAACCACCACCGAGAGAGGCGATACATCGTGAACCTCGATGAATGAGTGGCGACCGGGGCAACCGCCGCGCTCACGGCTACTGTTCTGTGACATCATACTATAGTGTACCCCGGCTGTGGCGCCTCAGACAAAACAATGGCGGTCGCGAGCCCAATTTTGCCACCAGTTCGATAAGCCAAGTGCCACGACATAGAGCTGCAGCAACCGAAACGCAGAGGATAGTTCAAGACGTCGATGATATGTAGCTGCATCGCCGTCACGGCAGATCTGCATTATTCCGATAAAAAAAAGATTGACATTACGCAATACGTGGTTTCCCGATAGGAGCCAAATTCGTATGTTTCCACCAAACAATGCGATTAATAAAAATAGAGTACCTGGTAGTTAATATTTTCGATTCCAAAGTGTCCTTCGTTAATACATGCCCCTTAGAAACGAAAGAAACATGAATAGGACCTACTCGTACTGCTGCTGTAGACGCTACTTTTATATGATATCATATCATATGTACGGCTGTTCGGTGTTCGGTTTGTGTCACTGACAAGGCATGGCATCACAATAAAATACATAATACACTCTTTGAGTTGTAAACATGAATGAATACATGGGCTCCTCTTTATTGTAACAGGTATACCCCGTACCCCTGGTATTGTGCCACTCTGTACACCAGTGCCACAAATACCCGCGGTACGGGTATACCAGGTATCATTTTTACCATGTACAACTTTTGTGAGTTCTGTAGGCCCGTGTCACAATACCTGGAACTTCTGTGAGTTCTGCAACACTCCCGTACCGTACCCGGAATTTCTGTACGTTCTGTGTAAGATCCCCATACCCTTACCCCGAACTTTTGTGACTTCTGTGAGACTGTTCCGGGTACGGGTACGAATGTCGTACAGGACTTACAGAAGTTCCGGGTACGGGTATGAATGTATTACAGAATTTACAGAAGTTCTTTGTAGGGTAATACCAGAGGTAAATACCCCGGGTATGGTTTGTACGTACCCTACAGAACACAACCGTGTGAAAATTAGCTTAATTTGAAGAACACACACCTGGTACCAGGTACCATATGCACTATACTTATTATCATACTTCGCCGTATGATTGTGCCACGTGGCAACATTATGGCATCGGTTGGGTCGTCGGGACCAGCTGGGCACTAAACATATGATCATCCCAATTGGAGTGGCAATATTATAAAAATTAAAGGGAAATTGACAAAATCGGGTACACCCGGGTGGTTTCTGAACAAAATCGGGTACCTTTTTTTCCGCGACGGGGCGCGCTTACGTACGCCTGCAAAACGCCTCCAAATCGCCTTCTGGCGCCTGAACTCACTGCGCCTTGTGTACGCGCAGCACCCAAAACCGTTTTTTCGGCGTTCGAACCCTCTGTACTGCGAACGCATTCATTCTGTACTGCAAACACCTACTGCGAACACGTACTCAATAACGCGAACATATATATATACCGTGATGCGAACACATACTACTACTGTACTGCGAGCACATACTGTGCTGCGAACACGTACTGGACTGCTAACACATACTGCGAACGCATACACACACGCAACAGCTGTACTACGAAGTACAAGTAGGTTTGTTGAGTTATACGAAGTACTTCGAAGCACCCCACCGCAATACATGCTCCGGGGAAGGGAGGATACATACGTCCCTTATTTTTTCGGAAAAACACGAAGTTCTCCGAAAACAGGCACCCTCAGGCTCGTCTGACGCGTATTGTTGTGAGGACCAAATCACCAACAGTGGACCGTCTCTACATATACGAGTTGATTAGTTGTGGGGACGGGGGAACTCTATGCTGTAGTTGAGTGGATACCCGCGGCCATGTGAGTTTAGTTTGCACATTTGACCTTTTCACTTGTGCGCCTTCTTCCGTATCATGCGTTTTTAGGCGGGAAAGCGTAGTATTTCCCTGACGAATTTTGATTTCACTTGGTTTTTCGGATCTTCTTAGGGCTCCAGCACCTTTGCGTGACCACGGGCTCTAGATTTCTGACAAGAGTTAATGTGAGAAAACAACAAACAACAATATGGTCTTGTCTTTTCGTCCTAGCGCCGGATCTTGGTTGGGTGTCGCCGGATCTTGGTTGGGTGTCCGCGCTCACCGCCATGCCACCACCATTCTTCGCAGTGCGGTTGCATCGGGGCTGGATCTTTGTGGGCCGGGAAGTTAGCAGTGCTGCTGTGGTCGCATGACAGTCGCCAAGTTGCTAGTTGTGTGCGGGATCTTCCACAGCTGGGTTGCGGGGAGATGTCGTCCGTTTCCGTGTCTCCGCGGGTGTTGCAAGTGAACAAAAACGGGTGCAGTATGGCCGAAATCGGGTAGTTGATAAAATCGAAGCACAGGGCGGGGTAAACCCGGTGTGTTCCTGAACAAAATCGGGTTGTCCGTCGAGAGCACTTTTTGGGGGCCGTCATTGGCGCCGTTTTGAGGGTTCAAACGCCGAAAAAACGGTTCGGGGTGCTGCGCGTACACAAGGCGCAGTGAGTTCAGGCGCCAGAAGGCGATTTGGAGGCGTTTTGCAGGCGTACGTAAGCGCGCCCCGTCGCGGAAAAAACGGTACCCGATTTTGTTCAGAAACCACCCGGGTGTACCCGATTTTGTCAATTTCCCAAAATTAAAATACACTCCAGCTGTGAGATCGAAGATTTCGTCGAAACTCATCTTTGCAAGCTGTGTGTGATACTCCGATCGCGCGCATTACGAGTTGTGTGTCCTCATTAAGGATATAGGTCGGCGACTCCCCTTACAACTACAGTGTAGCTATCAGGGTCAACAGGATGATTTTAGTCAGTCTGTGCGCGGAAACTATAAAATCCGTTTCTGAGGGGGACAAAATCTGACAGCTGTGAAGGGAAAGGGGGGCCTGGTTTTGATCAAAAGCGAGCGGGTTTCGAGGGGGGCGGGGGGGTGGGGAAAAAGGGGCAATTTGTGCATGTAAGCTATAAATCCTTTCGAGGGGATAAATCTGACGGTTTTGGCACCAGTATATTATTGGGGGCGGGGGGGGGGGGGGGGGGGGGCGGGGGGGGGGGGGGGGGGGGCGGGGGGGGGGGGGGGGGGGGGGGGGGGGGGGTTGGGCGGGGGGGGGGGGGGGGGAGGGGGGGGCAGCTCAATATGTGCCTGGAAACTATACAATATTTGAGGGGATAAATGTGACAGTTTTGGAAATGATACATCAGTTTATCATGTATATCCTGGGGTAAGTCGTACAATCAGTGAGTAAAGAGAGGGTGGAGTGTTCGAGGGGGTGGGGTTGGGATGGGTTGGGGGGGAGGGTGGGGGGTGGGGGCGGGGGGGGGGCGGGGGGGGGGGGGGAGGGGGGGAAGGGCTTTAGGTGAGGGGTTTGATATACGTGTGGTGCTAGGTCTAGGCGAAGGTGCGGGTGATGGGGAAGAAGGGGGCGTTCGAGGCGGGGGGGGGGGGGGGGGGGACACGGCGGCATGGATGGCTCTCGAAAGATAATGAGGTGATATCCTGTGCGTGAAGTGTTTATTAATGTGGCGGATTTCGATATTTGGTGGGGCGTTTGAGTAAGGGAGAGCAAGAGGGGGGGGGGGGGAGATTTTTTAGGAGGTTTAGGTCACAAATAATATTCAAATACACTTCGGCTGTGAGATCAAATATATATGTAGCAGCTTGTTATACGCGTGGTGCTAGGTCTAGGCGATCGTGCAGGTGGTCGGAAAAGAGGGGGCGTTGGAGGGGGGGGGGGGGGGGGGAGGGGGGGGGGGGGGGAGGGGGGGGGGGGGGAGGGGGGGGGGGGGGAGGGGGGGGGGGGGGGGGAGGGGGGGGGGGGGGGGGCGTTGGAGGGGGGGGGGGGGAGGGAGGGGGGGGGGGGGGAGGGGGGGGGGGGGAGAGGGGGGGGGGGGGGGAGGGGGGGGGGGGGGGGGGGAGGGGGGGGGGGGGGGGGGGGGATTTTTTAGGAGGTTTAGGTCACAAATAATATTCAAATACACTTCGGCTGTGAGATCAAAGATATGTAGCAGCTTGTTATACGCGTGGTGCTAGGTCTAGGCGATCGTGCAGGTGGTCGGAAAAGAGGGGGCGTTGGAGGGGGGGGGGGGGGGGGGAATAATTGAAAACTACGTCATGGATGGTCAGAAATATAATGACGTGATATCAACTGCGTATAGGTGTTTATTACTCAGGCCGATTTTGATTGTGAGTGGGGCGTTTGGACAGACTAGGCGGAAGGGGGGGGGGGGGGTCGGGGGACGGAGGGGCGGGGGGGGGAAGGGTTTGGGTTTTTTATGAAAAATATCAGTGGAGGGGGAGGGGAGGGGGGGGGGGGGGGGCGGGGGGCGGGACATTTCAATATGTGCGCGGAAAATATATATTCTCAAAGGGGACAAACCTGACGATTGAAGCAATAAGACATCCCTTTATATCATCTGGCTTGTAATGTTTACTATTCTAGAAGGTTTGATGTTAGATGCAGCATGCAACCCAGTGTTTAAGTGTAGTAAATAACGTGTTAAATCTTCATTATTTGTTGTTGTATGATACATCGATCGAAAGCTAGAATATTTTATAGAATATTTGTAGGTACCATTATTTCCTGACATCGCTAATTATAAGAAAGAGATACGTATTGTCAAATGCAACAGGCGAGGTGATGTGGTCATGCACTGTTTGTCACCATCATCATACAGTTACCATTATTATCGACATCGCTAATTATACGCAAGAGATACGTATTGCCAAATACAGCATGCGAGGTGATGTATGTGGCCATGTGCTGTCTCCGTCATTGAGCATTAGAGGGAGGGATGCGAATCGTCAGTTTTAAAGGAACGCTTGGTATACATGTGCTCAATTACGTTACCTCATTAGTCATACTTGGTATACACGCGCTCAATCACGTTACCTCGTTAGTAATACTTCGCTTGGCATAGGTGGGGAGGCGATCATGCAGACGGTATGTACGAAATACCCTACGTAATAGGTTGGTGAGGTTGATATGATGGCATCAATCGATCGACCGGTTTGTTTTTGTGACCGAAAATTCCCCCCTTAGAGGTGCACACACACCAGTGATGAAGGGCTAAAACACTTGGAATTGGCGTAAAATATTTCTTGCAGGAGTATCGTACGCAAGGTTTGGTTTTGCTAGTCAAGAATGTCGCAGGAGGATAATTTTTCACTTGTTTTTTTCGCGTGGCTCCTCCTTCACGACCCCTTTTCTTTCTCGAACCCATGCCTCTCCCCACACCCCGATTCTAGCCCCAACCCACCCTAACCCGCGCACCCCGGCCACCTTCCCTCGCCCCCCCCTCGCCGACAACGCCCTCTTCGCGTGAACGAACTTCGCGTACGCTTGGCCTGCTCGAACATCTTGCACGGGTTATTTTATACTTTTAGCACAATGGCTTCTTCAACCTCCGCTCCGCTCCCGGGGAACTGCCTGGTCATCGGCGGCAACCGTGGTCTGGGCCTCGAGATCGTGCGGCACCTCAAGGACCGGCAGAGCAACGTCATGGCCACTACGAGGAAGACCAACCCGGACCTTGAGGTGACGACCCCCGCCCTCCGTGGCCACTAATAATGCCGACCCTTACGTGTGTTGACCTTCCCCCTTTCCCCTGCGCTGACCACTACCATATTGCACGCAAGATGACAAGACCTTGTATAACCCTGGGAAGATAATCGAAACTGGCTTTCTTGGCTCAGGGGCGAGTATATACGTACGCCGAATAATGCGTGTAGGGAAAGGTCTCGACGAGATATTTGCTTTCATCACCTTTTTGATTGGCTGTCACCCCTCTCACCCCCCTCAAACTCGAGAGAAAATCGGCTCTGAAATTCGTTGGGAGGGGGGGGTGTCATTGGTGTGTTACGGTGTGGTATACGGTGAATACCGATGCCTACGTGTTGGCATGGCAGGCCCGTTGGCGCTGGCACGCACCATCGCTGTGCCTTGAGGCGTCCAGCAGGCTGGGCGACTCCTCGCTGTCAACGTAACATGAGTTTCGCGGCTTGCAAAGAAAGCTGTAAGTTTGTTCACTTTATGATTCTGGAATTCGTGATGGAAGTGGGTTGACCTTTTGCTATCTATATACACCCAACCTCACTACTGTATTGTACCATACTATGACCTTCTACACGCTCAACATAACGATGCAAGATTCACTACCGCCCTACGGTCCGCAGATTTTTTGACGCTCACTTTTTCTTCCTTGCCGATCTTTCGGTCGTAGAAGTCACACTCGACGTATATACTTGCAATACTTTGTGTGAAATCGAAAGATATCTCGAAGCGCGCGCGTGTTGACCCGTAAACTATGCTGCGCTTGCTTTTCATGGCAATTTTTGGTCTCGCCGCGAGAAAAAAATCACGCCGGTAGGACCATATAACGTATCAAAGGTGTTCGTTCGTGCACCGTTTTCCTCTCCTCTTTGAATGTGTGAGGTTTTTTTCGAGAGTTATTTGTTGTTACGATAAGTTCCGTGCCAGCCAATGTTTCAGTACCTTACGATATAACCCTTCAGCGTACGTGCATCCTGCCTCAGGCCACAAGGTTCCCGGCGAAATTAGAAATTAGCGTGTTTTGCCACTAGCAACCTCTGTTGGGTTGAAAATACAGACGAAACCGTACAGCATCACAACCTCAGGTGTTTTATCAACTTTTGGTGAAATTTTGTTGGCTACTAGAGCCATCCCACGGTAGGGTTGCAGCATCAGTCCCTGAGCTCCTGCCATGAAGAACTCAATATCTCACCCGAAAAATGACTTCGAAGGCATTCGGTCGCACAACCCGATCAAGCTACAATGCATTCATAGTCCAAAATATAAAAAGGTGCTCGTGAAATTACTTCATTGACCGGCAGTTCCTCACATGAGGAACTCAATCGCCCAGGGACGTTTTGGCGCAAAACGTGCAACCCCTACCGTGGGATGACTCACTAGTACTAACGTACTACCAGGGTTGCGTACTCGTCCCGACCAACCCATCCCAAGAAATGTGTGTACAAGTATAAAGGGCCATATTGGCCGATTTTAGGCAGTTTTTGGTGGGCTTGATTGGTCTTGGGTTATACCAGGTACGACATTTGTCGGTATTATTAAGAGTAGTATCATTATATGTTTTCATACCCAACCAAATTTGTTATCCCACAAACGCCCTATTGGTGCGTTGGGGGGTTGGAATTATTATATAAATTAAAATACACTCCAGCTGTGAGATCGAATATTTTGTCGAAACTCATCTTTGCAAGCTGTGTGTGATACTCCGATCGCGAGTATTACGGGTTGTGTGTCCTCATTAAGGATATAGGTCGGCGACTCCCCTTGCAACTACAGTGTAGCTACCAGGGTCAACAGGGTGATGTTAGGCAGTCTGTGCGCGGAAACTATAAAACATGTTTCTGAGGGGGACAAAATCTGACAGCTGTGGAAGGAAATGCTTCAGTTTATCAAGTGAATCCTGTAAGTCGAATATCCGGTGAGGGGAGGGCGGAGTTTTTAAGGACGTGGGGGCCTGATTTTGATCAAAAGGGCGGCGGAAGGGGGGGGGAGGGGGGAAGGGCACGGGTGGGGCAGGTCTATCTGTGCGTGGAAACTATAAATATTTCTTGTGGGGGAGGGGGAATGTGGCGGGGGGGGGGCAGGGGGCGGGGGGGGAGGGCTTTAGGTCGCATAGATGTAGGGGTTGGCTATACGCGGGGTGCTAGGTCTAGGCGATGGTGCGGGTGTTCGGTGAAAAAGGGGGCGTTGGGGACGGGGGTGGGTGGGAATTGCAGCAGCGGCATGGACGGCTCTGAAACGATAACGAGGCGATATCCAGGGCGTGGAAGTGTTTATTACTCTGGCGGATTTCGATAGTAGGTGGGGCGTTTATGCAGGAGGAAACGATGGGAACAAGAAAAAAGAAGAAAAAAAAAAAGGCGGGGGAGGGGGGGGGGGGGAAGGGTTTTGGAGAGGTTTAGGTCACATATAGTATTAAAATCAAGGATTTGGTCGACACTGCTGATGTTCGCAACATTGTGTGTGATCTTTCGATCGCGCGTATTAATCATATATGTAGGGGCCTACTATACGCGCGGTGCTGGGTCTAGGCGATCGTGCGGGGTGTGGGGAAGGAGGGGGCGTTGGAGGGGGGGAGGGGGGATGAATGAAAGCTGCGTCATGGATGGCTAGAAAGATAATGACGTGATATCAGTGGCTTATTAGTGTTTATTACTCTGGCCGATTTCGATTATGTAGGCGATCGGAGCGAAGGTGATCGAAGGGATCGACGTGTCCGACAGCGACTCCGGCACTAAGCTGGTGGAGGCCGTACGCGAGCGGCTGGGCGAGGGCGGGACTCTCGATTACGTCATTTGCAACGCCGGGTGGGTGCCATTGTGGTTCGGTGTTCGGTGTGTAACGTCGAGGGCAGGGGATATTGAAGGTGTTGTTGCGGACATATGATACACACCACGTAGCACGCGTGATCGAAGTGTCAAATCAGCTTGCGAGTTTAAGTTTCAACGAAATCCGTCATCTCACAGTTGTGCGTTCTTATTTTGCTTATGAAACGTGTCGCCGTGACTTTTCTCTCGTCCATTTTGCCGTAATTTTTTTTGTGTACATTTCACATGAATTTGGAACACTTGGTAGTTTTTTACTTGTCTGAGCCCAAGTAAAAGCCACGTCTGCGTTGCGTGATATGTAGGAAATAAGGTTAATGATTAGACCCAGATTGGCACCAGGTAGTAACTATGAGTATGCTTGCTGGTGTCAGCTGGAGGAATTGCTTCGCGATGCCTGAAAACGGTGTCATCATGTGTGCATCGACGACGGTTGTCGATTTACACTTTACTTTACTATAATCTCACCGCTGTGCGTGGCGATAAAATCCCGACCAATTTTGGGCGCGCCGGAGCTCGAGCTCGTGGATAAGGATAACAGGTTTAGCTTTGCGCTTGCTTGTGGATGTCAGTTTGGTGAAGCGCACTCTCCGCAGCGATGGAACTCTGATCAGCTCTGGGCGCGCCCGAGCGCGTCGGGAAAAATGACTGTTTTACCCTACGACACCTTGCGGATGTCAACGTGGTGAAACTTGAAGGGGGGAGGGACGATTCGATTCACGTCGCTCTGCTTTTCTTGTCCGGCGTTTGGTTTTACTCGCTTCCTAAATCTCCGCACATAGTTGTTCTCTTGTGCTTCTAAGTAAGCCTGCCGGGTGTTTTCGGTAGCACGGGATGCCGGGAACATTACGCTGGTGTGAACGAACGGCAGGGTCAGTAAACATGCTGCATGGTCTTGGCACGCCGTTCATCAATGCTCGTGGCGAGGCCATGGGATTATTAAATCGTTCATCTCAAAAGACAGTTTTTGGGCACAGTGTAATTGAGAAAGCCTTCCAAAACTTGGGTGTATCTTCTACCGTAGCGTGACGTCAAAGATGTAATGAATAGACATGCTGCTAGGCATGGCGACCTGGTATCAGTGGACGTCGGTTGGTTGACAAAAACAAAGTAGGGTTGCATCCCGCTTAAATAGAGGGTCCTGCTGAATTTTCGTTCGGAAGAACTGAAGTGATCGCGCGCCGTATTATAGGTGTGGCGTTTCGTTGCCCATAGCGACAGCGAAGGGAAACTAAGCCACCGATTTCGCGAAGGTGTTGCGGCGAGGATGACGGTTGTTCGATGGCTGGTTTTCTGACGCCCTATTAGCTGACGGTTTTATCCAAGCCTGCAGCATCATGGCCGTACAGAGCATCTGGGATGCCAGTACAATGGACGTACAAAAGCCACATCGTGATGGCGCGATCATTCAACCCGTCCACCGACATAGGTTTTGCGCCCTTGGGATATAGGTGGTTCGGTGGATGGCCTATCAATCTAATGTATATGTGTAATTGTTTTTTTTTTTTTTTCCCTTCGGGCACATCTCTTCGTGCTCGCACCTTTGTCCCAAACGTCGGGTGGGGTGGGCACAATTCGACCGTCGGGCTCACGTTGCTGGAGGTTTGGGCGCGATCCGTGCTGTGTGTCGCGCATGGCAAGCCTTTTTATTTTTTTTGGCCTTGTGCACACTTGAGGCAAATCCCCGGGTTTCCAAACATCCCCGCGGATTGGGTTTCTGCATCCCCTATCCCCGCGTACGTACGTAAAATTTTGATGCAAACCGGGCTTTTCTGCTCGTAGAGGGTACACGTGTCTTTCCCTTTTTTTGCACAGAGCACCACGCTACGATCCTGCCGCCCAGCAGCAGTCCAGCCCCCTAGCAGCAGCCTGCAACTGTATGCGCGTGTGGCTGCTGTTGTAGTAGCTGATTATTTGATCGGAGCGTGGCATTTTTCACCCCACCATACCCCATCTTTCTGGTGTGCTGCCGCTTCGGACGCATCCCAATTTTGCATGTCCATAGATTGCGCCAATTTGGTCGGTAATATAGTAACCTTTTAATATTAATTGATATACAAACCCACCCTTACATTTACGTCCAAAGAGGCAGTATTTTTTCGTACTACATACCAAAGGGGTATTGTTTTGTATCGGAGATTTTGCTCACGCCACAGATGACAGGTACTAAACATATATGAGGACGGCACAACGCTACGTGTACAACCCTACCGCACAACAGCAGTAGTGGGATACATCATGTACATGCGCGTGGCGAGTCCTCGCTATGCTGAGGCGAGTTGCTTTCGTCTCCGCGAGGGGACGACTTTGAATCGGACGACGATCAAAAAACAATCCAGCATAAATTTGCTTGACTATAAAAAACAAACAGCAGTGGATATAGGCGCTGATGGCACCACGCTACGATTCTGCTGCCCAGCAGCGGTCCAGCCCCCAAGCATCAAAAGCGTGCAACTCTATGCGCGTGTGGCTGCTGTTGTAGAAGCTGATTCTTAGATCGGAGCGTGCCATTTTTCACCCCACCATACCCCATATTTCCGCTGTGCTGCCACTTCGTGCGCATCTCCATTGCATGTCCATAGATCGCGCCAATTCGGGCGGCAATATAGGAATATTTCTGATTGTAATTTATATACCAACCCATCCTTACATTTATGTCTAAGTAGACAGAGTGTTTTTACGTACATAACAGAGGGGTAATGTTATGGGTCGGAGATTTTGCTCACACCACAGATGACAGGGACCAGACAACATGAGGACAGCACAATGCTACGTGTACAACCTTGCCGCACAGCAGCAGTAGTAGGATACATCATGTATGTGCGCGTGGCGAGTCCTCGCTATGCTGAGGCGAGTTACTTTCGTCTCCACGAGGGGACGATTTTGAATCGGACGACGATCTAAACAATCCAGCGTATTTTTTCTTGAATCTAAGAAGCAAACAGCAGTGGATATAGGCGCTGATGCTACACGAGAAGGGGCTTCTCTGTCTTATTGCAGCGTCAATGAAAGCCCTACAGTTCCTCATTCCGCGCACTCTCTGCGACGAACTGGCGGTGAAGGGGGATTGCCCATCCTGGCGTGTATCACTCGTCGTTAAGTTCAATATCTGGCTCAACAAGACACAAAGAAAACCTATTCTGAAATTGCTGATTTCCATACGAAACAACAGGAAACAAAGAAAAAACATCAAAACCACGATAGAAAGACGGCGCACGAAACAACTGCTGATATGTTTTTTTGCCGGTTGAAAATCCACCTATGAGTCGTCCTTTTATTTTTCACCACGCAAAATTTACTGCATAAGAGTCGCCCGTATAAAAAGTCCCCATCGTACGAGTACTGGCGCTGGACACGTACGTACTGATGGGATTACCACTTATTTACGGTTCTCCACCACGACGGCGAGAGAGCGAACCGTACCCGGGAAGGCGCCTCCCCACACTCCGCTTCTCGAGCTCCTGACAAGAACATAGTTTTCACTACCACCAGGTACATCGTATTTGCCCACAGACAGTCAGATGTTGGATGTTTGGGTTTCGTTCTTGCGCCACTCCCTTAGGCACTTCCCGGAGGGGAACCTTGTATATTGTACTTTTGTGCGCTCCTTCGTGTCATACTGTGCGGTACGCCCCCCCCCCTCCCCACCGTCCTCCCTCTTTCTGACAAACTGCGGCCATGCATGGCAATGATTGCACCCCCCCCGTCGCCTCCCGTGTGATTGGTGTCGGTTGGCAACGACACTGTAGAAGACCCCTCTCGCTACGTGAGGTAGACCACCGGGGCACCTTCTTTTTCTTCTCGATTTGATGTGTTGGCGGTAGCCGAGATGGTGGTCGAGTTAGATATTATTGTGCGAAGTGGATAGCCTTCACTCTGCGCAAGGGGGATGATATCATGTAGTGTGTAAACAGTAAGGGCCCCACCGCGCAGTTTCATGGTATCCCCTTTACTGTCTCTGGAAGTGGCCGCAACAGATAACAAATATTTTCGTTCGAAGCTGTCATCCATGTGCAAGAAAGTACCTGGTACGCACAAGGCGCGGAACTCCGCCTCACAAGTGGTTCTGCGTAGGATGCGACTCACTCTTCAGGTGACTCGCCGAACACGTCACGGCGCTTGGTGCTTAGTGCACGCGATATCTGCCTGGTCGGTGAACAGCCTACGTACTCCGTCCCGATGTTGTGGGGATGCGAGGATCTATACCATATGGTCTTAGGACTACGGCTATGCATGAAATGAGTACGCACCGCCCCTCTTTTTCTCTCCACGCCTTCGCGTTTTCTCCCCCTTACAGAATATTGACCCCCGACACGCTCGACGATCCCAAGTACGACAAAGCCGTCAAGATGTACGAGGTAAGCCATGGCAATACCTACTATGCCATATTACGACGAGTCGCGTAGTGAAACAGTGGCCGCGTGACGATGTGTTTTCGGCCAATTGGAGTGCTCGTGGCTTGCGCATTTTCCTTGCACCTAGCGCGTACCGTTCTTTGTCTCCAGATGGCTAGGTATACGTGGTTTTCTTAGAAATGTGAATCTTCGACCCCTCTCGAAATCATGTTGTCGGGCAAGGTCTACGGTATCGGCTGCATCTTCGCCAAATATTGTTGCACCCTTTTTTGATCTCTTTTTGTTGCGGTGGCTACCAACTGCAAAGCGCTTGGAATCCTGCAATATCTGCGAAACTCTGGGTGGAAGTGGGCCCTGGACGCGAAAAAAAATGGCTTGGCAATGGCGTGGAAAACGTGTTGAGACTTTCGATTTTTCAACAATGTCAATACTATACCCCATTTAAATATCCACTAAGAAATCGCGTACAACAGTCCCACATGAGAGAATTGAGATATCGCGGGACTCAACGCCTGCCCCAGGACTCCCCGGACACGCCAGACTATCACCGCGACACCCAAGCACTCTCCCGACGGTACCATGGGTTCCTAATCGGCGATCTGCGGGCTCGGCGACAGTTGGCGAGCCGATTGCTGATGACTAACCCGAGCACAAAATAGTCAACACAACTCGTTACGAGCTCATAAACTCTGCAATACGAGATAAATCCGAGCTGGGCTTACAAAAAACAGCGGCAAAAGAAGATTCTTCTCTCTCGGTGCACGGAGCGATGCACTCTGCTGGTGGTCCAGCCGAAACTACGGCAGGGCTCTACGGACACAACAGGTACATCGAAGCGCTCTCCAGACCAGACCTTGAGGTTGCGAGGCACGGACTATGGGGCTACAAACGGCATGGGCTGTGTTGCTTTGTTTCTCGTTTTCATATAAGTTCGGTTTTTGATCGCTGTGGTACCTACCAGACTATGTGCCACAGCGCCCAAAAACGAACTTACGAAAACGAGGGACTCAGCAACATAGCATGCACACAGTTTGTAGACCTACAGGCCGTGTCTCCCGACCTCGAGGTTTGGCCGGGAGAGCGCTTCGATGTAGCAGTGGCCACCTGTTGTGTCCGCAGAGCCCTGCCGTAGTCTCGGGTGGACCACCCGCACAGTACATCGCGATAAGGCCCCTCGTTTGCCGCTGCTTTATTGAAGCCCAGCTCGGATTGTCTTTCGTATTACAGAATGTACTAGCTCGAAACGATTTTTTTCGCCTGTTTTTGTTCCGTTTATAGTTAGTCACTAGCAATCGGCGCGCCAACAGTCGCCGAGCCCGCAGATTGCCGACTAGGAGCCCAGAGTCTCGTCGGGAACATCTGGCGTATCCATGCAGTCCTGTGGGAGGCGCTTTCCCACGATATATCGATATTCTGATGTGAGACTGTTGTACGCGGTTTCTTGGTGATTTTTTACATGGGAGATAGTAGTGGTAGCTCCGATATTTTTTTCCGAAAGTCTCAGTTACATTTTCCAAGCCATTTACCACGCCAATTTTGTTCGTGCCCAGGGCCCGTATCCACCCAGATTTTCGATATTGCTATATCCCTATTGCAAGCGCTCTAGGCGTTCAGCCAGTGTCCTGCTACTACCAAGATGTTTTGGATGCAGGGCGTTTACTGCGCTCGTGACACGGTAGCGCCTGAGTGTGCTTTTAATACCAGTACGTCTAGAAACGACTTGAGCACGGGAACTTTCCAAGGAAGGTTCGATCTTTCCAGGAAATGTTTACTCACTATTAGTGTGATGAGACAAATCGTGGTCCGCAGTTCGGAGATCGTGGTCCACGGACCAGAACAATAAATTAAATTCGTGAAAGTGGCGCAGTCACGTTTCTGGCCCGTTTCTGGCCGGTTTTGGGTCTGGGTTGGGATTAGGGTTAGGGTTAGGGTTAGGATTAGGGGTTGGGTTGGATCTACGCCCGTGCTTTACTCCCATCATCGGAAGTAATTCCTAGCACGAAAATTCGTGGCAATCCATACCCCAACCCTAGGAAGAGCTATCCTAACTACTAACTAGCTTCTAGGGGTACGTTTTGACGTGATGATACGATTGATACGGCGTTGTGGATGCAAAGCCCTCCTCCACATCTACACGAGGGGACACCGTAGCAATCATAAGTATAGTAAAGGTCAACGCTGTCCACGCGCACACCGCCATGACCGTGGTACACTCGCAGGTCTCCACCCTTCACACGCTTTTTTTTTAATCACCAGCCCCCCCAGGTAGAACATGCTTTTTTGTCGTGTTGTTTATATTAATAGTGTGTTTATCATCCGACAATGCACAGCTTGAATACCAATCACAAGAAATCAAAGAATACACAGAAACCAAAGGACACTTGCATTATTGTCGTGATAATTATTTTTCGCCTGAACATATGCGTTTATTCAGAACATGCTGAAACTGATGGAACACCCTCACGAGTACTCTTATTATTTACAATAGTTACAATAGAAAACACATGGTCTCTAATCGGATGGCCAGTTATGACATCTCCTGTTATGTCTCCCCTTCGCTCTTGTGTTAGGTGTGCGTACTCGGACCCCTTCGCGCGCTGCAATCCCTCACCGTCTCGGGACTATTGCGGTCGGGGTCCAAGATCGGAATGGTGACATCCGAAGGAGGTTCGGTCGGCTTGCGGACGGAGATTGAGGGTGGAAGCAACTACGGGTGAGGATGCTGTTATAATCGCGAGGCCGGGGCGTGTACCGAGGGTCGGGGGTTGCGAGTGGTGGGGTAGGGAGAGGGGGCGTGGGGGAAGCGTGGGGGGGTAGATTGGGGGGAGGGCGTGATGGAGGGGGTGGTGGATGATGGGGGGGGTGGGGAGGGTGTCTGTGGGGTGTTATCAGGCATGGCCGTTGTTTTAATACCGTAGACCCTTCAGTCAACGACTCGATGTCGTCTACTGCTGCTCGTCATGCCTCCGCCCCCCCCCCCCCTTCCCCCGTATCTTCCGCCATGCTCGCGTTTTTGTGGTCCCTTCTTTTCTCTGCTCCCATGGCACAAAACTTGTTGATGCGGGGCGTTACAATATTAATGACCCCATCAGGCACCACATGAGCAAATGCGCGCAGAACATGATGGGCAAGATCTTCGCCCTCGACGTGAAGCCGCGCGGCATTGCCATTGTTTGCCTCCACCCGGGCTTCATGAAGACGAGCATGACGGAGATTTACGCCGACAAATACGACGAGCTCGGCGCCATCGGCCCTGAACAAGCGGCTCCTGGCATCGTAAAGGTGATAACTAACCCTACCCTCAGCCCTACGATTAAACCTAGACCTAACTCTCACCCTATAACCCTAACCTGGTAAATTATTGATAGACGTTTAAGGTGATACCTGATACAATATTTACCTTTTCGGGTGGCGCGTACAGCAACCTAAGAAACGACGGGTGCGATATTTTCATCAGGCGATCATATGCAAAGAGCGTACACCAGTACAAGCATCGCCGTTGCTGCTTGTTTATGGTAGATAGAGCTCCTTACGTCGAAATCCGGACACACCGTCTGCCTCAGCAGAAATGGCTTCTTGGTATGACCGATGCTATAGAGTCGTATTAATCAAGTCGTTTTATCGCGAAATGTGTCCCCTCCAAAGCCTTAAAGAGTTGATAGACGGTCTTCGAAGTGTAAGGCAACGACCGACAGGCGGTAGACCTGGTAGCCATGCCCACGTTCCAAGGTATTGCGCTTCCCTTGTTTCGCCTCCCCAGGACCCCCGTATCGGGCCATGCTGGTGTCACGAAATATCTCGGTTGACGGCACTCTGGCCCCTTGACGGGGCAGCCGTCAAGGACTCCACACAACAAAACTAGCATGTTTTTTTTTCTTAGAAAAGCCTTGGTGGGTCAAGCCTAGACTGTAACCCGACACGTTTGGTGGTACATGTGACGTCCACGAGCAGGCTCGACCTGTCTGTGCTATCAACTTTCGCGCGCGTCACAAGGATGCGTGGACACCCCAGGCACCTGCTTCCCTCCGCTGTTCAACGTATCCCCTCACCTCTCCAACGTACCTCCTCCCCTCTCCAACGATTTAACGCGAACGTTCCGTGCATTCAGGCTGTGGAGGACCTGACGCTCGAAACCACGGGTAGGTTCATAGCCCCCCAGGGGAGTGCGAGCCTAGGGTTGGGCGTGTACGCGCTCGACAAACCCAGCGAGTACGGCCCTTTCTGCGAGCTCCCATGGTAGTCACATTCATGGGATGTCCACTAAGGTCGCGGAACCGACCTATCCTGTGAATATTGAATTCATGTGGGTAGAGGGCATGGGGCAAGCGGGGCCAGACGTGGAGCGGGTGGGATCGCTAGATGATATATATACATATTTTTTTTCCGGGCATGGGGTGTTTTTTTTCGTGCAGCGCTGGCTCAACAGGGAGACGACAAGTTGCGCCTGCTGTGGCGCTATAGGTAGTCTTGCCGAAAATGGTTCGTGGCCCGTTGTCTTGGCCGTTCCAGCTGCTGTTGGACCCAAGCTTGCTGCTTACCGCCACTGCTGTGGTGACATTCTAGGACGAAATCGACGATGGTAGCGTTTACTGTGGATGTGTTGCTATTTGGCAACATTCGCTTTTTTGTTGACGGGGGGAGGTGTCTTTGCCAACGAGGAGCATTTGTTTGGGACGACGTTGACTGCTTGTACGTTTCGTTGGGTTTTGTATAGGATAGTAATACGGGGTAGTGTTTAATGGTCAGGCGGTCGCCCCGGTGGTCTAGTGGCTACCCTCGAATGCTGCTGGAGTCGGTCCTAGAGCTCAAATCCCACTTGGGTCGGATTCTTGAGTTTATTTGCAAAAATAGAAATAAGAAGAATCAGCTGCTGAGAGCGTCTAGCAGCGTGGGTAAGCGCAATTCGGTGCGAGTCGACGAAGGAAGAAAGGGCCGAGTCTCCTCGCGATAAAAATAAATGCCCATACCGTAGTGGGAAGGGGGGGGAAGAGCCTGCTTAGTGACCCCGGATATGAGTTACGGCTAGGTAGGGAGGGAGAAGGAGAGAGTAAAAGTGTGAGCATAGTAAAAGGGACGAGCCAAAAATCAAAACATGAACAGAACAGGCGTCCTGTTTAAAACGATCCCCCGGGAGTAAGAAAGGCAGAGGGTACCCCTTATTCGACCATTCAGTCCCCGAGAGGCGTTCGTAATCGAACGTTTCTTCATTTTTTGGTCCGCTACCCTGCTGTGGCCTCCCGTTGTCCTCTTCGAAAAGCGTTTACGCTTTTAGTGACTATTCTGTGGACTGGTTGTAAACACCCGTTGAAGTTTTTCAGCGTACGCAGTATTCACCTGTTACTACGAAGAAACAGGAGTACCAATCCAGGCTGGGTTTTTTGTGTGGCGGAGGGTGCGTTCTACACTAACTTCAGCGTAACGCCTTCATAATTCATATATTTCCTGTAATTCCCAGCCTGCCTTTCTTATTTCCCTGTTTCTCGTTAGGTGTCCTGTGCCTGTCTAACTATGCATATTCTTGAGCCGTATGTGCTGGTGACTCCTTGCTTGCTTTGCTCTATCTCCTGAAAATCAAAAGGTAGCACGCGGATACATACCATGAAACTGTTTCAAATGCGTCAGCTGTGAGTTCGATGATTTTCAGGGTCGATACTCATCTTTGTAGGCTGCGTGATACGCCGGTCGCGAGTTTTTACAGGTGTATTACTTTTTGAAGATATATGACGCTTCTGGGTGTTGCCAAGGCGAACGGGATACTTTTAACAAGGACGAATTCGGCCCGTAATTATTCTACGTTCTGATACTATATAACCCGTATGGAGAGGGACAAGAGCTGAAACTAATACACCCACGTGGTACTTCGTTAACTAAACGAATCAATCATGCAACCCGTATTAAGGGTGTTAAGTTTGCACAGGCTGAGCCGTATCGGATGATACTAAATTCAAAATTCGAAGCACTTGAAATATTTCAGAAAGAGTATCGATGCTGCGCTCTTTCGCAGCTCCTATTAATAGCGCTTTCGTATCTCCCAAGTCTAGGGGGGTGCTAGACTCCTCGACATCCCATGAAAAAGCGAAATGAAATACTAGGCCAATCGTCCAACAGTTCGTAATGATACTCGCACAAAACCTAATTCCTTAGAGTTTACTCTTCGGTTTTCCGTCTCGGGAATATGGCTTTTGAAACTAACCCAATCTTGAAGCATCTTTTCAAGCCCTTTTTTATATTGTGCACCGTAGGCGCATTCACATTTTGATGCGAGCCCGGGGCGAGCTTTCCCTTCGCTCTCCCACATGCACCACGCCCGGACCCATATGACTCGCACACCAACCCCCTCGCATCTGCCTTACTCTCAGCTCCCCGCATGCGCTATGGGCTTCACAACAAAATCTCGTTTCCACGTGTTTGCTTGTTGTCGAGCATATCGTCGATGCCCCCATGGACGCACTGTTTCAAGTTCGATCTACGCGTTTACGAGTCCCACAAACTAAAGGCGCTATGCGGCAGAGTCGGGACCAAGAAGGGCCTGACTGCTTTCCTCACGTTGGTCTGCAGCGATGGTGGCAACACAAACGCACCGTCTTGGCGAGGATAGAGGGTTACGCGGGACAGTATACCATACCCGTGTCCGAGATACTGTTACGGAGGGGACGTGGCAACACCAGAAAATATCATATGTAGTAGAGTATAATCTCGATGCATTAGCCGCAGAGTACGCGGCGGAAAAACTCTTTCGGTATGAGGATGGATGTTTCGGTTCGTTTCGAGTGATTACACCACTGGATGATAACGCCGTCCACGGGGGTGGTGCAGTCTCTTGCATCTCCTCTATGCATCTAGTGTTTTATAGGCACTTCCCACATGCAAGAAAGAAAAGTCAAAAGCGATAATACAAACCACTGTTCACACGTGCATGAACGCTGCTAGCTCGTATGCATACGTCGTCCTCCGTGCTTACGAGACCCAACCACTTGATCACACTGCTGGCAACTTGGAAACTTGGACAATTTGTCGCTCTGCTTGAAAATCCCAGAGGATGGAAAGGTTATGCTGGTTCACGCTAGGTCTCTAGCATCGAACTCGCTGGCTGAGAGGTGAGATGAAGTAGCATGACAGAGGCCGACTCGCTGCCATGACATGGTGAACCCTGGGAGAGCATATTCTTCTTCAAGGGTAAGATATTGTTAAGGGTAGCAAAACCCAATGCAGAGGGGAGCACCCCTCATGAATATCGTAGGGTCTTGCATATTCAGCCACAAGGGTAAGATATTGTTAAGGGTAGCAAAACCCAATCCAGAGTGGAGTATCCCCCCTGAACATCGTATGGTGTTGCGACATTCCATATGTGTTCATGACGGAAGACCGAGCTGGGGAAATGATGGCCAGGGCGGTACAAGGGTTATTATATGGGTTGATCGTAGGCGCGACGTTACTCATACAGCATGGGAGCGTACTCAACTTCGCGGAAGGAGGAGACTTCAAGCCAGCTCCAGAATCTCCGGGGGTACCGTTGAAATCGATCACAGGATGCTCGGCAACGTCTAGGAGAAATCAGGAGACCCCTACGGTGACAAATACAGAAGGTGACACCGTGGGATTTGCTTTTGTGCAGTGGTACCAACGTCATCAGAGAAAGAGCCGGAGGTATTGACAGAGCCCACTACAGTTCCAAAGGTGAGTGAAGTCGTGTGGGAGGACGACGGCAGTCTTCGGCGGAATATGCGCTTAGCGAAGGAGATCAAAGTGGGAGGTTTCGTTAGCGCACAAACGGAAGACTTGGTTGTGGGTCTCCAACCCTAGGATCGGCAGATAGTACTGGTCATACCAATGCAACCATGTGCCATGGAGGTGGGAGCTGACGTTAGGATAGCCAGGGGGGGTACATTAGTAGTATCCGGGCAACCCCTTACAATGCAAGGTCGGTCGTCAATCGAACGAAAACATGGATGACCATACAGCGAGGCGTTGTGATAGCAAAGGTATTTTCAATCAATACCAGCGATACAGAGAGGATGCTGTTACTACTGGACCGGTCGACGGAAACATAATTAACTTAGGCTGCCGAGAGAGAACAAGGAGGAGTGGAAAAACCAACAGCTGATTTTGAGGAAGTCGCAGTTGACAAAGCCGAGGCGGACATGGGACAGCAAAGTCAGGGCTACAAATCAGATTTTTTGCAACTCCTGCGTGGATATCGTGACCGCGGATTGTTCGCCGCCAACCCCAAGGTATTGCCAGCATGCCACGGGACCAAATTTCGATTACCCCTGATGAGAGAGGACTGCACACCCTATGCGGCTAAACAGTGGCGATATTCTCCTGATGAAGAAGCCATGATCCACAACGAGGTCGTTAAACAGCTCCGAAATGGAGCCATCCGCAGGTCGACATCAGCGTGTGCAGCTAACTGCGTTGTGGTCCGCAAGAAGGACGGAACAGCCAGGGTTTGCCAGGACTACCGAGGTCTCAAAAACTCGCAAAAGTCAGACAGGGGAGGCCTCGAAGATATCAAAGCCTCTTTAATGGCATGAAAGGCGCTAGCTGCTTGACGTCGATACATTTGGTTTAAGGATTTACGCAACTGAAGATCGCCGAAGAGAACAAGCGTAAAGCCGCGTTTCGGGATGCTCATGGTTACCATCAGGCTTCGCAGCCTTTGTTGGTGGAACTCTTGGTTCGTCAAACGCGAAGGGACGCGAAAAATGGTCTGATGACATAACTATCTACCAGGTAAACCCAAAACGTGGAAGACAAGTGGACGTACTAAGGCAAGTGCTAGATAAACGATCGATCGCAGGCCGGTCGGTACACTTCTCGAAGTCCTGGTGGTGCTCTCCTTAGCAAGAGTTTGTGGGCATGGTGGTGGATAGGCTGGGAGTGCGCCCTTTGCAATCCAAGATTGCTCAACTTACTAGGGTCAACACAGGGGAGGAGTTGAGAGCCCCGCTCGGTATGTCTGGCTACCTGAGGGAGTTCGTTCCTCGATACAGCGCCCTAGTAGCGGCAATTTCAAATATTCTTCGGGACATGCTCTTTGCATCGGAAATAGCGAGAAAACTCAAGGTGCCTTGGGGTGAGGAGTACCAGGTAAGACAATAGCGTTGGCAACGCTAGTTCTCGGTCGGACGTCACCACCGATTCTAGCGATGCCAGATTGAGACAGGCGGTTCCAGCTCCACGCGGATGCAAGCGAGCTCGGAGCAGGAGCAGTTCTTACTCAGAAACGTGAAGGTTCTGAACGCGTCTTGGAGTATGCTAGCCATCGATGGCCCCGAGCCGACGCCAGGAGGCCACCTACAGAACGGGAAGTGATAGCGGCGGTATGGGCGGTTGACCACTTCAGACCGTACGGTTGGGGTAGAAGATTCACTCTCATCACCGATTGTTCGGCTCTGACATGGATGTTCAAAAGTCGACCTTTCCTCCAAACTAAACAGGTGAGCTTCGCGGCTAATAGGTATGGCATGGACCTCTACAGTGGCGGCCCTGCACCCGCCACCAGCTCCCGGATGCGTTGTCTTGATTAGCTTGCTCTGAGTCACGAGGTGAGGACATCAACTAGGCATTCTTAGACGATGCATCAAGTCGTCAAACGTATAGGGGACCAGAGAGACCAGTATTGGACGGCGTGACCCTCACGGGGCTTGGTGTAGTATATCAAGTGGACGAGCCTACAGCAGGGAGTGTGGTGGCTGTGGCGGAAGCCGCACAAGTTCTACGATCCCCAAGAGTTCCGAAGCAAACAACAGAAGAGTTTGGCTTCAGTGATGGAGATGGCGAGGGTTTCGAAGGACTCGCCAGCCTATTAATAGAAGAATTGGGTGGATTTACAAGAGACGAGCAGTGACAAGGGCTCTTTCCTGGGCTACATCGCAGCCTCCCTCAGTCCTATGGGCAATATGTGCGGAGCCGTGGCCGCACCGATATTAGAGCGCAAGACACGATATATCCCAACAATATTATTATTCCTAAATATCGCTTCCTTGGGTGAGGTTTCTTATCCGCGATACGTGTACATATTTTCGGCGGCAACTTCTACGTGTTCGTGTTCTATCGTAGCACACGCACACCAGGTATGATACTACGTGTGTAGACTATGTATGTATGCGCATAATAAACAGCACCACCAACCAGAGTAGGTACAGCCTTCAGACCTCGATGACGACACTTCTTGGTGATCAGCATGCGGAAACGCGTGCGGCAGGACATACGAATTTACAGTGCACCAGGACTATGGAACGAAAGACGACGGCCAACAACGGCTGCGTGGTTATGACGACTGCACATTTAATAAAAGCACAATCCGGGATCCGTCTGGATCCTGGATTCAACACCCAAGGGTTGCAACCCCTTCAATCAGCGCCGCCGTTCTGTGCATGCATATACCCGGAAGGATGTATGTGCGCGAACGGAATTATGTGCCTTTTCTTGCCCTTTTCAGCTGCGAAAAAGACCAAGAAGAACTTCGGGGGATTCGAACCCGGGACTGAGCTATTATTAAATACGCACCATTACCACTGAACCACAGTCAGCGCTGACTATGCTTCAGTGGGTATGGTGCATATTTAAAACACCGTTGAGGTGGGTTGTTGTTATACCAGGTATGTGTCATCTTCAGCAGTAGATCATACATACATCCCATCAGGCAACTAGATATCGTAGATTGCGCGGACCCCATCGGGAACACTAGTGCATATCATGCAGGTCGTACGGGCCCCACCCAGGCAAACATGTGTGAAACATCTAGATTATACAAGTCCAGCCTTGGTGAACATGTGCAGATCACGGAGATCATACAGATCCCACCTGACGAAATATGTGCGTAAGATCTAGATCACATACATATCCCAGGCGAAAGTGTGTGGGATATCTAGACTATATGATAGTCTAGTCTATAGTCTATCCCACTGGGGCACGTGTATAAGGTCTAAATCATGCAGATCCCGGAGGCAACTTATTGAGTTTCTATACGCTGACAGTAACGATTATCCAGTGCGGGGATGCGTTTGTTCATGCTTGGGAGGGGTCCTCTCGCCCGGGGCTAACTTGTTTGGCTCGCTTTGCTCGGCTGAAAGTCGGTCTACCATTGGCTTCGCCAGCCGACTTGCCGACCAAACTAACTCAGTTTAGACTATAGCTTGACGACACTACCTACCGGATATTAGCTGTTAGGCGCGAACCCCTATTGACTCACAGGTCTACCAAAACCTGGTTACTGCTGTGAATGCTACCTGGTAACATACATACTTGGGTTGGTGAGGGCAGCGTAGTCTACCATAAATACACAGCAGTAGTACAGATAGACTGCGGCCACCCCCGCCCACATCGTCCTCCAGCAACTCGATCGTCGCTGCCCGCTGTGCCGAGATTAATCTTTTGCCGTCGTAGCGCCACTGGAAGAGCTGCCGTCGACGTTTGCTCTGCTGTAATATACGTGGGCTGTAGACGATCGCGTGCTTTTGAAGCTATTGTTGTCGTTGCTGTGTGCCTACCACGCTTAGACGACCGCGGGTTGCCGTGTCGAGAATGTAGCTCTGGTCTTGGATGACTCAGTTCCGATATACGCAACAGCATAATAACAAGATAAGCACCCGCGGGCAAATCGTGTGCTGGATCATGCAGATCATGTAGATTCCACCTGGTGAAACATGTCATGTACACATCAATGCAGATAGTATGGATCCCACCCAACTTATGTGCGTAGACTATAAGTTATGGTAGGTGGTACATATCCCAACTGCGGCGAAACAAGCATGTTTGATCTAGGTAAGACCAAGGCTACGGTAGGAGGGGTACCCCCATTTTCACTGGTGTGTTTATGCCACTCGCACGAGTAGCTCTGTACCCTACGGATGAAGATGGTTTAAGAACTTGGTTTGCCGCAGCTTAGATCACGTTTGCATTGCGGATTGATTTCGTCAATGTATAACATGAAGAAAACGTAAGATTGCATAGGAACAAAGGGGTTACTCGCGCGAGTGACCGCTAGCCACTGAAGTAAATGGCCCAAAAGGGGACCCCCCTACCGTAGCCTGGGTCGTAACACAGGCCTTTACCCGGTGAGACCCATAGACTATATGAAGACCGTGCAGATCATGCCGACCCCACCTGCGTGTGGTGAAAGATGTGCGCAATTAGATGTAGATCATGCTCATCCCACCGGGCAAAACATGTACCAGGTATGCAATGCCTAGACTACATCACACACAGATCCCAACAGGAAGATGTGACATATATCTCGCGATGGTGACAAACACAGTGCATGACCACATCACCTCGCCTGTTGCATTAGACAATACGTATCTCTTTCTTATAATTAGCGATGTCAGAAAATAATGGTACCTACAAATATTCTATAAAATATTATAGCTTTCGATCGATGTATCATACAACAACAAACTATGAAGATTTAACACGTTATTTACTACACTTAAACACTGGGTTGCATGCTGCATCTAACATCAAACCTTCTAGAATAGTAAACATTACAAGCCAGATGATATAAAGGGATGTCTTATTGCTTCAATCGTCAGGTTTGTCCCCTTTAAGAATTTATAGTTTCCGCGCACATATTGAAATGTCCCGCCCCCCGCCCCTCCCCCCCCCCCCCCTCCCCTCCCCCTCCACTGACCTCTTTTTCATAACAAACCCCAACCCTTTCCCCCCCGCCCCTCCGTCCCCCGATCCCCCCCCCCCCTTCCGCCTAGTCTGTCCAAACGCCCCACTCACAATCAAAATCGGCCTGAGTAATAAACACCTATACGCAGTTGATACCACGTCATTATCTTTCTGACCATCCATGACGAAGGTTTCAATTATTTCCCCCCCCCCCCCCCCCCCTCCAACGCCCCCTCTTTTCCGACCACCTACACGATCGCCTAGACCTAGCACCACGCGTATAACAAGCTGCTACATATCTTTGATCTCACAGCCGAAGTGTATTTGAATATTATTTGTGACCTAAACCTCCTAAAAATCCCCCCCCCCCTCTTGCTCTCCCTTACTCAAACGCCCCACCAAATATCAAAATCCGCCACATTAACAAACACTTCACGCACAGGATATCACCTCATTATCTTTCGAGAGCCATCCATGCCGCTGTGTTCCCCCCCCCCCCCCCCCCCCTCCAACGCCCCCTCTTTCCCGACCACCTGCACGATCGCCTAGACCTAGCACCACGCGTATAACAAGCTGATACATATCTTTGATCCCACAGCCGAAGTGTATTTGAATATTATTTGTGACCTAAACCTCCTAAAAAATCTCCCCCCCCCCCCCCCCCCTCTTGCTCTCCCTTACTCAAACGCCCCACCAAATATCGAAATCCGCCACATTAATAAACACTTCACGCACAGGATATCACCTCATTATCTTTCGAGAGCCATCCATGCCGCTGTGTTCCCCCCCCCCCCCCCGCCTCGAACGCCCCTTTCTTCCCCATCACCCGCACCTTCGCCTAGACCTAGCACCACACGTATAACAAACCCCTGACCTAAAGCCCTTCCCCCCCCCCCCCCCGCCCCCCGCCCCCGCCCCCACCCCCCACCCTCCCCCCCCAACCCATCCCAACCCCACCCCCTCGAACACTCCACCCTCTCTTTACTCACTGATTGTACGACTTACCCCAGAATATACACGATAAACTGATGTATTATTTCCAAAAATGTCACATTTATCCCCTCGAAATAATGTATAGTTTCCGGGCACATATCGAGCTGCCCCCCCCCCCCCCCCCCCCCCCCCCCCCCCGCCCCCAATAATATACTGGTGCCAAAACCGTCAGATTTATCCCCTCGAAAGGATTTATAGCCTACATGCACAAATTGCCCTTCCCCCCCCCCCCCCCCCCCCGCCCCCCTCCAAACCCGCTCGCTTTTGATCAAAACCAGGCCCCCCCTTTGCCTTCACAGCTGTCAGATTTTGTCCCCCTCAGAAACGGGTTTTATAGTTTCCGCGCACAGACTGACTAAAATCATCCTGTTGACCCTGATAGCTACACTGTAGCTGTAAGGGGAGTCGCCGACCTATATCCTTAATGAGGACACACAACTCGTAATGCGCGCGATCGGAGTATCACACACAGCTTGCAAAGATGAGTTTCGACGAAATCTTCGATCTCACAGCTGGAGTGTATTTTAATTTTTATAATATATCTCGCAGATCCTACAGATCCCACTCGGCAGACACGAGCAGATCATGCAGATACATTCACAGATCCCACCGACTCAAACGTGTGTTTAAATGTCTAGATAATACAGATCTCATTAGGGCAAAGTTTAAACGCATGTGGAAGAGCTACTACATATATATGCAAAAGATAATTCAGATCCTACCCGCAAAGCAAACGTGTCTGCGCGAGCTAGACATTGCAGATCCCACCGAGCAAACCTGACCTATAGATCCCGCAATCAATACTGATCAGGGATCTATCCGTCCAAAAATACTTCGACCCCGAAAGAGGTGGATCTGGTGGTGTCCAAGATGTGAAGAAGCTGTTCATTCATTCGAGAAAAAAACACGTCAAACACCTAACGAAGCTATAGTATGGCTGCGCTATATCAAACAAATAACGAAACCAGATACGCACAGCAGCAGTACGCACAAGATGAAGGCTAAAACACGAAAAGAAACACTACTGTAGAGCTAAGAAGGAGATTTGCTCGGCATGCAGCAACTTCCTCTCTTCTTGCGGCTTGCGCCAACGCTGTGCCCATTAAACGTTGTTGTTGTTGTTGTTGTTGTTGTTGCGCCACTGCTAGAATTTACGACCACATCACAGCAGCAGTCATCAGGACGAGTGCTGCGACAGCGGTTGCACTTATTGGCCTACCTCCATTTCTGCCTAACAGGGTTCCTCACAACTCCGCAGCCACTCTGTATCGTTGGGATCTCCATTGGTGTTATACCCGGCATTCGTTATTTTCGTTATCCAGCTATTAACCCCTTTAGAGGCCCCGAACCCCTCCATATACAAAATCCAAGTAATTTTTTCCCCAAAAACGGGTTTCCAGTTGTAGAAGGGTTACTACTACGAGGCCATGGGGTTTTTCATCGATCGGGTTGCACATTTTTTTTTTTTTCTCACTGCCAGTAAAGAGCTCTCAGAACGCCACCGTATATCATGCCTTTGAGGACCAAGGAATATACACCACGGACTACTACTACGTACGGCGCTACGTCTTGCGCACGCGCTCATTTAATAATTTTTTGGATATGTCCTCAATGCGCGTGCGAGCAAAACAACCTGAAACAAAACCGGGAGGAAATGCCCCCCACGTGTCTAAAGCGATGCTTTCCCCTGATCCTGGGAATGGATAATCCTTTGTTTACTCTGATTTTCTTGGGGCGGAAACGTGCATCCCCTCCGGCATATACACGATAAACAAGGGCGGGGGGTGCGCACCTCTTGCAGCAAACGTGCTCGCCGATATGACAACGAGGGCGTCACTAACGGACCGAAAACAAAAGAGCACGGAATGCGTTTATCGGCTCTGTCTGATGCTATCGTCAAAATACGACCCTCCGTGCAAGACCCACGCTCTTGTCCATTCCAGAAAGAGTTACCGCCGAAACCGGCCAACTCCACGGCGGTGCTGTTCTATAGAGGTCCACCCTGCTTGAGTCTGCTTGGGTTTGAGGCAGCTGAGTTGAGGAGGTCGATCTAGAAACACCCAGGCTACGGTAGGGGGATTATGTTGTTTGGGGCCGTTTTCCACTGTGGCTCGGCGTCACTCGCACGAGTGAGCCCCGTGTTCCGTTGCGGCCTTAAGCTTTCGTGCGGTTGTCATTCGCGATATTAATCCGCAATGGAAAGGTGAGAGTTTCTCAGCGACAAAAACAAAAACAACGTCCTTCGTCCGTGGGGTACTGAGTGACTGGTGCGAGAGTACGATAGTATGATAGTATGACATAGAATGATAGTACGATAGCTCAAACCGGATAATGGTAGTAAAAATGGCCTACCGTAGCCTTGCTCGAAACTCGAAACTCCAGCCTGACAAGACATTGCTCGCTCCGCCCGATGAACGCTCCCCATGGACCAGGCGTACAACAAAATATACTCCGAGGAGTATTTGGACAAGACAAATGCGTTTCCAATGATATTGGCTCGCCTCCTCAATTCAAGAGGCGGTGATTCCGATACAAAAATGTCCCAAAAGCGCAATCTCCACCGCAGCACGCGCAACCTCGGTGCCCCACGAAAGCAAATCCCATGTGCTCCAAAACACGTTCACAGTCTGTGGACATGCGCAAAAGTACACACCAGCCACTTCCCCCGAAGGATACTTGTACGTGCAGTGTAGTGTAGTTCTTCAAAACCTCACATCGATATCTGACAGTATCCCTTACCAGGTACTTCGAAGTATTTACTATTCCAGTGATAGTCCCTTTATAGTGCCGGTTGAATAGTGCCTTTTGCCGGCATAGTGCCGGTGAAATCGCTTGGCACCTCACTGGGACCCGCCACCTATAGTAGTCAGTGTTGGGCATAATGTCCAATAGTGCGAGCGTCCGGTATAGTGCCGGCATTGTTGGCTGGCACATATCGGTACCAAAGCCAGACCACCACTGTACTACGATTACTAATCACAAGAAAGAGGAGGGTGTGTTAACAGAGACCAAACACGGAAACCCTCAGCAAAAGGGAACAAAATGGGGGTGGGGGGGGGGGGGGTGGGGGGCAAAGGATATAAGGCAACACCCTTAACACAAAATGGACGAAAACGTGAGTGGAATTTGGATTGAGAAACGCGACAAATACCATGTACGTATAGTCTAACTCTTCAACTTTTCCCGACTACATGTATATGCAACCAACCAGCCCTTGGCACCTTCACCAAGACGAAACAAGTGCAGCGACAGCATACTGTACCGCAGTGTCTTCTTTCATGCTACATGTGCCTCGAACGGCAAGGCTCCTGAGTGCGTTGAAGGAGTGACTCAAGCGTCTTCTCCTTTCGCACTATGCATGGCTCGCTCGTCAAGGCTCCCATACTCGTCGAGGTGCATCTCAAATGGCAACAGCAAGTTGGCACAGCCGCTGGGCTGCAAGGAATGCCGCCCAATGAACGGCGGCGTGAGTGCTGCGGAAGTCGTGATACTCCTGGTGCAGTTTCGTGACGGAAGACAAAAACCACAGCGGGGGGGGGGGGGTTCAGCGCTGATTCGTCCAGAGAAGAGAGGACGTTAAAACAGTTGCATATTTTTGGCAAAGTTCCAGAGAGCCGATGAAGGTGTTGGTGAGAGGTTTACGTGCGAATATGAGAAAGCCTTCACCACAACGGTGTTTGCAGGGGGGAAGGTCCAGTTACTTGACAATCACGCGCGTTGTATTTATGAACCTGGCCACGGGTGTACCTAATTTGACGCGCTCTATATACATACCGAACTCGAAACTACTATGATATAATCCCGATTGATTCCATCCAAGAAAAACACGAGCGATGCTGACAAGGCGGTTTCTATAAGTCGGCGGTCTCCCCGGAAGGCTGTTCAAGGGTGAGCAATATGGTTTCCAAGACCACCCTTCGGAGGCGTCATTCTCTGTCTTCCCCTGCACATGGACGCAAAAAATCCCTTGGGACAACCGTGTGTGGATCAGGCAGCACTCATCGCTACCATGTCATGAGAAAAGCGCCCGACCTCTACTTGAGTACATGCTGTGAATTTCTGACAAAATACTGGCCAAACGTTCGACGCGAAACAACGAGATATCAACTGCGAAAACATGAATTTTCATGAGGAAACGCCTTTTCCACACCCAAACCCACCTGACACTCGCTGAGCAAATCGTCATCCATAGTGTAGCTGGCAACTACGGCAACCAACATCAGTCGCAGCATCGCCATTCCACCCCTGTCCTCGTGGTGAAGTGGGCATTCCTTCACCTTTTCGCGCACAGCAATGGCATACCAGGTATGCGTGATTGAACACGAAAACGCAAATAACCCGGTTGAATATGGAAAATAATATGACGTAATTGAACTCGGAAGTGCGAAAAATACGGTTGAAAATACACGTGAAGTGTGGGATTGGGGGGGTGAAGCATGTAGCCACTCAGTCCGCTTCCCGACGTTTCAGCCCTCTCCTCTATCACAATCTCGAGGAACGAGGTGAATTTAGTCGGTACTGCATCTCCACGAGACCTCGGGCGACCAGCGTACACCTGTAGCACCGTCTGCCGCATCAAGGGCAAGGCAATCATCACTTTCGGACAAAAATAAACGCTGTGGAAAGGTGAGATCTCCCTCGAGGAACACAAACAAAGTCAACCTGTACATCACACACGCGGTTAACAATAATGATATACACTATGAGGAACAACTCAATTAACGCCAGAGTTCGATACCCAAAACGAGGGTGCCGGTCTAACGAGTTTGTAGTCGCTTCTTTTAACAGCGCTCTTTTTAACTACATTAGCATTATCTACGCAAGCCTTGTCTCACCGCAGGAGCCAGCCACATCTCACGCGGCCCCCGTGGGGCCTTGCCTCCATCCCATTTTGAAACCCAAGACTTCATGTGCGACACCAACAATGAGGGCACAAATGCCTTCGCCATGAGCTCCGCCTCTGATGCGAGGAAGAACACAGCTGCGCCGATTACGGGGTCGCCCCCCGCCCACGAAAGCTCTTTCGGGAGTACCAGGGGGATGTTGTCCGTGCACCCCTCGATGCCCTTCACAATCGGCGTCACCTAATGCAACGAGCGTGGAAGGATGTATACCTAGGCGATCTGTTGGGTCTTTTAGAGATATCGTTTAGCGTTTGGCAATTGCAAACAGATGATTACAACAACCTTTCCGTAACATCTGCAACTTCGGCTGTGGGGTGAACAACAATCTGCATACAGTAGGTGGCCCTATATAGTGCGGGTATGTGTCACGAAAATTTACCCGCACTACACCGGGCACCCGCACTATATAAAAACCGGCCACTATAGAGGGGTCTATATTGTGCCAAACGATTTCACCCGCACAATATCGGACACCCGCACTATACGACCCGCACTATAAAGGGCCACCTACGGTACATCACTGTACGTCTGAAATGAGGTAGCACGCGTTCATGGGGGGCTTGCAACACGGACTCAAGAGCTCCAACCGGTCTCGCCAAGGCGGACCAGCCAACCTACTTGGGACGAGCGGCTGCGTTCTGAAATGACATCGACACAAACACAGGATGTATCATCAAGTTTACCTGGTTGATCTCCTTGAGGACCTGCCCCGCCCGAACTTTTCCGTCCTGGTTATCCATCATCCACGACATCATCCAGCTCATCGCTCGCTGAACAATCGGAGATGCTGGTTTGAACTTCATCATCATGCGCATTGGGAGCGGAAACATCGGACCCCCTTCTGACTTCGAGACGAAGCTAGCCAGCACAATAGTGGGAGATGGGGGGGGGGAGGGGCGTACTCATTTGTTGCTTGCCCTAGACATTTTACCATTGACCACGCATCCCTTTTCGAGACGGAGCAAGGAGGGTGTGTGTGCTCAGTTTGTGCATGATCGTAGTCGTATGACCATAGACCCTCGCATCCCTACTATGCCGGGACGGAGCACGTCGGGTTTTCATTAACCAGGCAGACATTATTTGCATCAAGCGCGAAGCGCCGTGAGGTATTCGGCGGGTCGCATGACATTTGAACTGCATCCTTCCAAAACCCGCTCGTAAGAAGGATTTCGGCACTTTGTGCCCACCTCCTTGCTACCAGGTGTGACCACTCCAGAGCCAGCAATGGGTATTACTATGTAACTGCCTCGTGGGTGCCTTACCATATTCACACTGCGTGATGCGATCATCCCCCTTATGCGGAGGTAGGGTTTGCCACCCCGCACAGTATGATCTAACTCGATACCATCATGGTGACCGCCAAAAAGAAAAAAAAAAACGGTACCCTGCTTGTCTAGGTCGCGCAGTGATTGGCATATTTGACATCGTCGTTGCCAACCAACACCAACCCCAATATACTGGTGTAATTGTTTACGGCGTTGGTGCCAACTGAGGCCAGCTATTATATATAGCAAGGGGGGGGAGGTCAATGCACAGCGTGATCCGTGGAACATGCTGTAGGTGGTGGTTTGTTCGAATTTAGCTATTCAACATTGACGGTGACGTGCCGGTTCGGTTGATCGGCATATTTGGGGGTGTTGAACCCTTGCCTTTCGTGCTTAAACGGTAGGGATTTTTGTTACATCATGGAGTCACGTCTTCTTTTCCTACCCTGCTGGGAGACCAATAATACACGTTATAAGACATCTATGCATCGACTTCCGACGCGAGCTACGATGGAGAGAGGTAGAGCTTTTCGTCCGAAATGAATGTTTTTTTGAACGACGGGGCTCCTTAACCCCAAATCGTCGGAAATAGGCCATTTTTGGCATGATTCTCGTTGTATACCTAGACCACAATAATATTTATCCGGTAGCAGTTTTGTATTTATCCAAAATCAGTTTTGGGTTAAGAAGGACATGTGTATCATGTCTTGACCTCCTAAAGCGAGGAACCTCAGAAAGAAACCGGTGACATCTATCGTGCCACGTGTCTTCCGAGACATCTTGACTGCTTTGCCCGGGGCTAACGAACATGGTTGTCTGCCGTTCACAACACCATCCAGCTACAGTCGCCAAACTATCGGCGATGTTGGTTTGGACCTCATCAGCGTGCGCATCGAGAGCGGGCCTCCTTCTGACTTCGAGACGAAGCTAACCAGATCGACGGCGGGACGGGAGGGGATAGGGGAAGACTTTCATGCAAAATAGAATACGGCGCAGAGGGTGTAGCGCAGCTACCAAGGCGGGTAGGGGGCAAGGTGGGGATGAGGGTCGGATTCACCCGCAGGATAAGGTACAGAAGGTACGTACGGCACATCGCACCCGAGGTACACCAACGCGGGTACCGCTAAACACGTCGCGGTGTATTGTACTGCGGTACGTTTAGCAAGGTTTGCAACGTCTGCCACGGGTCTCGAATTGAATGCTTACTGCAAAACACACGAACGAGACGACACCCTTCCGCGGGACGGAGTTCAGGGAGGACTGACACCCAAGCTACGGGGGCACACACGACCACAAGGGCGGCTTTGAAAACATATCTCGACAAGATCGGTCCGTGGGGGAATCGATGGGCATTTGTACTCTCCCCGTGGTCGAGAACATCAGCTTTGAAATTTGTCCAAGGGTGTGTGCTAACTTGCGTGTTGTATGTACGGTGCATAGACGACATTGGTGGTCACAGTATCAGGGCTACCTGACAGGTAGTAGGTACACCTTGAGCAGAAAAAGTAGCTCATGTCCCCGACTGATGGCTTGTGTCCCCAAGTTATGCTTCCTCTTACGGACACCGGATACCTGGGGCAAGTTACCAGATAGCTAAAGGTGAGTGGTGAGGGCTCTTGACCTGAGGGTGGGGAAGCTCGGAGTGCACATTTCTAAACACGAGACCAGAAACAACATTCCAAACCCCTTGTACAGTAGGAAATGCTATGTATGACATCCCTCACGGGAAACCGGCCAGACGTGCAAACCATGTTGCAGCATCTGCAGATGCGTAGGGAGCATGCAGGCTTGGAACAAGTCTGCCCGGGTCGGGCCATGTCGATTCAGCCATCTGCGCCCGAATCAGACAAGCGGCCACCTGGGATTGCCTCACTGCATTATGCGCTGATGACCATGCAAGGAATACATACTTGGAAAAGGGTATGATATCGTACAGTACTTGCCTTGCCATTTTCCTTTGAAAGTGGTTTGAAGTTATGCTACTTGTACACGATTCGTGAACCGACGGGGTGCATATTGCCGCACTCTGTATGCCCAACCTACATCCATCCACCCCGCCAGCAAACCAGATCACAACCTAAAAAGCCAAACACCATTCCAAAGGCAATCTCTCTGTAAATGTAGAACGGTCTGGAGGGTTTCTCGTAACCGGTAGGTAGGCACTGCAGCAAAACTGGCATTGCTCACCTGTCAACGACGCGGTTTAAGATCGAGAAGAGCATTGCTGTCCCTAGAACCTCCGGCACTTGCTCCGGCTTCACACCGCCGACAAGAAGGGGGAATTAGAACAACGGGACGCCGGGGAGGGGTGCAGATCGGTTGCTCTGCTGAATTGCAAGTCTCGCGCTCCACGCACAAGTTGTACGTCCGGTTTACCCCGTCCAGAACTGCACTCCCGTTTTACGGCACACGCTGCTTTGAACTAGTGGGGAACTGTTGGGCAGACTGCAGGGGTTACAGGGGTTGGAGATGGCGCAACGCGTACTTGAAGGTGTGCGTGTTCTAGAAATCGTTCTAAGAGTTTATAGTGCGAAGATGTCAAAATCCATTTGTCTTCTAGTGATTCCTTCTAGTTGTTTTATCGTCTTTTTACAAGTATTTGCCGCAAAGGGTCGCCAAACCACCGTGTCTACTTGTTTGGTTGGAGTCAGGCTCAAACAAAGCACGTTAAAACGGCGATTACTAACTCAATGTCCCCACAGCCAAGAGAACCCAATCCCGTTGCGTGACAGGAATATAATGCTACACATAACATGGCAGTACGACAGAGGTGTAGGCAATACGCTGCAGTAATCAATCCACAAGCGAACAGCAACCGAATACAAATCATGCCACGCATGGACATGTTGAAAAACAAAGTTCTCTCCGTACTGCAACTGTTACCCACTGCACGGCTAAATTTAAATAGTCATCGGCTCACCAAGCATGGCATGGCGTTCTCCCGCCCTTCTCCGTCGCGGTATTTGATGGACCAAGATGCGAGCTTGTTGTTGAGTGGGTCTTGACTGTCCGAGATCGGAAATGCGGCGTGTGGGTCTCTGCTCTGATAAAAATGCTGCAAATCCTTGAATGCGACGTCGGACCCCGCGGCCGCCCCCATGGCGGTATGTATGTAGGCACAGTGAGGGCATTCGTTGGCGAGCGAGACGCCGAGGGCGACTACCTCCTTCTGGCTCCGGGAGAGCTATGGCAAGCCGGGATGATTGGGGCGGAACGAGCCGGCACGGACGGCAGTGACATATGTATATATATGTTAGTGTACTATATAATATCCTGTACCGTACAGGAGATCACAATAAGAAACGGCACAATATTTACGAAAACAGGGTGATATTTACAGGAGAGTAGTAATCCGCAACAGATTACTGAAGTTAGTTTGTAGAATGCACCCTGTTCCAAACAGGGAACCCAGCCCGGGATAGTAATCCTGCTATAATAGCATCAGTAGCGGCCCTGTGCTGTATACCTGCACCTAATAATACACGGCGGTCGACGTGCCTGGATTAGATGCCATACAATGTTCTCACGTTCTTGAGCATCTCATCCGTTTTGACAACTTGACGTCAATGCACAAACAAACATAACGCCGGCGTTAGGTAGCGTTTCTGATGTCACGCAACACACGGCTCTTGTGCGGCGTCTACCAGGGGCCCTGCTGTTACGCACATTGGACATTGAAGGTTAAGAGGGGTTCCAACAATGAGACCCGCGCGGGTTCTGAGGTACAGCCTGTACATGGCATTTTTACGACTTGCGTGGTTGTCAAACCCGTGCCAAAGTGGTATTAATAGTATCAAGGGGGGTGATACGCCTGACCAGGACAACCGGCACCCTCTGAAGCTTTCAGGCAGGTGCCAGGAGAGGTGATCACAAGACGGCGATGGCATCGCGTAGAAGTACCCTACATGTTTGCATATCGTTCGCTCTGAAACAGACAAGGGGTGGCAGGTGATAACCAGGGAGGCGAAACCATCGCGTAGAAATATCCGTAGTTAGTGCTTGCACAACGGTCGACCTGAAAGAGCCAAGGTCGGTGGTAACAAGGGTGTAATAGCAACGTGTAGCACTGTCCGTGTAATGCTTGCTTATCATTACTTCTTGGGCCTTTTTTTGCTGCAGGCCCACCAGGGGTAGTTCAACCCTGTGGAACCCCCCCACGGCTGTGAGGACAGACGACTTGAAACTCGTGTGGGCCCAATTTGGCGGGCGGTAGGGTTCAAGAATGATGTGATCACAGCTTTACTCGCGACTTAGGGTACATCGGCATGCCGCGCCGGGGCAGAAGGCCTCACCGGGGTCACATTTTCCTTCTGTGGACGTGATGGTAATGATGGCCGCCCGAGTGGAAGGGCTATTGTCCACTTCAATATTGCTCTACACGATGTGCGGTGACGGAAGCTACTTTGGCGTCAACCCCGGGGGATATTCGTGTAGACTACTGCCGCATGTTTCGTATGGAGCGTTCTTTTGCCACCTTTTTTTTTAAATGTTGGGGGCTGGAGGCGTTCCGGCCCAGGGGGATGGTATCTAAAGAACCTCGGCGGTAAATGCGGCCTTCTGTATTTTAGTTTTTGTATCATTGGGGGAGGTTTCCTGTGGTGGAGTAGTATCTGTGCGCAAAAAGAGAATAGGGTTATAGTCTAGTCTATACCTTGAATCAAATATCAAATACGGTACATAGTAGTAGTAACTGGTCAGCGACCTTGATAGTCATCCATCTAGTGATCCATCTCAGCCTCTGAAACGGTAGTGATCTGTGCTCTCTAGCTGGTAAGTACTTGTTGATGGTAATCAAGAAACAAGTGACATGGCGATGCAATTTGGTATTGTAGTTAGATATGTCCTTGGCCTTGTACAAACGCCTCTACCGCCTTGTAACGGGAAATGATCAAGCCCTGGGTTTTTCGGTCAGTTGAGGGTACTGGGAAAACACATCCGCGGAACGTGCCCGCGCTTGCCCCAAACCACCTAAAATTCACTTTTGACGCGCTGGCAAGACACCCGCAGCCCATGCTGAGCACGCACACTGTTTTAATTATTTTCAGGCACGGTATTGGGGCTAGCTGGGCCGCGACGCAGGAGGGGGCAAAATGAACTCTCCTTTCAACTTCAAGTTGGGGGGGGGTATACCCACGCACATCTGCTAATTTTATTTACTACCCTCTCTTGACCACATTCCCCCCCCTTTTGGCCGAAATCATGCCCCCTTTTGACAAATTCCGACACCCTCACAAACGAGTGAAACAAGGGCGGCTATACACGGCATCGTTCAACAGTCCGAATATACCACGATTATTTGCGAGTAGCCGCGATCATCGTTTCTCTGAAAATGACGGCACAGGAAATAAACAAAACATAACAAATCTTCATGAACGCTAACATGTACTTGTATGTGTTTTCATATAGTGCACAGTGGTAGAGTCAAAATACATGTCGTAGGTCGTCGGTGCGCGTGTTGCTCGGGGCTCGGTGCTGTGCTCGGTGCTTCGTGTCGGGCGACAAACGAGAACACAACACATAACCAACGGTATAGCAAGCCTGTCCTCGGTTGGCGAAGATCAAAGCAAGTGTATGCTCTTACTCATCGTACATGGTAATAGAGGAAGTGACGAATGTTGTTTGATATGATACGATGCGAGACGATACACAGTGTACATCGTACGTAGATGTCTGTCAATAGTTAGTGCCGGTTGCCTACTTAAGTGCCTGTTGAAATCGCTTGGAACAGTGGGAACAGCCGATGCTGGGAGTAGCGGGGGTAGTGCCGGTTGTCGCTATAGCGTCAGTATTTCTGGCCTTCACATACCGGCACCATAGAGGGGACATACACATTTAAAGTAGCTGTCACGAATCGTGTCCTAGGCAGTGAGGTCTGGAGTCAGGGTGAGGCAGGCGAGGATATTCACGGCGAAGCAGACGAGGATATCTAGCCTACTAGCATCGCAAGGTCCACATATGGGCTATATCTGTAGCACGCCTCAGGTATTCATAATGACTGACCTCCGAAGGACCGGTACGACCAAGTTCAGAAGGCGCTTGCACGTTCCTCGGAGAAAGAGATCAAGTCCCCTGTGCAGGTGGTGAAGATGTGAAGCCTCCCAAGAAAGTAGTGTGTAAATGGTAACTTGATTGCTTATCCGAAGGGTTCATGAACGTGAACCCAAGGAATCGTGAGATGGTTGGTTGAAGTGTCCGGGTGGGGCAGCCACACCCGACTTAGGGAGGGGACATAAATATCGCGGCCCCTACCATCACGAAAACGCCTCTGCCATAGTAACTCTTGAAATTGTCACGAAACCGCAACATATAGCTATCCTACTCTTTGGCAACACATATACTCGTATCAGCGCTATTGGGCAAGCTTCCCAAACAAGTCACTTAAAAAGTGGTTGTTGTGTTGGGAACTGCTCGGTGGAATGTTCTATCACATAATTACGGTTATGTCCAACTACCCCATCCATCCCTGGATGGTAATACACAGCAGTATCTTCGCTCCTGTTCTTCCTCCGGTGTAGTGTGAATCGAAACAATGGCATCACCTCCCGCGGCGAGCGGTGTTGCCATCCCGTCGCGAAAGGGGACTGTCTGAGTGTGCTGTGTCCTGTGCTGCTTGCTGCGCCGACACTCAAACTGAACTATAACGACGGTAAAGAAGAAGGCGTCTAGATACTCTGTTCTGGTATACTTGACCCTTCGTGATTGGGTGGGTGGGTGGTGAATTGGTCGAGTTCCCCATTTTTTTGTTTTTGGAATTTAGGGTTTTTAGTTGTGAGCTTCGGAGGAGTGAACTCGACTAGCATATATGTACCATAATAAGTACACTTCGTAGTACTCATAATACACGGAACCGAAAGCCATTCGTTAAGGAATTAGTGCGGTGTTAGTCCGTTTGACCACTTGCAAAACGTTTACCAATAGCTTACCCAAACTGAGCCTGATAACACTTCCTCCCCCTGAAACGGCGGGATAGCACGTCAGCCGGGTATACGGGCGGACGTGGCAATATCCATACGATTTCGTTCCCTAGGGATACCGGGGAGAGTATTTTTCAAGTTCGACATGGGGATTGTCTGAAAGTTAATTACATGTTGTATAGTATATTATGTTATTAAAATAACACTCCAGCTGCGAGATCGAATGTTTTGTCGAAACTCATCTCCGCAAGCTGTGTGTGATACTCCGATCGCGGGTATTACGGGTTGTGTGTCCTCATTAAGGATATAGGTCGGCGACTCCCCTTGCAACTACAGTGTAGCTATCAGGGTCAACAGGGTGATGTTAGTCAGTCTGTGCGCGGAAACTATAAAACCTGTTTCTGAGGGGGACAAATTCTGACAGCTGGGGAAGGAAACGTATCCGTTTATCTAGTGAATCCTGTAAGTCGAATAACCGGTGAGGGGAGGGCGGAGTTTTTAAGGACGTGGGGGCCTGGTTTTGATCAAGAGGGAGCGGGAATGGGGGGAGAGAGGGGGGCGGGCGGGTGGGGCAGGTCAATTTGTGTGTGGAAACTATAAATCCTTCAAGGGGATACATCTGACGGTTTTGGAAAGAATGCACCAGTTTATCATGAGGGGGGGGGGGGGGGGCGGGACGGGCGGGGCAGCTCAATCTGTGCGTGGAAACTATACATCCTTTAAGGGGGTAAATCTGACGGTTTTGGAAAGAATGCACCAGTTTATCATGTATATCCTGCAACTCATACAACCAGTGAGTAGAGGGCGGAGTGTTCGAGGGGGTGTGAGGGGGGGTGGGGAGGTGGGGGGAGGGGGGGGGAGGTGGGGGGGGGGGGGGGGGGGGCGAAAGGGCTTTAGGTCGCATAGATGTAGGGGTTTGCTATACGCGAGGTGGTAGGTCTAGGCGATGGTGCGGGTGGTGGGGAAGGAGGGCGCGTTGGGGGCGGGGGGGGTGGGAGTTGCAGCAGCGGCATGGATGGCTCTAGAAATATAATGAGGTGATATCCAATGCGTGGAAGTGTTTATTACTCTGGCAGATTTCGATATTCGGTGAGGCGTTTGAGCAGGAGAGAGCGGGGGAAAAAACGGGGGGGAGGCGAAGGGTTTTCAAGAGGTTTAGGTCACAAAAATATTAAAATACACTCCAGCTGTGAAATCAAATATTCGGTCGAAACTCATCTTTGCAAGCTTGTGTGTGATACTCCGATAGCACGTATTAACTATACATGTAGGGGTTTGCTATACGCGTGGTGCTAGGTCCAGGCGATCGTGCGGGTGGTGGGGAAGGAGGGGGCGTTGGAGGGGGCGGGGGGCGGGATGAATGAAAGCTACGTCATGGATGGCTAGAAATAAAATGACATGCTATCAATTTCGTAGAAGTGTTCGTTACTCTGGCCGATATCGATTGTAAGTGGGGCGTTTGAACAAACTGGGTGGGGGTAAAAAAAAAGGGGGGGAGGGCGGAAATGAGTTGGAGCTACGTACGGCATGGGTGGCTAGAAAGATAATGAGATGATATCAGCTTGCTGGGAGCGTTTACTACTCTGGTAGATTTTGGTTATAAGTGGGGCGTTTACACGAGATGGATCGCGGGGGGGGGGGGGGACATTTCAATATGTGTGCGGAAACTATAAATCCTTAAAGGGGACAAATCTGACGGTTTTAGCAAGAAGACATCCCTTTATATCACCAATATATTACCCACGACCCGAAAAAAACATATCCCGCCGACGACGCCTTATGTTAAGGAGCTAGTGGGGTGTTAGTCCGTTTGACCACTTGCAAAATAGCTTACCCAAATTAAGCCTTGTATTGTAACACACCCATACGAATATCATGAACGTAACAACAACACCACGTACATTTGCTCCCTTTCACCTCATTATACGTAGTAATTCTTTGAAATATTGGGCATCTCCATTTAGCATGCAGATAGAATATTTTGCTCCCATGCACCTCCCTCCCCCCGTAACAGCCCCTTCACCCCCTCCACCCCGCCAAAAGTCAAAATCCGCCAGAGTCAAAAACACTTACCTGGTATGCATTAAGGATATAGGTCGGCGACTACCCTTGCCACTACAGCAGCGTAGCTATCAGGGTCGACAGGGTGATGTTAGTCAGTCTGTGCGCGGAAACTATAAAACCCGTTTCTGAGGGGAACAAAATCTGACAGATGTGGAAGGAAATGCTTCAGTTTATCAAGTGAATCCTGTAAGTCGAATAACCGGTGAGGGGAGGGCGGAGGTTTGAAGGACGTGGGGGCCTGGGTTCGATGAAGAGGGAGCTGGGGGGGGGGGGGGGGGCAGCTCAATCTGTGCGTGGAAACTATAAATCCTATCCTGTAAGTCGTACAACCAGTGAGGAGAGGGCGGAGCGTTCGAGGAGGGGGGGGTGGGGGTGGGGGTGGGGGGGGCGGGGGGGGGGGAGGGCGCAAAAGTTTTTTTTTATCAACATCAGGTCGCATAGATGTAGGGGTTTGCTATACGCGCGGTGCTAGGTCTAGGTGATGGTGCGGGTGGTGGGGAAGGAGGGGGCGTTGGGGGGGGTGGGTGGGAGTTGCAGCAGCGACATGTCTTTAAGTTTCAATTACCCCCCCCCCCCTTCCCCGCTGTCACCACCATCGCCTACTAGCATTACGCGCGCAGTAAGCTCCTGTCATAATAATGTATTCGGCCTATCCCCTCTTTACCCGCCCCACTCCCCTCACCGGTCATACGATTACAGGACATACATAGCAAACTGGTGCATTCCACAGCCGTCAGATTTTGTCCCCCTTGAAAACGGGTTTTATCATTTCGTGCACAGATTAATTGTCATCACCCTGTTGACCCTGGTACAAGCTAGTTCTAAAAGGGTAGTCGCCGACCTATATCCTTGATGGTGATACACACCCCGTGTTAGTTTATGCCTGCGCACAAGTCTGATGTATGATGTTGACGACTGCATAGAATCAACGGAGATGGTAGAGTAGGACTATTGATATGATTAGCGGTCCCAATCTTCGATATGTTCGAGTTGAGCCCCCTTTGGCGCAGTGTACTAGTACTACTGCTGTTACTCAGCCTACTATTTTGTTATCTTCGGGTGTGCATGTTCAGAGTGGCCTCCGGGACTCCGGTACTTTCATATATATTCTATCTTCTTATCTTCTCCTCCGCCTGATGGTCCCTCGTCGGGTACCGAGAGCAATCTCCCCGTGAGCCACCCCACGCCGGGCATATTCTATAGATTATCGATTATGCTGGCACACTGCGTCGAATGATGCTATGCTACAACTGGTATACCTAGCGGTTGATACTCTGCTTATCAAGCGCAACAACGAACTGAAATGCTGGATCATTTTGGGAATGAGCGATTACACTGCTGTTCATAGTATTGATACTGATGTTTGTCGGGGAATGACACACAGCGCTTGCCTGTGATAGTCGAATTTTCTGTCGTACATGATATGAGTTGGCACTTTGGTGTATTTTCATTCAACCATTTTCCCTCAGTTCCAGAGAGTAAGAACAAAATGGTTACTGCTGAAAGCGTGACTTTTGATCCTGGTCGTTGGAAAAGATCACGGTATTGTTTGGTGTATTAGCGGTCTATTATATTGATAAATGGTACCTAGTACTGGTCGTGGTGGTACGTTTTTTTTTTTTGCTGGCCGGGACTAGTACATATGATATGTGAATCCGTACTTCATTTTTTGTTGCAACAACGAGAGGTGATGGATAAGGTGGTTGCGTTTTAAACACACATCTGAATTTTCAACCCTGCCTGGTGTTATGCCTGGATTAATACAGGATCTGTGGTACCAGGCATGAGAATCGTAGTTTATTGACGTATTTTCTGGGTAACAGTGGATTATAGGATTGTGTTCACTCCCCCCCGCCCCAATGCCGTACAAAACCGAGTGATCAGGGGGGAAGGGTAGTTAGATATAATACAACTATATACCTAGACCTCGCCCCCTTCGGACGTCTCGCTCGGCATATCCTCCCCCCTCTCAGCCCTTCTCAGCCCGTAATTGCCGAAAAGAAAATTAGTTGCTGGGGAAAAGAACCGTCCCGAAGTTCCTTGCCTTCCTTGCTTTCCCTAGTCTCATTCTTACTTAGCTGTCATTCTCTCATCTTTACTGCTTGCTCTGATATTTTTATTTTGCTTTTTCAGCAACTTCTTTTTTGTACCTTTACTTTTGAAGCTGGCCAATTGCTGGCTGTTGGGAGGGAATTGCCGTTGACGGCTGCAAACAATTTGAATTTGAAATTTGCCGGATCGGCAATAGCAATTTGAAGTTGAAATTTGCGAAGCGGACCAAGGCTAGTGCGGGAGGAGGCTCCGCCAACAGCAGTGGGGGTGGTGGAGGTTCAGGATCAGGCGTGTGGAAGCTGGTCGGGCAAGAACGGGACTCAGCTTCTTCTGGCAATCCTGACTGGCCGTGCCCGAGCAAGGGTTGTGACGGCTTCCTCATCGCACGAAATAGGAAAAACAGGAGTTCCCAGGACGCTGTCTGCGACACCTGCAGGAGTGACGAGCCTTCCACGTGCCAAGCTTTTCATGTAACCTTAACAAGAAGCACTGGGGAAGCGGCGACAACCCTCGTGTGGGTGACTGGTGTGACGCGGACACCTGTGATTCACCTTCGATCGGCGTCCCTAACGAAGGAGCTGAGAGCTTGACGAAACGTGAGTTTCATTTCTTCGTGTTGTTGGAATTTGATGTTTGCTGTCAGCTACTATACTACTGATGATGTTGAGAGTTGTGTGCTGCAAGTTGTGCGCAATAGACTACCAGTATGTGGTTTTGGGTGTTGGTGAACTCAAGCGAATCCTGTTTCAAATAATGATGATGATGTTTCAAATAATGATGATGCACATTGAAATTTACATTGTTTGACCTTGTGTGCCTGTCTGCAACGTCTGCTGTAGCATGTGTGTGCTACACCAGCGTGGTCGAACTACCACGCGGTGTGGAAGCTGTGCTTGGGGTCGCGTAGGCTGAACAAACTCAAGTTCGCCTTGGTGGTCACGGAGGGCAGTCCCGTCGTCGGGGTAAGCATGTTGTACTAGTTGTCTACGCAGTTGTGTGCTGTGATTTCTTTTTCATGCATACAAACACACTTTTGCATGCACGAGTACGTGTACGGGGCAGTCATGTCATCGAGGTATAAGCGGGAATTGTACAAGTACTCAGGTCTACGAGTAGACCTATGCAGTGACGCTGTGTGATGCGATTTCTTTTTCATACGTACAGCCAAACACACTTCATGTATGTACGACTACGAGTACGGGGCAGTCCCGTCATCGGGGTAAGCGGGGGTTGGACAAGTGGTCCATGCAGTGACGCTTTGTGCTGTGATATAAACAACGTTTTGGATGTGAGACTACGACTACGTGGTATCTATACATGTAAGACGCAATGAAAACGGGCAAGTCTCATCACGGGGGTCAGCCAGGGTTGTAAAAATGGTCCATGCAGTGATGAATAACACAGCAGCATGATACCTCAGCACCAGTCGCAGTACACACTGGAGGTTGATATATAGCAGTAAACAGAAGCTGAAGTTAACCTGGGTGATGCTGGAGAGCAGTCCCGTGATTGGGGTTAGCGAGTTGTTCATGTAATGACGCGGTGTACTACTACTGTTACTCATTTTTCATACAACCACATGAACTCTTTGTATTAACGAGTACAAGTAGGGTGCGCAACCTCTTCAGGAATCGCAGTACACGTCGGTCGTAATAGTGTTGATAGCAGCAGTAATAGAGTAGTACCGAACAATATATATATACAGCAGGTACTGTCTCTTACCCTTCGTTGTCGGTATTCCGCCGGTAGGCCTTATATAGCAGTATACCGGGGCTTACGCTTACCAGTTGCGACTGTGAATCCCGTTCGTTCCTGTCCCAGTGGTGGTTTCATAGGTGTTAGCAACGTTGTGGTACCAGGCAGGGCTTTGCCCATAAACGACCGCCTTCATTACAACAGCAGTGTTAAATTGTACGACTTCCTTTCAAACTTTGGAAATCGACGACAGCTACGTGGCCTTACTATTTTGAACATTCACTGAACGCAAGGTATTCCCATCCGTTGTTGTCGTTTGCAGAAGCCCTGCGAAGCAGCCGCCGAGGGCCGCCAAGTCGGCGAGGACATAAACACGAAGTGCACCGGCGACATCAAGGTCGGTGACCTCCTGAAGAAGGCAGGCGACCACTTGCTCGATATACATCCCGCATTCCATTCCCACGGTGCCACGAGGGCGTTCGACATCGAGGTACGTTCTACTCTTATCTTGCGTCCTATGTGTCACGAGTCGAAACATCCATGCCTCTTGCTCAAGACTAGGGGATGGCGTGCGGATATAGTCTATGAAGTGCGGCTCTTTTTCCGAGTACCAAGAGCAAGTACAACAATACCACAACAATTACTAACAACGAAAGGAGCTCCAATAATTTGGATGGTTACGACGTCTGCTGGAGAGAAGTACGAATACTTTTTTACACATACTTATCGACGTCCTCCCGTCATGCTTCAACGTTTGTGGACAGATCCACAAGATCATCGACAAAAAACAAGAGTGCAAGGTGCTGGGTACCTCCGCTGAGGAGGAAGAGTCCAAGCAAGCCTGCATGCTCCTTCGGAAGCAATGTTGACAGCACGTCCTTCATAGAACGTTGAGTTGTGGTTTATTATACCAGCATCGTTTTTTAAGAACTATGCCTAAATTTAAATGCGTGCTCTTCGTCTTTCAGGAATACAAATGTACTTCACATGTTTGCGGTGTGTGCGTTCAAGTTTCTGCTTCCAGCATGTTTTTTTTGGCACTGCGCTCCTTTACATCTTAAGTTGTAGTTTTTCTGTCTCTATCCTCGACAAGCGCGTGCCTGGTGTTTATGCACTGCGATAATTTATTATTGATGATCGACTTAGAGAGAGCTATTAATGAGTTTACAGGTGCTTCCTGAGAGGTGGAAGGATATGCCAAGCAAGTCCTCCGACGTGTCCATCATGGACTGGGCGAATGGATAATAATAACAAACTCATAATCATAATCGTCTCTATCCTGTACCGTTGAACTATATATTGACCTCTTGGCATTATCAAGTCGCCAGTTGCGCCATTTGTGCTTCTTTTCCGCCTTCCTACTGAATGTCCATTCCTCCTTCCGCAAGCGTAGCGGGCGGCGCCCAGCCGCCCGCGAGCGAAGCCCTTGTAAGGTTTATAATATCCACAGGTGATCCCACGTCATGTACGAACGAACGCACAGAAGTACTCGTAGTATACGAGCAAAATATGCAGAATATGATCGAAGTATGAGAAAAGATCGGTTTTTTACGTACGTAAGAAGTTTGACCAATCAGATCAATGCGGTAATTCATAGTCGTATGAGCGATAGCATTGGGTACGCCTGTCCCAGCTGTGTAGGCGACGACCTGCACGCGGAGCGCGTAGGGGAGCAGAGTCAGAGGTACAGGTCCAAGGTGTGATACAGAGTACTTGAAGTGCTGGAGGCTGGCGTCGAGAGTTCGATGTCGCCAGTTGGGTTGGGAGTTGACTCGTGTAAACGGATGTTAGCGTGGGCTTGCCGGCGAGGCAGCCCCGGGGTATTCCCATCTCCAACCCCCCTCTCCGGGCGGGGGGTTGCGCATTAATATAATACAACTTCGAAAGCAAAGTGCAAATTGTTTTTTTTTTTTTTTTTTTTTTTTATCCTCCGGCGAATGGGGTAAAATAAAGCTTTAGCTCACCACACTTCCTCCACGTATTTTCATACGCGTCGTGTGTCGATTTAACTCAGTTGCTTTCGCAGCCCAACTCTAGCTGGCGCACCCTTCGGGTCCCATTGTAGGTATAGCGTAAGCTGTCCCTATCAGTGGTCTTCGTTACAACCCCGGCAGCGCAAGCTGCAATTAATTGTTGTTTTGGGAGCGTTTGACAAGGAAATTTGAGATTTTTATCTCTGAGCTGGTGGGGCGGAAATAGATATCGTTCGTCCACGTGACGTATTCTTTGCAGCTCGCGGAGACATCACCACCGCCGTAGTCTTGCCATGATGAACTCCTGGTGACATGAATTGGAGGTCGAGCTGGCAGGATGCTTGAATTTATTTGAAATGGTCCCTTGTCGGGTACCGAGAGCAATCTCCCCGTGAACCACCCTACGCCGGGCATATAGATTATCGATTACCCCGTATTACGCGCCATTCATTGGAGTGTCACACACAGCTTGCAAAATACGAGTTTCGACGAAGTCTTCTTCAATCAATCGTTGATCTCACAGCTGGAGCAGTGTATTTTAATTTTGTAGATAATCATGCACAATGGTCACCGTGAATCTCGGAAGGGAGGGTGGTGGGCGTCACATTATCTTCTTTTCGTGCGCCCTGCTGGTAATTATAAACAAAATTGTTACTGCTGTCGCCAGCATCATGTATGTGCGAGTAGTTGAACATGTGTTTGCTCTAGTACCAACGCCCCTTCTGCCTGAGATACACACCACCGGGTTTTGGCCAGTCTGCCGTTTTGGGAATGCAACGCTTGTTACTGCTGTGGCCAGCATCATGTACGAGTAGTTGAAATGTTTTTGCTCTAGTATTAACGCCCCTTCTGACTGAGATACACACCACCGGGTTTTGGCCAGTCTGCCGATTTTGGAATGCAACGCTTGGGCTGCCTGAGATACACACCACCGGGTTTTGGCCAGTCTGCCGTTTTTGGAATGCAACGCTGGCGTATGGCGTTGCATTCCAAAACGGCAGACTAGCCAAACCGGTGGTGTGTGTCTCAGGCAGAAGGAGCGTTACTATACGCACTTTCTTTCTTTGCTGTTGTTGGTGGTGTGTTGTTGATGCTGCTGTTTCTGCTGCCGCCGTGGATCCATATTATTTCTACATACCTCGTACTACATACCCGCTTTTCTTGGAAGGTAGGTAGCGCCGTAATTTCACTCTTTTACGAGCAAAACTTAGGACGTCCCTTCGTCTTTTTTTCGTGTGCCCTGCTGGTACTACACAAAAACGAAAATGATGTACCGCGATGTACGGCTCGTATCACTTTCAGGCTTTGATACTAGCACAAACCAACACATTTGTAAAGACGAACACACAAACAGCAGTATGCTCATCGTCACGGCTAGTAGTGTCGAGTAACACAACGCACCACACACCGGGTAGATCACGATCTAGACCACATGCAGATCATCATGCAGATCCTATTCCTGATGTCCGGTATGTTATGTTGTGCAGAGGATCTGTGTTGTACGTATCCAAACCAGGAAACATGAGCCAAAGATCATTCAGACCATCCGGCTCTCAGGCAACAACATGATCTATTGGCCATGCAGGTCATGTAGACCTGGGACCTATCCGCCTTCTGGCAGACATAGAATATAACTGCTGGTTTTCGTCTCTTTATTCCGAGAGGACTCGGTTGGTACATCCCTGGCTTCCCAAGATCTTGTTATAAGGCTTAGTTGGGTAAGCAATTAACCTTTTGCAAGTGGCCAAACGGACTATAATGCCCCACTATGGCGGCGTCGACAGACCATGGGTTTTTGGGTCGTGGGTTCGAATCCCTATATCCACAGCAGAAATATTTTTTTTTACGCCGACAAACGGCAAATAATATCGGCTTGAAGGAGAAACTTGAAATGTCCCGAGAAAAACGGCAAGACCGGGATGTTTTGGTCGGCGTTTGCAGCAGAGAGAGGCGGACGTATGTACACAATACATAAGGCCCCGCTCTTATTACTATACTTGTCGTAGTGGTAATGAGGCGCCGCGGCCTCAATACCTGCATAGTCATATCTGCGATGCATCATATATGGAGATATATATATATGGAGTTCCTTGTAATGTATGGACATTGTCGATGTCTTGGACCAGAACCAATTGCTCCTGCGGTAGATTGGCTCAGGATTCGTTCTGTTGAAGCTGCTCTCCTCTCGTAAACATTTACGCGGCGCGGCCACTCGTCTGGATTGAACAGGTCGCGAAAGGCGTTTTACCTCAATCCGAATTGAGGATGTACCCGTAGGTTCGTCATCATCGATGCTGGTATTCCGAACGAAAGAGCATGATGGCGGAGAGATTCTGTTGTGCGCCTCATTATAAAAAAATATCAAAAACGACAGCTAGCTGTGAGTACGACGGATTGATTTGGCTGAAACCCAACTTGGCAAGCTGCGTGTTTTTATAGACTATTAATAATAGTCTATACATAATAGCAGCAGGCAGTAGGCCGAGTAGCTGGTTTATATAATCGTCTTGGCGGCGCATGTCAAGTACATGTTAATCAAGGCATAACGCATGCTGTCAAGGAGTATAGGGCCGGGTGTTTCACATACATAGTCTATATACATAGTCTAAAAGGCCAAGTCTAGTCTATACAAAACCTTTTAATATCAGGTCTAATAGACTAGACTAATGGCGTACGTATAATAGATAGTGTAGACCTGGAGTGTGGTGTCAGTTAAAGGCAAATGAAGGCCACTACACTATGCTGGTGTTTCCGAACATCTTTCGTCAAGCAAGCTAAAAAATATACTAGATGTATGATGGTGCACATTCAGCAGCGTTGCTGTGTACTAGTTAATGTACCGCGCACTCACAGTTCCTTTGCGGCGATAAGCTTCAGTGTTCACGGCCCAGAGCGCCGTTGAGAACCTCGGGTTGTGCATGCTGACGGACACCGGATTCCTCGCCGGCACCGGGGGGTTGAAACCCGTCTCTCCAAACAGAAACTTCAAGTGCTGCCGTTGGTAATCGTTTAGGGCGACCTCTTCGGCCGTCAGCCCTAAAGTGCCCGGGTCCGCCCATCGATCAAGGATGCGGTTTCGCTCCTTGGCCAGCTTGGCAAGTGCCGGCTGGTGTTCTGGGTTCACGAAATGCTCGTGACGTGTTGTACTCGTCGTAGCATCGGAGGGCACCTTCGGTGATGACGGCATTTTTTCGTCACCACCTGCGCTTGTTCCTGCTGCCGGAGGCACCATCACGCTGCTACCATTGGCCCCATGGCTGTCGTCCGCAACGCTCGACGCATTATTTTCCATAACGCGACACGGCGCGAAACCGAGAAGCAATATCTACGTACCTGGTTATTATACGCGTGATGATTCCTGATGCTCTTCTGTATCTTCTCGGCTCGTAGAGTACTCTACCACAGCTTTGAGCGCTGGTCCAGCAGTTAGTTACAGCACAGACTGGCAGCTGGATTGGGAGAGGACTTACTTTCAGAAGCGCGCACCGTGTTTCGCGTAAGTCACGCAGGAACCTGTCAGTCGCTAGGGAGAGCGCTTCGGTGGGGTGACGTGTGATGACGTGGTGGTGATGGGGGTGCTTCGTGTGCCCAGTGTGATTTTACCTACACAGCAGTATTTACTACTGATATTAATACTTCGTTGACTCACTGTGTGTACGCGATAGGTTTACGTAGCGACACTTGACACCTGACAAGAGCCTTTCGGCGGCGTTGCAAAATACTCACATACATACCAGGTATAGTCTAGAATATACCAGGTATGATACATATCATGCGATAAATAACGAAAATTGTTTTGAACAAACCACGAGGCAACCATTACTACGATTGAACGAGCGAAAAAATGATTTTTGCTGGAAGAATCAGGGCGCACAAGGAAAGTTAGCCCGCACACCACACTACGCCCCCCAACTTTTTTTTTATATTATTATAACAGGGTCACATTTCCCAAGAGGGATTTTCCTCTCTCAATTTTGGTCCAAATGCCAAATGCTTGCGTGCTTGGGTTTACTACACGTAGACGTCCTACAAACACCAGTAGTAGATAGGTTGAGATATAGTCTATAGTGGGAGTAATGACCTATGACGGCTGGCGACGCCTGTGGAAGTATGATGCTTGGAGACAACTCCCCCCGAGTTGCCTCCAAGCCAAGAACGAAGACCTTGCTTCTTAAGCGCTTGCTTTTTGCTTGCTTATTCTCAATGCTTGTGCGACAAGTCTACGACAACCTTGGTTGGGTGATCGTCTGAGTGTGACTCGTCTGAGTCCGACTCGTCTGACTCATCTGAGTCCGACGCGTCTGACTCATCAGACCCCCCCCTTTTGCTGTGAGGTCTTACGGCGTGCTAGGGAGGCTCTTGAAACCCTTCTTACTCTTTCTTCTGTTTTGAGACCTTTCGGCATGCTACTGGGGCTCCGACAGCCCTACCCTTGGCCTTTCGCAGCTTTTTCCCCATCGAAGCCTTTTCTGCCTTGCTTTTTCAAAGCTGTCTTTGAACCTCACAGTCTTGGGATTTGTTTTTCTCACAGCCAACGAAGCGGCATGCCTCCCTTCCAAGTGGTGGGACATGGAGTGAGTGCTTCCACACCCACTCTACAGGGTTGCAAAATAAGCGCTTCAGGGGTACATTGGTGCATAGTGTAAATGACGTGCTCTTCGACGCCGCTCTCAGGCATAAAGCAATGGCACTTTCTTGCGAGTCCCACTTGGGCACGAGAGGGCAGGTGGAATGTTTCTGAGGTGCATCTTTTCCGGTATTGGGTTCTACAACCCACGTCTTGGCCTTTCCCTCCTCCTTTCCTGAACCGGCGCCGAAATTGTGCCGACAGTCAGCAAATAAATGAACTCCGAGCCACCCACTCGCTTTCCGCAGACGCGTTCTGCCAAGCAGTGTTTTCGAAGGGGGTCGGTACGAGGGCTCCCCTCCCCACGGAGACTGTGCTCATCGTCACCACTCTCCATCTATATTTTTCTCTGCCTCTTCTGCAGTATGCATGGCGTCGCAGTCAGTGATCACGTCGACCTCAGGGGCTACGTGGATTGCAGCATCCCCTGCCCCTGTAATTATATAGGATTTAGTATAGGGCTGTTGTATATAGGAAATTGTGTGGTAGGGTTGTTTTATATAGGAAACTGGGTGGCGGTTGGGGGGGGGGGGGTGGGGGCCTCGTTCCCCCCCCCCTGAGAAGTTCAAAATAGAGTTGTGCCCCGGCTGGGCGAGAACCGGGTACCCGGTGCCGGGTACCCGGCCCGGCCGGGACCGGAACCGGACCGGTCCAAGTCTGCGACCCGCGGGTATCTGTGCCCCGGGTACCCGGGTACCCGGATACCCGGTTCTACGATATACGAAGCCCCTGAAAACTTGCTGCACACAGCACACCGAGATACCCAACACACAACACACACACGATACTCTTACCTGAGTTGTTGACCGAGGTTCTGTGTTTGAATTGTTCCAACACGAAACACTTGCCCAATATCTATTAATAGCAGAGTAGCTGGCATAACTTGCATGTTTTCACTTCTTGGCTTCTTGGTTGTCAATTCAGAACCCAGAACATAATTCAGAAGTCTCCCTCGATCTTGCTGATATCGGAGAAACGGAGGGGTGGCGGAAATAAATCGAACACAATGGTTTCCCCGTGCGGGCTTGATAGTTGATATTGGATAGGAGAGAGGAAGGAGCGAGGTCTATTCATCTGTTTCGATAGGTATTGGGCGTGTGGGCCAATGTTTCGCCAGCATCAATAGACATTATCTTCTCCTCTGCTGTCTGTCGGTGACGGGATTTGTCGCATGAAATTCGAGCAATCGTGCTCGGAGTAGGATTTTGCTGATGACGAGCGCAATAGGCAACAAGGGTATGACAGCAGTATCACAGGTCAGTATCATGTATGATGTATCAACGAAAACAAAACCCGGTCTAACCTACGTTCTTTTCACTTTGCCACAAAGTAGAGATATCCACCCCCCTTGCCTTCTGCTGTCATTTGTCAAGATTCATTGTACAGTAAGAGACAAAATCGAGTCTTCTTCTCCCACCTACCTCCTTACCACGTCGTTTGAGTACTTTTCCGCTTCCAGGCCGGTAAAAGCAAGCGGGGGCGGGGTAAATACGGTGTTTGTTGCGCGCGGTATTTGTAGCGCGCAGCGCAACAAACAGGCGACGCAAGGTGTGTTTGCCCCCCGGGAGGGCGCCCGGAGGGCCGCCGGAGGCAAACAATTTGCGATATATGCGCGAATATACGCCTAAAATTCAAGTAACGAAAATTTCGACTGCTACTGCGATTTAGAAAAAAAGACCCCCCAAAAAACAATTAATTTCCGCCTCCGGCGAAACTAAAAGCGCGCAACAAAATATTTCGCCTCTGCGGCGAAAAAAGTTGCGCACCTCCTAATAGTGTGTTGCGCTGCGCGCAACTAGCCTCGCGGCGATTGTTGCGCAAAACGGTTGTTATGGTGACCCAAATGTTGCGCCCGCGCAACAGCGCAACAGCTAACTAATGCCCTTGGTGTATATATACCAGGTATACACAGCAGTATCGGCCCTCATGTGGTACAAGAAGTCTAGCATGCGTAGGGTTCAGAAATAACACCGGGTATGTACGTACCAGTACTTAAGCTTCCAGTCCGTGGTACGCGCGGTGCGCCCCCCCCCGCCAGGGGCCCCGGAGGCCGCCCGGAAGGCCGCAGGAGGCCAACATTTATTTGGACAATATATGCATATATATATTTTCAAAACAATAATGCGCAAATATTGTCAAGGTGTGCGTCATACAAGTAAAGGAAGTTCGAAGGCGAAATAAAACTAAACGGAATCGAAACGGAAATATCACCTACTTCGAATCCATGGTCAAATGAAAACAAACTAAGGGGAAGCAATTAATTGGAAACGAACAGAGAATGGAGCAGGATGGCACGAGAAAAATGAAAAAAAAGCCAAACACGCAGCCGCCAGCAACAACTACTTTTATTGCAACATAGACTAATAGATTACGCCATGCAACCAACGTCGGGGGCAGCAACCACGTGTCGGGTTTCGAATTACCCTACCGCCGGCGTAGGAGCATTGCCGCATAGTCCATCACCTGCGTACTATTGTTTCTGACACCGCTGATGCCCGTACCGTCATCATCGCCCCCGCACCCAATTCAAAAACGAGCTAAACGGATAATTTATATGGTACGGCTTTGAAAGGGGCCTGTATTTATCTGATTTGATGATTTGATATACAATTGGCCGTTTTTGAGTGATATAGGTTGGCGTTTTCTATTCGGGATAGCCAGGAAATGAAACCGAGACATGGCGCCTCGAGTTGTCAGATGCCCTCCAAGGCTCTGGTGGAAATAAATAAAGCTACGTCTCTAATAAGGCTAAGAATGTGAGTACTCCCCGAGGCTCAGGAGGCAGACCTGCAGGGGACAGACACTCTGTGTCCCGGCCTAACAACTTGAGACATGGCGTCGTCGGCAGGATTGAAAAACAAATAACTCGAGATAATCACGTGCGTTCTGTTTCTGACGACAACTATAGTCGTGGTGCCCATACCGTCATCATCCGCCCCGCGTACTATTAACGGCTACCCCGCGGCGTACCCAATACAAAAACGAAGCCATACATAATAAAGCAAGCGAAAACATAGCAACAAAGCAGATGGCGTCACCACCCAGCCGGCATCGGGGTAGCACCCAAACTGGGTTCTGAATGAAAGTACTAGAGGGATAGGAGCATTATGATCTGGTCTGTCCTCTACTTACCGAAACCATCGCCTCCACATAGTCCCTAAGGGTACCCGACAGAAAAGAGAGACAGGGCAGTTTCAAAGCATGGCCAAAACGGGACAAATAAATACATACATACATGACGGAAAAACAGTTTTCCTCCCGCCCATATCATAGTTTATCCTTGAAATATTGGGGTTCTGCAATTTGTACGCAGGTCGTTTTTTTTGCTCGCACCCACCTCCGCCCCCCCCCCCCCTTCCCGCGCCTTCCTCCCCCCCTCCCTCGCCGCCCCACCAGGCCTCCCCCCTCTTCCCCCGCCCGCTTCGCGCTTGCTGCAAGCAATGTCTGCCTGTTTGGTCAAAACCCGACGTGCTCCGTCCCGGCATAGTAGGGATGCGAGGGTCTATGGTCATACGACTACGGCCATGCACAACGTGAATAACCCCCCCCCCCCCTCCCCCTCCCCTGCCGCCCCACCTAAAATCAAAATCCGCCAGAACAATAGACGCTACCCGACAGGTGATACCACCTCTTTACCGTTCGAGCCATCCATGCAGTAGCTCCAATTGTCTTTATACGGTCTTCAAGTTCAAATTAACCTCGCCCCCCCCCGCCCCTCCCTTCCCCGCCACCCCCACCATCGCCTAGGCCTAGCATCACGTGTACAATAAGTTCCAACGATACATTATGTGACCTATTTTGTTGGACCCCCCCCCGCCCGCGCTTAAGAGCCCAGCTCTGCCCCCACCGGTTATTATATGAATTGCAGAATATACATGATAAAGTGATGCATTCCAACACCATCAGATTATGTCCCCGCCGAACGGGTTTCCGTGCACACCTTGATTTAACATCACCCTGTTGATCCTGGTGCGAGTCAATTCTAAGGGGAGTTTCCGAACTATATCCTTAATGAGGACACCCCCCCAGAAATACGTACGATCGGAGTATCACACACAGCTTAAAAAAAGTATGAGTTTTGACCAAATGCTCGATCTCAGCTGGATGGCGTGGACTTTAATCTGTTATTATTAATGGACGAAAAAAGGGACGAAATGCCTAAATCTACCTGAATACATACATGATGACTATTACTACTGTGTCGAGTAAATATAGATGGAAATATATCTCAAATTGGTTTGTTCGACATGTCCTGTGATCTCGGTGGACATTCCGATACCCATAAAAGCCACCATTACCCAGCCGTATGATGTGCGTGCAGATAACCGTTGGAACAAACACGGGACCAGGTGGGCCACCGAACAACTATCTCAAAACCCTGGGAGACGACCTCGCCGTTTTTGGATCCACCGAAGGCTTCACGGAAGCCTCCCGACTTGATAGTGTTGGATATCGAAACCAAAACGTTTCGGTGTATATTTGACAGGGTCAAAATAACTTCGATAACAATAACGATATAACGATACTTGGCCCTTGTTACCCCCAAACAAACGCCGATATCGGTAACGATAATGATAATGGAGGGGAAAACCGGGCAAAAGGCCCATCCATGTTCGCAGTTTATGGGGTTGCGTAATCAACACGAGAATCCGCAGATATAAATGAATACAGCACCAGCAGCAGATGGTTCCCAGGGTCAATGTATTCGTGGTATCTTGGCTACCAGGTATATCGTCGTGCCTGGTATTGTGTATTGTGTGAAAAATAAAAAATAAATGCACCTGATCAGGTACATTGTACCAAAAGGTACTGTACTGGAAGATATGAAACTGCTGACTGTTCATCTACAAACACCACGGTACAACGACAGAGCCACACACAGCTCGACACAAAACGTATATTATTATAAAAAAAGAGAAATAAATACCCTTTTCAGCTGTGAGATTGACCAAAAATATTTTTTTGATAAAACTCAGCTACTGCAAGCTACAAAATGTATATTATAAAAAATGAAGATACACTCCAGCTGTGAGATCGAAGGTGTTGTCGAAACTCTTCTTTGCAAGGTGTGTGTGATACTCCGATCGCGCGTATTACGGGTTTTGTGTTCTCATTAAGGATATAGGTCGGCGACTCCCCTTGCAACTTCAGTGAAGCTGTCAGGGTCATTAGGGTGAAGTTAGTCGGTCTGTGCGCGGAAACTATTAAACCCGTTTTTGAGGGGGACAAAATCTGACAGCTGTGGAAGGAAATGCATCAGTTTATCAAGTGAATCCTCCTGTAAGTCGAATAACCGGTGAGGGGAGGGCGGAGTTGTCAAGGACGTGGGGGCCTGGGTTTGATCAAGAGGGAGCGGGGGGGGTGGGGGGGAGGCGGGGCAGCTCAATCTGTGCGTGGAAACTATAAACCCTTCAAGGCGATAAATCTGACGGTTTTGGAAAGAATGCACCGTATATCCTGTAAGTCGTACAACCAGGGAGGAGAGGGCGGAGCGTTCGAGGGGGTGGGGGTGGGGGTGGGGGGGGAAGGGGGTGGGGGGGGGGCGAGAGGGCTTTTTAAACATTTTTATTAGGTCGCATAGATGTAGGGGTTTGCTATACGCGTGGTGCTAGGTCTAGGCGATGGTGCGGGTGGTGGGGAAGGAGGGGGCGTTGGGGAGGCGGGAGGCGGGGGGGGGGTGAATTGCAGCAGCCGCATGGATGGCTCTAGAAATATAATGAGGTGATATCCAGTGCGTGGAAGTGTTCATTACTCTGGCAAATTTCGATGTTAGGTGGGGCGTTTGGGCAAGAGGGAGCAGGAAAAAAAAAGGGGGGGGCAGTGTTCGGGGGGGGGGGGGGGGGGGGAGGAGTTCTCAAGAGGTTTAGGTCACATATAATATAATATCTCTTCACTCACTGATTGTACGACTTACCCCAGGATATACATGATAAACTGATGTATTATTTCTAAAACCGTCACATTTATCCCCTCAAAATAATGTATAGTTTCCAGGCACATATTGAGCTGCCCCCCCCCGCCCCAACCCCCCCCCCCCCCCGCCCCAACCCCCCCCCCCGCCCCCAATAATAAACTGGTGCCAAAACCGTCAGTTTTATCCCCTCGAAAGGATTTATAGCTTACATGCACAAATTGCCCCCTTTCCCCCCCCCTCCCCCCCCCCCTCCAAACCCCGCTCGCTTTTGATCAAAACCAGGCCGCCACGTCCTTCAAAACTCCGCCCCACCCCCCTCACCGGTTATTCGACTTACAAGATTCACTTGATAAAAGGATGCATTTCCCTTCACAGCTGTCAGATTTTGTCCCCCTCAGAAACGGGTTTTATAGTTTCCGCGCACAGGCTGACTAAAATCACCCTGTTGACCCTGATAGCTACACTGTAGTTGTAAGGGGAGTCGCCGACCTATATGCTTAATGAGGACACACAACTCGTAATGCGCGCGATCGGAGTATCACACACAGCTTGCAAAGATGAGTTTCGACGAAATCTTCGATCTCACAGGTGGAGTGTATTTTCATTTTTTATAATATAAAAACACACTCCAGCTGTGATATCGAAGATTTGATCGAAACTTATCTTTGCAAGCTTGTGTGTGATACTCCGATCGCGCGTATCACGCATATATGTAAGGGCTTGCTTTACGCGTGGTGCTAAGTCTAGGCGATGCTGCGGGTGGTGGGGAAGGAGGGGGGGTTGGGGGGGGGGGGGGGGGGGGTGAGTGAAATCTACGTCATGGATGGCTAGAAAGATAATGGCGTGATATCAATTGCGTAGAAGTGTTTATTACTCTGGCCGATTTTGATTGTAGATGGGGCGTTTGATCAAAAGGGCGGGGAAAAAAAATAAAAAAAATAAAAGAAAAAGGGGGGATGAATTGGAGCTACGGCATTGATGGCTAGAAAGATAATCAGGTGATATCAGCTGGCTGGTAGTGTTTACTACTCTGGCAGATTTTGATTGTAGGTGGGGCGTTTGAACAAGAGGGATCGGGGGGGGGCGGGGGGCGGGCTGGACACTTCAATGTGTGTGCGGAAACTATAAATCCTCAAAGAGACAAATCTGACGGTTGCAGCAAGAAGACATCCCTTTGTGTCACCTGCCTGGTGTTGTTTCTTATTTTAGAAGATTTGATTTGTAAGATGTGGTATGCAACACAATCTTCAGGTGTGGTGAACCACGTGTTAAAAGCTTCATAATTGGATGTTGTACAAGGATCGCAAGATGGAATATTTCAATCGATAGGTACAACCATGTAGTTACCACTTTTTCTCTGACGTCGCTAATTATATGAAAGAGATACATATTGCCAAATACATCAGGCGAGGTGATGTGGTCATGCAATGTCATCACCATTGAGCGCGAGAGGGAGAAGTGCGAATCGTCAGTGTTTTGAAAGGAACGCTTGGTGTACTCGCGCTCAATTACGTTACTTCGTTAGTCATACTTCGTTTAGCATAAGTTGGGAGGCGATCATGCAGACGGTAAGTACGAAATACCCTACGTAATAGGTTGGTAGTGTGGTCTACCGCAATTTTAACATATCTGCCTGTACTTCCTTTTCACATTATTATTGGCTCAAATGTACGATTTTACGCCCATGATTTTTATCGTGCCGATGTGGGAGGTTATCAATTCTAAGACAGAGATACATCTTACAAATACAGCAAGCGTGGTGATGTGGGCATGCAATGTCACCACTATTGAACGCGAGGGTGACTTTACTTCGTTAGCCATATGCTACTGTATACTGCGTTTGATAGAGGTTGTCAGGCGATCATGCAGACGGCAGGTAGGCACAAAATCCCCCGCGTAATAGGTTGGTAGTGTGGTATACCGAAATGTATATTTATTATAAAAAATGAATATACACTCCAGCTAGCTGTGAGGTCGAATATTTTGTCGAAGCTCATCTTTGCAAGCTGTGTGTGATACTCCGATCGCGCGTATTACGGGTTGTGTGTCCTCATTAAGGGTGTAGGTCGGCGACTCCCCTTGCAACTAAAGAGTAGCTATCAGGGTCAACAGGGTGATGTTAGTCAGTCTGTGCGCGGAAACTATAAAACCCGTTTCTGCCGGAAAAAAATCTGACAGCTTGCTGTGGAAGGAGATGCATCCGTTTGTCAAGTGAATCCTCCTGTGAGTCGAATAACCGGTGAGGGGAGGGCGGAGTTGTAAAGGGCGTGGGGGGCTGGGTTTGATCAAAAGGGAGCGGGGGAGGGGGGGAGGGGGGCAGCTCAATTTGTGCGTGGAAACTATAAATCCTTCGAGGAGATACATAAAGCCCTCCCCCCCCCCGCCCCCCGCCCCCCCCCGCCACGTCCCCCCCCCCCCTCCCCCGCAAGAAGGATATATAGTTTCCACGCACAAATTGACCTGCCCCACCCGTCCCCTTCCCCCCCCTCCCCCTCTCCCGCCCCCCTTTTGATCAAAATCAGGCCCCCACGTCCTGAAAAAACACCGCCCTCCCCTCACCGGATATTCGACTTACAAGATTCACTTAATAAACTGATGCATTTCCTTCCACAACTGTCAGAGTTTGTCCCCCTCAGAAACGGGTTTTATAGTTTCCGCGCACAGACTGCCTAACATCACCCTGTTGACCCTGATAGCTACAATGTAGTTGCAAGGGGAGTCGCCGACCTATATCCTTAATGAGGACACACAACCCGTGATACGCGCGATCGGAGTATCACACACAGCTTGCAAAGATTAGATGAGTTTCAACAAAATATTCGATCTCACAGCTGGAGTGTATTCTAAGTTTTATAATATATATATATATATATATTGCCACACAATAATACATAGTGCTATGACGCGTCGGCACTTCTACTTTACATGGCGCCGGGTACCATTTCACACAGAAGATGAAACCAGTACGAATCGCTATATAATATACTCCTTCTTCTGTCTGTATGTATATGTATCTCGGGAATATTTACTGTATAGCTTTGCAAAGAAAGGCAGGTTCTGTAGGGTACTGGTACTTCTGTAGGGTACTGGGAGAGTGTCAGAACTCTTTGTGAAATCTCTGTAGGTTATTGGGGTGATACAGAACTGTCTGTGAAATCTCTGTAGGGTACTGGGGTCTCACAGAACTGTCTGTGAGATCTCTGTAGGGTACTGGGGTCTCACAGAACTTTTTTGTGAAATCTCTGTAGGTTACTGGGGTCTCACAGAACATTTCTGTACGGTACGGGGGTCTCACAGAACTGTCTGTGAAATCTCTGTAGGGTACTGGGGTGATACAGAACATTTTGTGAAATCTCTGTAGGTTACTGGGGTGATACAGAACGTTCTGTGAAATCTCTGTAGGTTACTGGGGTGATACAGAACTTTCTGTGAAATCTCTGTAGGTTCTGGGGTCTCACAGAGTTTCTCTGTAGGGTACACGAACAACGTACCTACAGACGAACCCGGTACTTACCCATGACAAGTAACAGCGTAATAGAACATCACGTCCTGTAGCACACAAAAGGACGTCTGCACCCCATGAAACACAATACTGATACTTATACTGAAGAGATTAACGTGGCTCATTCTACCCCACAGCGGCGCCCACAAGTGTTGGTCTTCCTCAACTTGAAGCTAAATAGCCCGAAAAAAAACAGTTGGACTACACCTGCTGTTGACGCGTCTCTACCCTGAGGTACAGCAATGTGCAATTAAAACCGCGAAGAACGACAACAAGAGAATCAACCGCCGTAGCTGCGCAGCACGTAGCCATTGTCGTTTATCGCGAAAAAGAAGTGCACCAAAACACGTACGTCTCATTCTTCCACCTTTCCACTCTTGGCAATCCGACTCAACACACAAAACAGTTCAATCTGATACATAAAGAAAGAAAAAAAAGGCCGGTCATCCGACACCGGCAACTTTCACAGGCCGAGGTTCGTGCTAGTGTTGTGCACGATGTCGAAGGCAGCCTCAGCTGCTGCCAGGTCAGCATCCACCCCGGTGAACCGTGCCGGGAGAGCCTTGCGAATGTCCTCGTCGGCGATGACGGGAATGTTTTTGAAGTCAGGGATGTGCTTGTAGTTGGCGTGGAGGAACATGATCATCTCTACCCTGTAGGTGTCCATGCCGCTCCTGTGGCGTGTGAGATCAGCGCATTTGCTGAAGTCGCGCTCTCCCTGCGCGGCACCCGCCTGGTTCCCAAACACTTGCTGCGCTACTGAGGTCTGCACCGTCGCTCATGTTCCCTCTCAAGCTCTGTACAGAAAGGCGTTCTGTAGGGTATTGTTGTGTGATTGCTTGTAAGCAGTGGCTGTGGGGTCTTCTCTTCTTCGGCCTTCGGCGCGATCCTGAAGTCATACCTCCGATGTGCCGAGGGTACAGAACTGTTTGTGAAATCTCTGTAGGGTACTTCTCTGTAGGGTACTCGGGCCTTACATAACTGTCTGTGAAATCTCTGTTGGGTACTGGCGTGATACAGAACTGTCTGTGAGATCTCTGTAGGGTGCTGGGGTCCCACAGAACTTTTTGTGAAATCTCTGTAGGTTACTGGGGTCTCACAGAACGTTTCTGTACGGTACGGGGGTCTCACAGAACTATCTGTGAAATATCTGTAGGGTACTGGGGTGATACATAACTTTATGTGAAATCTCTGTAGGTTACTGGGGTGATACAGAACGTTCTGTGAAATCTCTGTAGGTTACTGGGGTGATACATAACTTTCTGTGAAATCTCTGTAGGTTACTGGGGTGATACAGAACTGAATTGTGGTGATCTGTCGGTACTTACAGAGGAAATTACCCCCGGTACCGGTCTGTGAGTACCCTACAGAACGCGCCTGTGTAACTTTGTGTGGTAATTACTTGGAATCCTGTGGGATGATCGATGGAGCGTCCATTGGGACGTCCCGCAGACATCCAACGACCCCATGGGACGTCCCACAGTACCAACGATCCCATGAGTTGTTCTATTACAGGATCCGTTGGGATACCCCAATGGATATGTTGGACCCATAAATTGTTTCGTCTCACGGACTTCACGTGGAAGTGTGGGCGTCTTATCTATGGTCTTTGACAATGGTCATACCCGCGATGGCATCCTATGGGATATCCCATGCCCCAATCCCGTTGTATAGTGTGCGATACTGCATGATGATAGGAAATTCCATGGGACATTTTTTTTAGGATATACGACATGTCATGAGTCATTTACGATCCACGAGACGTCTGGAAGTATGCTCACCTGTTGATTTCTGCGACCTAAATAAAATTGTTGACCCTCACCCCCCTCCCGTTACCCCCTGCTCCCCCCGCCCCGCGCTTTTATTTCTGCGACCTAAATAAAATTGTTGACCCTCACCCCCCTCCCGTTACCCCCTGCTCCCCCCGCCCCGCGCTTTTATTTCTGCAACCTAAATACAATTGTTGACCCTCCCCCTCCTTCCGTTACCCCCTGCTCCCCCGCCCCGCGCCCCCTCCCCCAACCTCAAATAAGCCCGCCCTCCCCTTGATGGGAAAGCCCATGCTCAGGGTCGGCTTGCTCGCGTTGCCCACCTCATGCGTGGGCCTTGGTTTCGCGGTGGCAAGGATAAAATGGAAGTCCCAGATGTTGATCATTATGTAGAAAAATCCATTATATTCTTGTCGCGTATCCGAGTATATTATCACAATCAAGACATCGGACGAGTCAAGATCGGCAAGAAGCCGCCCACAAATCAGGGGCAACAACTGGACGAAACCAAGACTGATATAAAGGGCATACCCCATCGGAATCGACCCAGAACTAAACATACTGTAGAAGGCATGTTTCCAGCGGGGTGGCTGACGTTCTGACAACACACCACCACCAGCCAATAGGATACACTCATTTCCCAAGACCATATATCCTATATCGCTGGTACATATACATACGTGAATCATGAATCTTGTGTCCGTAGATTAAAAAACTATACTGCTCATCGGGCAGGCTGCAAGTACTAGATCTTTTACCCCTCTGGGGTCACATGCCTATGCTATGTGTATATTATTAAGTTGATGCGTTTTACAGCCGTCAGATTTTGCCCCCCCCCCCAAAACGTTTTTTGCTTATAGTTTCCGTGCACTGATTGATCAACATCACCCTGTTGACCCTGGTATAAGCTATACTTCTGAGGGAAGCGGCCGGCCAAAGTTCTTGATAAGAACACACACCCAGTAACACGCGAAATCGGCTTGCCGCACACAGCTTGCAAATATGAGTTTCGACGAAATCTTTGATCTCACAGCTACAATTATAGCTGTACATGTACACAATAGTAGTGTATTTTTTTTTTTTACCAGGTATAATATATGTGTGGGAAAAAAGGGCCTTTATACCTCCTGCGCAAAAACTTTTGTTTGTTATGCAATTGAAACTTTTAAGATCCACCTGCGTCGGAAAACTTAACTACGCAAAATTTATCCGACGATGACGATGCGGACCCAAACATGAATTCTAATTCGTATTAACACGGCGAAACAACCCCAGAAACGTTTTCCTCTCTTCTACGGCGAAATAAATGACCGTTTTTCGGCCAAAGCGGATTCATTTGTTCAGCCTACAGCGAAGGGGAGGCCGCACATTTTGTTTCGCCTGCGAAAAGCGCACAATAAAAACGACGGTGCGACAAGCCGCACATTGTCTCCGGCACATACATGGTGTGCTAATCGGAACTCTCGCGAAAAAAATGCGCCAGCGCACCGCCGCACGCCGTAAGTATACCCCTCGTACCTGGTAACCCTGGTTTGTGGGGCCACCTGAACCATCTGCATTTTAGGTGGAAGTTCGTGAAAGTTTCCATGGAAACGATGGAAGCTTTCATGCAAGCATCCACGGCTTCTAAGGAAGCTTTCATTGCTTCCATGGAAGCTTGCATGTAAGCTATGGAAGCTTCCATGGAAGCGTGAAAGCTTCCACGGAAGGTACTTCCACAGAAACTTCCACGGAAGCTTTTGTGGAAGTAAATTTGCGTCCACGGAAGCTTTCACGGAAGCTTGCACGGAACAATTCACGAAAGCTTTCACGGAAGCGTTCGTGGAAGCAAATTTGCTTCCACGGAAGCTTTCACGGAAGCTCTATCACGGAAGCTATCACGGAAGCTTTCGCGGAAGTAAATTTGCTTCCACGGAAGCTTTCACGGAAGCTTTCACGGAAGCTTTCGTGCAAGTTTTCGTGGAAGTAAATAATAAATTAGAAATAACAAATAGTAATTTTCTTCCACGGAAGCTTTCAAAACAAAATCCCATGGAAGCTTCCGCGATAGCTTCCGTGAAGTAAATTACTGCCACGAAAGCTTCTATGAAAGCTTCCGGCATGTGGCTGACATGCTCTTTAAATCAACTGCCACGAAAGCTTCTATGAAAGCTTCCGGCATGTGGCTGACATGCTCTTTAAATCATATATACCTAACCCTAACCCTAGCCCAATGAAACGCAACAACCATTGTACGGTAGAACCTCTTCGTCTCGTTCACAGTGTGCGTCAACCATATTGTCGAAAAAGTGAGCTGTTGTGGAAGCCGCTGAGATCCCGTCGACGTTGCGGACGCTTCCATGGAAGTAAAACGAAAAATTCCGTGGATGTAGCTTCCAACGTTTCGTGGAAGCTACTTAGCTTTCGTGGAAGCTTTCGTGGAAGCCGCTGAGCTTTCGGCCTTCCATGGAAGCTACCGCTTGCTTCCATGGACAACTAAAACCTAAAAATCCGTGGAAGTGCTTTCGTGTAAGCTTTTGAATCCGTGGAAGCTTCCGTGGAAGCACTTCCGTGGAAGCTTTCGTGGAATCTTCCGTGAAAGCTTTCGTGGAAGCTTTCGTGAAAGCTTCCGTGGAAGCTTCCGGACTTTTTTCCATGGAAACTTCCATATCTTCCATGGAAGCTTCCACGGAAGCTTCCACCGAAGCTTTCATGAACTTCCACGCACAAAACAAGTAGTGCAGGCGACCGGTTTGTGCCTTCGATTCGCGGTGTGCGCAAGGAGAAGAAGGTTCAAACGCACAAAAAAAGGCAAAAAAACAGTCAGCTATGAGTCCGGAAAAAAAATTTAGCCGTCCGCAATTAAAAAGTAAGAGCTGAGCGTATCGTTTGAGAGGCCAGCGAACTACGAAGGGCGGCCTCTGAAGGCATCAAGTAGTAAGTGAGAGGGTATATGCTCCCTTCCCACTCCTCCAGAACAACGATGTAGCCTATCGATTAGCCGTGTTTCACGTTTCATACAAGAGGAGGGTCGATACTGTCTATGCCTGCATGTGATCGCAGCTGGTAAGGCTGTACCCCAGATATCATACCAACACGCCACACGCAAATCGACGGCATTATCCACACCATCCCAAACTGAGAGACAAAAAATACATCTGTCTGGGGGCACGGCCCCACAGCACCATGACATACATGGCTCAGCGTCATCGTCACTGAAGTTTTCCGGGCTTTTTCGTGCTGGTAGACCGCTTGCTGTGTAAAACCTCGTGCCTCGTGGAATCTATGTGTGATTCCCCGCCCCCTGCGGGCCTCCTCGGGAGCGCAGTACAACCGGCTAGGAGCCAGAGACACTTTCCTCGTCTGATTGCTGGTCGGGCTCGCCGGTCTACTTACTGCAAGTACCACAGGCAAATATTTCCCTGAAGCTGAGGTACAATGCTGCGAAAATCTGCCTTCCGGGTGTCTCAAAAGCCTCGGTGTGGGTGGAGATCCGGATGCTGGCGGCGTGGGTGCAATTTTCGTTCTTACGAAAAAGAGCGGCGTTATAATTGGATATTAATAATGACGATTCATGACAACGTGCCACCTTGGGACGAAAACGTGCAAAAGTGTACCCTGGTAGTAGCTACATAGCATACCACGATTGCTACTTTTTGTTGTTGGTGTTCACCCCGACAAGATACATAGGAGTCACACACTTATTCAACGGATAACTCAGCAATATATATGAGTGGCCGGTGTATCACGAAGCTTGCAACGGTGAAAATTGATCCTAACGTTGTCGATCTCACAGCCGACGCACTCAGAAAAAACATAAAATTTGGCAACACAACGAGCAGTATTCCTACCACACTCACTCTTGCGAGTTTTTTAGCGTGTTCGAACATTTTGGCGCAATAGTGCTTGTTGTGCGCACTACCGTGGCCACGTGGCGTTTGTTTATGCTCGTTCTGTGTACGAACTGGTATCGCTCTCTGTGTGCACTGTGCAACCCCGACGATCTGCAGCTACAACAACAGCACTCAGATGCCTGATGGCTACACCATGGGATCACCCACCCAGGGGACAACAAACGGATACCCCTCATGGGACAGCACATTGAGTCATCGCTTTGAGGTGTACTCCACAATGTTTACCATGCGTTAACCCATGGTGCCCCTCAGGAAAAGAAGCACGAGTCACCCCATGTCATGCTCAGTGGCATATCCCACGGGGGAAGCCGTGGGATGTATCGTGTCGTGAAAAGCCCCATGGGGTGCGCGCGGCGGTTTATAGGATGTGCCATATCATAGTTTCTCCCATGGAATGCTCCATACATCATCCCCATGGAGAACATCTCGCGGGTGGTTCGTCGTGTGAGATATACTATGGCACGTGCCATGGAGCATCCCGAAATACATTCAACGGCAAATTATCCCAAGGTGTATCCAGCGGCCTTCATGATGTATTTGCCATGACGGCACCTCATGGCGTATTCTATGGAAAGGTCCTATGGATAATGTGTCGTATGGTGTGTACCATGCCACACCGGTCTCCTGCACTACTTGTTTTCTGCGTGGAAGTTCATGAAAGCTTCCGTGGAAGCTTTCACTGCTTCCATGGAAGCTTTAATGTTTAATGGAAGCTTTCACGGAAGCTTCCGTGAAAGCTTCCGTGGAAAATTCCGTGGAAGATTCCGTGGAAGATATGGAAGCTTTCATGGGAAAAATCCCGGAAGCTTCTATGAAAGCTTTCGCGAAAGCTGCCATGGCAGTAGCTTCCACGAAAGCTTTCACGGAAGCTTCCACGGGAGTAGTGGGAGATGCTGCGGAAGTCACTTCCACAGAAGCCTTTACGAAAGCTTCCACTTCTACGAAATCTTTCACGGAAGTGCTTCCAGGGAAGCTTCCACGGGTCCGAAAGCTGCCACGAAAGCACTTCCACGGATTTTTAGGTTTTAGTTCCATGGAAGCAAGCGGCAGCTTCCACAGAAGGTCGGAAGCTCAGCGGCTTCCACGAAAGCTTTCACGAAAGCCACGAAAACTTCGTGAAAGCTTTCGAAGTAGCTTCCACGAAGAGTTGGAAGCTACATCCGCGGAAGTTTACGTTTTACTGCCATGGAAGCTTCCGCGGCTTCCACGGGATCTCAGCGGCTTCCACGACAGCTCCCGCGGGTATATTTGTACTGTACACTGCTGGGCCTCCAGTAGATCTCACCCCTTTTTCGACAACATGGTTGACGCACACTGTGTACGAGACGAAGGGGGTTTCACCGTACAATGGTTGGTACGTTTCATTGGGTTAGGGCTAGGGTTAGGGTATATATGATTTAAAGCGTATGTTAGCCACATGCCGGAAGCTTTCATAGAAGCTTTCGTGGCAGTAATTTTACTTCACGGAAGCTATCGCGGAAGCTTCCATGGGGGTTTGGTTTTGAAAGCTTCCGTGGAAGAGAATTACTATTTTTTTTCAAATTTATTATTTACTTCCACGAAAGCTTCCGTGAAAGCTTCGGTGAAAGCTTTCGTGGAAGCAAATTTACTTCCGCGAAAGCTTCCGTGAGAGCTTCCGTGAACGCTTTTGTGGAACAAAATTTACTTCCACGAAAGCTTCCGTGAAAGATTACGTGAATTCTTCCGTGGAAGCAAATTTACTTCCGGGAAAGCTTCCGTGAAAGCTTCCGTGAAAGCTTCCGTGGAAACTAATTTACGTCCACGAAATATTCTATGGAAGTTTCTGTGGAAGTAATTTCCGTGGAAACTTTCACGGAAGCTTTTCCGTGGAAGTAACTTCCGTGGAAGTAACTTCCGTTGAAGCTTCCACGAAAACCTTCCGTGGAAGGTACTTCCACGGAAGCTTCCATTGCTTCCATGGAAGCTTCCATGCTTCCATGGTAGCTTCCACAGCTTCCATGAAAGCTACTATGGAAGCGATGGAAGATTCTATGGAAGCTTTCATGAACTTCCACCAAAAATGCAGATAGTGCACAGGTGGCCCCCTGCCCCGTGACTTGTCTCATAGATAACTCCGTGAGGCAAATGCTTTCGTGGTGTATCCCCTGGCTTATTCCATTGGGGTATCCCATGGGACATCCCTTAAGATGAATGCCTCCATGGCGTTTCCATGGGTCTCCATGTCCCCCCCCATGTTACACCCCACGGTGTATCACCCCATGAAGCATTCCACGGGTACAGCCATAACAGGGTTGGGGTTGCGGTTAGGGATAAGGTACCTTTACCGTTAAGCCATGGGATACCCCGGTGGAGTTCACCCGCGGTATGTCCATGGGGCTATGTATCCCATGGCTCATTTCATTGGAGTTTCCCATGGGACATCCCTCGGGACGAATGCCCCCATGACATTTCGCATGGGTCTCCATGCCCCCCCCTCACATGTCACACCCCACGGTGTATCACCCTATGGAGCAGTCCACGTGTACAGCCGTAACAGCGTTAGGATTGCAGTTTGGAATAAGGTACCTAACCGTTAAGCCATGGGGTACCTCATGGTAGACTTCGCCCGCGGTACGTGGGCTACGCCATGGTGTAAGCAACTGGATACCCTTGGGAGCGTTCGTCCCATGGGATATCACGGGGCAAACACAACGGAATAAGCCATGGGTCATTTGAGGGGAGAATTTTCAATTATGAAAATTTCGACAGGATGAACCAGGTGGATACATCAATGCTTTCCATGGGGAACAATCATGGAAGCTCATTGAGAACACAATGAGAGTTTTTGTCTCGTGAGATATCCCATGACACACCCCACGGAACACGCCGTGGCATACCTCATGGTTGTGTCTGCCCCATGGAAACACTATCGATGCACCATGGTGGCGATGGGACAATCCATGGGATACACCATGATACATACCATCGGGAAGAATCATGCAGGCCCACGGCAAACCCTAGTCGTATTAGTCCGGTGGGATACCCCAAGTAGGGTACCCCATGGAGTGTGCCACATGGCGCAACCCACGGGAGGAACATTCTTCGTGGAATTGTCCATGGGGTGCACAATGGGGTGAACCACATGGAGTACACCATGTATACGACGGAGTACGCGCACGATTCTCCGTGGGACACACGGCGGAGCGTGCCGTGGAATAGATGCGCACATGTAGACCCATGGCATGGGACATGAGAACATAGATCGTGCTCGGTGTCCTCCCCGCGAACTGTAGAGGGTTGGTAAGCAAAAGCGTAGCTGTGGAGAAGTGGCGTTGGGGAGCGGAATTACGAAAGTGGGGACGCGCACGAAGCAGAAGGGAAAAAAAAGGCAGTATTCTGTTCATGGGGATCATCCGCTGGGGTTAATCCTTTACGCCTTCGCCCTCATTCGTGTAACATGGACGAACTGTCCGCCCGTTTGGCGGTTAAACTGTTGGACGGAACCATACAGACCACTTGACCGGAAAACGTGCCACAGCACCAAGGCGTCCGGCTGGGAATTGGGCTGCTGGGGCGAATATTCGACCTCTTCGCTTCAACACATACTACAGCGCCAAACTCGGCCCCACTCTTGTACGCATAACAGCATGGGAGGGGTCGGCCAACCCCTTCTAATCTGCACCCACGTTTCAGGAAACACATTGTGTCGGACTAGTGTGGTTATTTTATTTGTGTTTTGGGCACACTTACTTCAGCCTTGTAGCGTGGGATGATTTATGCGGTCCTAAAATGATTATTAAGCTGTTCGAGTGAAACGTTCGAGTAAACCCTCGACAGCTTCGCCCCAATACGTGTTGTAGCACCGTCCTTTCCACACCAATAAGTAAGACTATGTGTGTATTGTTTACATTATACTGTTTTTTCCACTCATCGATATCCAGTACTTCCAGAGTGTCCGCGCCGACGCCTCATCCTACACAGAGCATGTTCTCTGACACAGACCAAGTTCTCCCTGTGGCTGTAAACTACGAGACAGAGGCTACACTGAAAATACAGTGATGCGCTGCAAAAAGAGGGAAACAAGAAAGACTAGCTAATAATGGACAGTGTTGGCCAGCGTGGACCACTAGAAAACTACAATGAAACTACGAAAGGGCAGTATTGCTGAGCTGACTGCAGTAGTACGAGGCAGCATTTCTTAATGGACGAGACCCCAATGAAGTACAACCGTACTACTTTTGCAGTTGATGGCGCCTCCGCGTGGTCGTGCGGCTGGTAGCACTAAGGTTTTCATTTTTTTGGAGGTCTTGTTCCTATGACCTCTGAGTCTCCGCTAGATATATTGTTGCTGACAAGGCTGAGCCGTATAACACGCGAATGAAAAGTTACAAGGACCGTCAACGCAGTAAGTAGTGCTTAATGCAGTCAAGAGTTTGACCAGCTAAGAGCGTACGTCACGCTCCTCATTTCCGCTCTTCTTGTATAATATAGCACTGCATGGTATTTCTAAAACGAACGTTCCAGCGAGAATACCTAGGCTATGATTTTTACGAGATTTGATCAATTTTGTCCTTTTAGAAAATGCTTTTGTTACCCTGCGAATGGCAGACACGTATCAGATACATTTTCCCGGCTTATCAGTGGTACACGGGAGGTATAACACGCATATTTTGCCTGTTTTTTACTTCACCTATGTAACAACGACAGGGCCATCCTTAAAACCCCCAAGAGAGACAACAAAACACGGTTGTCCGCGATTATTTTATCGTCAGTGCATGACTCGCCCAATAAGACGAGCACTCGTTTCGTTCTTCAGAAGCCACCACCTAAACCAGCACCTCGCGAGCAACACCGCAGCCCCCAAGTGCCGAACCAACCCCATTACGGTTTGGTCTGCAAGCACTAAGCCAACACCATCCCCACGGTAATATTAATATTTCAACACGTCACGTCGGCACTGTACTCCCTATTTCATACTTGTGACATAGCCCGGAAACTGGAAAGCCACGAAAAGGAAGGACGAACAGCGGGGAGTGATGACAATCGAGAACATAGCGGCACGAATACCCAAACGATAACAATTTGATTGAGCATGGAAATTAGCAACGAACATATACCAGACATCTATCTACACCCCCGCAATCTCAAGTGCACGGCACCATAGTGATAGTCAGCTCCTAACACCTTCAGGACAAAACAGAGTGGAGCAAACAGGATCGCCGTGTCCTTTTTTTACGCGCCGCATATACCTCGAACGGCAACGCTCCCATCATGGTCAAGGAGTGACTCAAACGGCAGCCGCAAGCTGGCACATCCGCTGGGCTGCTAGGAACGCCGCCCAATGCACGGCGGCGTGCGTGCCGCGGAAGCCGTGATACTCCTGGTTCAATTTCGTAACGAGTAAGTGGGAGGGACCGGCGGGGGGGGGGGGGGGGGGGGTGTTCAGTTTGTGCATGGCCGTAGTCGTATGACCATAGACCCTCGCATCCCTACTATGCCGGGACGGAAAACGTCGGGTTTTCACCAGCCAGAGGCAGACGGGGGGGGGGGGGGGGGGGGGGGGGTCAGCGCACTAGTATTAGCATGGTAAAGGGGGCACCCGATGTTTGTCAGGTTTCAAACACGAGGAGCGCCACGTGTCTCCCCATCCAGATGTATGACGCTTGGGAAATAAACGTACACGCATCCCTATGAACTCATTGAATCCATCGAATAATAACAGTACTACGTCACACCTACAGCCAGATGCAGAAGCACATGCTGTGTTTATTGAAACCGCAAACACATTGGGTGCAACCATCAGTAGTTCCATAGTTGGGGAGTCCCCAAAACATCTCTCATAACTCATAACGTGGCATGGCTTGCACATTCAACGGAGCAAGAGGAGGGGGTGGTCTCGGTATGGTAGATAGAGTAGTCGAAAGCTGATGATAGAGGTGCTTGGGACATATTTACTTCCGAATGTTTGACAGTCGCCGCAATACGATTGGCCACGCAGTCACGAGAATGCCGACGCGTAGAAATATCTTCGTCCACTCGGTGATTAGTATAAGCTGCAATTGGAGGATACATTTTTCTACCCACACTCATATCCGCACCAACACCCACCTGACACTCGCCGAGCAAATCGTCATCCATGGTGTAGCTCGCCACCACGGTGACTAGCATCAAACGTAGCATCGCCACCGCTCCCTTGTCCTCCTGGCCGAGTGCGCTTTCCTTAACCTTTGTTTATGCGTCAATGTCAAAGAGTGAATTACCAAGTGAAAGTTTGGAATCGGGTGGGCTGAAAGGTATGGCCACTTTGTGAGTTTCATACATCCAAATGGTTCTGGTTCCCCCCGAATGTATTTTATCGTTATTTTTTCGCGAATCGGATCGTACAGAAAACCTTCAGCGACCAGGTTATACCTGTAGAATTGTCTACACGCTTGAAATACAAGCAGTCATCACTTACGGTTGCAATGGTTGTCCGTGACGACCTCGCCTACTAGGGAAGATAACCATCACAAGACGGAATCTAGCGCACATGCGACTCAACATCGTTATTTTAAACTAGCTCTATGCCTACGTTTGCGCTGTGTTTGCATGTCTCACCGCAGGTGTCAGCCACTTCTCCCTCGCCCCCCGTTGGGCTTTCCCCCCGTCCCAGGTCGAAACCCAGCACTTCATGTACAGTATCAACACCTTGGGCACAAATGCCTTCGCCATTAGCTCCGCTTCCCGCGCCAGGAAAAACACGGCTGTACCGATTGTGGGGTCAGCTCTTGCCCACGACAGCTGCTTAGGGAGTTTCGGGCGGAGCTCGCCTGTGCATCCCTCAACCCCCTTGACGATCGGGGAAATCTATTATTTCGAACGGAAAACGATGTTGTGGCAACACGGAGGTGATCGTTTGGTGTTTTACGACTCCAATGCCCTGGTGTAACATCTGCAGCTGCGGTTGTGGGTTCCAAACAGTGCCGCGGGGATCAGACTGTGCGTGCGCTTGAGGCAGTACTTGTTCATGGTGAGCTTGGACTACGAGCTCAAGGGTCGAAAGCGTCTCTGTCTAGCCAGACTGCCGAAGTGTTCAGAAAATACGGCGGCCGATCGAGTGCGACAAAAAAAACATATGAAGAAGAAGAAAATGATCAGCTGTACCTTGTTGATTTCCTTGAGGACCTGCCCCGCCCGGACTTTGCCGTCCTCGTTGTCCATCATCCATGACATCATAGAGCTCATAACTTGCTGAACTATCGGAGATGCTGGCTTGAATTTGATGATCAGCCTAATTGGCAAAGGAAACATCGGGCCCCCTTCCGCCTTGGAGACGAAGCTGATCGGACAATAATAAGGGGTAGGAACGGGGAACGAATGTGGGTGGCGGGTATACGGCAGAATATGACTTAGGAGGTGCCAAAAAAAAACCAAGGCGGCGCGTAGTAAGGGAAAGTAGGGGGGTGAATCTCGAATGCACCCGCAGAACGCGGTGTAAAGTATGCAACGGACTTGTAAGGGCGGGGAACGGGGGACACGAAATAAATGTCGAGTTCACGTGCTAAAAATGTTTCAGAGGCCGGGCAGCACAATTGCCAAGGTGGGTAGGAGGAGGGAGAGGAGGAGCGTCGAGTGCACCAGCACTATATGGTGCCAAAGATTCACATCTACACGTAAGGTGGGCAATACCTATACACTGTCACGCACCGGCGTTCACCTGGGATATACATGCTGCAGTATTAACTACGTGTTGCACCTTTCGGTGGAATGCGTATGTCCGGTGAAAGTCTGAGGGTTTCCTGCCGAAATTAAGACATATTTTGGCAGGATGCGTTGCTTGCGCATCTGACGGACACCTGCTCCTACGGTCAACATATGCAAGGCAAGTAATTTAAACCACCCTTGATCTAACGCTGGAACTGCTCGGAATGCACTTTGATGGGCGCCAGAACGGAAAAGGCAGCGCCAACCGCCTGCAACAACTTAGGTTATACGACACCCCTCCACCCCTCCCGGAAACTGACCTGGAGTGGACAAGACCAATACGCGTAGGGGGCGTGCAGGTCTCAAATAAGTCTGCTAGAGTTGAGCCGTGTCTGCTCTACCAGCTATACCGAGCAGACAGGTGGTCACCTTGGTGCAGAGGTCGGTGACCGGGAGGGACGAGGGGGCAAAGGGGGGAGTAATCTAGCACACAGTTTACGCTGAGTGGTTGAAACTATAATGCGCGTTTGTGGCCGTTAGATGATGCCTTTTAACCTCCTACGATCAGCCCACAACCTTCTAAAAGACGTCAAGCCACCACACACTCGAAACCTAAAGAGGGCGTTTCCACTTTTTCTTGCCGACAGCCTGGCGGCGAGAAGCGGCCGTCAACAAGCATGTCATTCGTGATGCACCCTCCAACGTTTTCACACCGGTCACAGGAGTATATTAACCTTCACCTGTCGACGACACGGTTTAGGATCGAGAATAGCATAGCGGTTCCCAGGACTTCCGGTACCTGCTCCGGCTTTCCACCGCGGACAATAAGGGCGCAGTGGGGCAATGGGACGCAGAGGGAGGGGGGCAGATCGGCCACCCTGCCGAATTTGAATTTTCACGTTCTTTTACTCATCCTGTTTATGCTTGCGATCCCGGGCGGGTGTGATCTAGAATGCGCATTAATAATTAAGAGTTGACATCCCGAAGACTACAGTAACTCACTATTTTCTGTTTCGATCGCCTGCAGATGTTTGCGTGCGCCTGGCAGACACGACGAGACGGCTAGCGATCGCCACGCCGCAGGGATGTACTTCGAAGTACTTGTTTCGTTGGCATGCGACCGTGATGGTGCTTTGGGATTGGTCAACACGGTTTATGTCTCGCAACAAAGAATCCGAACGTTTCCGTTCCCGTGACAGAATACAGTCGAGTATACTGGGTACTTGATATGAATTGTGCCAAGCACAAATCTGCTCGCCAGTCTAACTGCCGCTACCGCTACGCACTTCATTATGAAATTGGGCCTACGTCACCGTCTTACCGTACACGGCATGGCGTGCTCCCGCTCTTGCTGGTCGCGGTGCTTGATGGACCACGACGCAAGCTTATTGTTCAGTGGGTCCTGGCCGTCTGATATCGGAAATGCGGCGTGTGGATCTCTGCTCTGGTAAAAATGCTGCAAATCCTTGAAGGCGACGTCCGAGCCCGCGGCCGCTCCCATGGCCGTATGTATGTAGGCACAGTGAGGACATTCGTTGGCGAGCGAGATGCCAAGGGCAACTACTTCCTTCTGGCACCGAGAGAGCTGCAGTAGCGAGGGATGTGTACGATGGGGCGGGACGGACCGAAACGGGAAAGCAGTGAAGTTACGTGCCTCGAGGTTTTACAGTCCCCAGCAGTGTAAACGTATAAATAAAGCCTTTAAGTACATACCACACCGTATGTATGTAGTTTTGTGCGGGGATCACGGTGTAAAGTGCTAGACCCTTTCACGTACCAGGTAAGGCTTATACATGACGTTCCTGTCCGTGGCTGATCAAAAGTAAATGCATGAAATCGTCGATGATAACTGACTGCCCAACCAATATGTGAGAGGTTTCTGACAGTAGTTATCTTCTCCTGGTCTATTTCGTTGGAGACCCCAGACAAACACAACATGGCGGTTGCTGACGGGTTGCGGGTGATTGAAGCCGACCGCTGGCGAAGGAACGATGCCGCAAGAAGCACCGGGTAGTGAGGGTTATATCGTCAGCAAAACTGTAAGAACATACGGCCATGTAACGATGCGGGTTGCTTAAGTGGCCACGCTGGCTATATGGCAACCACGCGTAAATATACTTTAATTTTTTCAGCAAATTGGTTGTACATCATTGCTAACTGTAGTACTTCGAAGTATAGTCCACATTTTGCTGAAAACCTTTTTTACAGCTTTTTCCACCGCAAAATCAACCAAAACACGCAAGAAAAATTTTCGGAGTGGCTCCGCTCCTACAGTTTACATTGGTGTTGAAATGAAAACCTTTCTAACCCCGAGTAGCACGTCGCCAACGATACAAGTACAACTGCAGTTGTTGGAAAGGGAGTAACTACCCTCACCACCGAAGGCGTGCAATTCCCTGTGGATAGAGTTTGAGTGGCTACGAAAGGAGAGAAAAATAAAGGTCCGGCGCAGGCTGGAACAATAAGGCCATGTGTTGCACAAATCAGAAGCTTGCGGCAATGCAGGCCCTATTCGGCAAGCAAAGCTCCGTTCCCTGAACCTGACGCCAGTGCCCGCACTTGGTGTTTGTGATGCACATTGCCAAGTCGAAGGATTGAGCGTCGTTTCACGATCTCGCCCGGCGTGTTTCTGGTTATCAATTGTCGGGAGAGTTCTTCTTCTTCTTGGAACCACAGATTCGACTCAAATTCCGGGAATGGCGGCGAAATCGTCCCGGTAAGGGTTTGGTTTCCATCCATCCGCTGGTTTACGCACGGGTACAAACATACGCACTTACAAGCTTGTACAATACCTGGTGGTATGTACTACCTCAAATATATTCAGCGGACGAGATAACAGACGAAACCCGAGGACAACACCAACAACGCTTTTATTAGTAAGCAGCCCGACTCAACACCTTTTGCTTACTATTTTCGGTTGCCTACAGCGTGTAACGCAGATTCGCCAGCGCACCGCGACGCACGTTCCCTCCACCGAAACGAACCGCACCATGCTGATGGGACGCAGGCCCAACAGCGTTCTACGAAAATGCACCGACGAGCACGCAGAGACTTACGCCCACCGACACATTACGTCAAAGCACCTACTCAGCACCCTGTAACAAACTACCGACCAGCACACTGTGAAAAGCATGGACCAACACACTGTCACTAACACACGTGACAAAGCGTACACCAACACAGGGGGGTATACACCTACCAACAATACCGCGTGTTAAACCTCTCCCCAATACCATAAACTGAGACACAGACAGACCCACCGACGCACACTTTTATCAGAATACTGAGATGTAGACCCACCAACACATTGCTGTGACGCAAACTCGACCGAAGCGAACCATCACAACCCTGTTTGAACTCGGAGTCGTCAATATTTCCTCATGACCAAGGCTACGGTAGGGGGGGTACCCCCATTTTCACTGGTGTGTTTGAGCCACACGCACGAGTAGCTTTGTACCCTACGGATGAAGATGGTTTAGGAACTTGGTTTGCCGCAGCTCAGATCACCTTTGCATTGCGGATTGATTTCGTCAACGTAAAACATAAAGAAAACGTAAGATTGCATGGGAACAAAGGGGTTACTCGCGCGAGTGACCCCTAGCCACTGAAATAAAAGGCCCAAAAGGGGACCCCCCTACCGTAGCCTGGGTCTCATGTCACTTTTTCCTCACGTTACCAACGTTCGAGCTCTACCGCAAATTCGCGTTATGTGGCACTGCTTTATTTATCCTACGACTTAGGAACAGCCCCCCCGCCTCCACTGGGTTTTAGTCCGCAGGCAGGGAGTATCTTTGGAAGGTTCATGGCGAGAAGCACGCATTTCTAGAAACTGCGAGGAGTGAGGTGACGGCGCTTTTGGTTCAATGTCCCCAGCGGTTATACACGTTGGTGCCTATCATTATATGTTCGTGTGGACACTACTCATAGGTGTTGTGATAAGCTGTTGGTGTGGATGGACATTCTTCATGAACTCAGAACTCTTAACCTCTACCAGGTAATTCGCTGGTAAACCTCCCATGGTATCACGCCACCGAAAAAAAAGCGCACGTCTGGCTTTGAGAGGGCGTTTCATAAGGCTTTCACACATGCTTGATCGGGACGGGTTCGATACTAGCGACCACTTCAAGAGGTGACTTCATGCAATAAAAACGCAATACCAGGCATAAAGCTGAACTCGTATCGTCAAACGCTAATATCATGAACAGCGCCCAAGGGTACGCGTGACTCTATGCCTGGTACTTCGATCAAACAGTGTTAACAGCACCCACCAGGGTGTTTAGCTTGCGCTGTTTGAAACCGGCCTGCTTAAGACGCTTTATGCACGTTTTATCTCTCTCTGTGTTTTCGCTGGGTATGTATACACTGCCCCCATCAACTTTCACCACCACCACTGCCAGCACTAGCAGCATCGCCCAACGCGCGTGTTACGACAGGCCTAGTACCCCGATGTTTTGAGGGTGGTCACTTCAGGAGCTCCCTGCATCCCACGCAACCACACTGGCTTCTGAGAAAATTACAAGTGCAACTCGGTGAACGACCCCCACGGCTCTTCGGGTTTATGCATAACACGAACAAACGTAAAAAGAAATCACCAAAGCGATTACCAGTATGGTCTTTCATTGGTATTGGGTAGCTTCTCAGTCAGGAAATCCTATCAGCGGGTTTTGATGTGGCGGACAGTGCTGCTCATGTTGTACCAAGCGTCCCGATCACCGCCCCCCAACACACCACCACCATCCTCACCATCCCCACCACCTTCACCACCACGAGTGCCAACTCCACGGGTTTCGGGTTTTCAACGCAGCCAAAATAGTCCTATTATTTCTTTTTGGCCCAATGATTAACTACTGTATATCCACAATTATTCTGGCATGCAGTTCAACACAGGACAAGCGGCTACTCTGTAGGCAAGCAGCAGCTAGCAGCAAGGTTGCCACGAACGTTAAGACGTTGAGGCAAGCTTGAGTTCTTACAGTACAATAGAACAGCATGGTGCTTTCCACTCTGAATTCCGCACGAAATAGAAGGACACTTCCTCTGAACTTCGTGCTCCCGTGTGTCTTGCTTCTCACTCCGCGAGGTTAAGTAACATACTCGATCACGAATTTTGATCATCATATGTTGGGAACAACAAACATACTTTCCTGCCGCTTGTTTGTCCGCACTTTTTTTCACGTTCCGGCGGGGAAACTCGTATGTCAGTTGCAAGTAAGTGTAGTAGTTGGCCCCCGAAAAGGGACCATGTAGTGGGTCCGGATGGACCATAGTGCGTCTGGGTGGAGACCACCAATATTCACCATCAGGTTTTGGCACATCTGGCACTTTGGGAGCACATAACTCGTTTCTAGCAACGCATCGCATAACGTGCCAGTGTCGACGTGGCGCGTGCTACGGTAGAGGTACACCCCTTTCTTCCTGAGGTTCTCCTCAGTTTGGGAGCTTAAGACCTCTCCCACACGAAAATGTTTGGAGAAAAATAAAGCTGCTACCGGATCGATGCAAGATCCCACGGCCTAGATTTACAACGAGAATCATGGAAAAAAATTGGCTTCTTTACGACGATTTTGGGTTAAGGAGTGTCTTGAGTCATTCAGTCATTCAGTCATTCAGTCAGACGCCATTTCAGACGAAAAGTGCTAGCTTTATCGTATGTGCAGCCGGTGGGCAGTCTATAGGCCCACTTTAAGGGACCTGGGGCCTCTTATTCAATGCTGCCTCCATTTATAGGATCTGACCCTGAGCCATCCCACGGTAGGGTTGCAGCATCGGTCCCCGAACTCCTGACATGAAGAACTCAATATCTCACCCGAAAAACGACTTCGAAGGCATTCGGTCGCACAACCCGACCAAGCTACAATGCATTCATAGTCCAAAAATAAAAAGTACTCGTGAAATTACTTCATTGTCCGGCAGTTCCTCACACGAGGAACTCAATCGCCCAGGGACATTTTGGCGCAAAACGCGCAACCCCTACCGTGGGGTGACTCCCCTCTAACGTTAGAAACAACAGTTCGCAGGAGTTTGAGGAACCTTGTGGAACGTGTTTCACCTTATTGGGGTACCTAAAATAGGGATACATACCGGTGCTGTGTTTGACAGGGCCGCGAAAAACAGCTGTCGTACAGCTGTCTTTGTGGTGGAACGCCTACTCACTGCATAGCTACTCCTAATAGTACACAATCATCGCTATGTCCTAAAGAAGTTCAGGATACTTGGTAATAGTATCGGTGTGAATCAGAAAGATCGGGCGGGGGCTCGATTTCCGTTTAGTATTTTTGTTTTTTTAATGAACATCTTTCTTACCATCTACGTTTTACGTAGATTTCCGGTTTTCTTTCTTTTCTTTCATTCGCTTTGCAAATACTCCAGTATCGAACACACCCTTGTACTATTTGGAAAGCATTCCGCTCACTCTGAACGTGCGTGACTGTACGTCCGCGCCGCTGCTTGCTCATTCGCATGTTCACAGCGTCCGAGCCCGTCTGCGTGTAGGTGCTGGTAGACACTCACGTTGAGGAAGCATGATCAAAAACTGGTTTAGAACGTTTCCGCTTTCCGCTCTGCCACTTCTTTGCTTTCCAGCGTTGTTGGTTGCGCCTCTTCCCGTTCCGTAGCCACCGAGGCCTGACAGCTCCATCAGGATCTCGCTTACCGCTTCACTCTCTTACACGGTTTCACTGGCAATGTGGTGTTAATCGAGACCACTCTTGGTTTTACCTGCCACGTGTTTTGCGTCGTCCAATCTCTCTTGCTCGTTGTTATTCCCCCTTCGCCTCCTCTTCGTTCGATTTTGCCCCTTCTTCAATTCGACCACAGCACTGAGTATTGTGACGGGAGTTTTCGAAATACTTGTTTTCGCTATCAATTTCTTCCCCCCCCCCCCCTCTGTACGACCACGTCTTAAAACGTGCTCTCCTTCCTACTCCAGTCCTCAACATCACTCTCCCGTTCTTTTCTGTCCTTGCCACGGTCAGTCCTACTGTCATCGTTGATGCCGCTGTTTCTGCTCTCTCACTGCGGTGCTCTGACCAGCTCACGTTGAAGCGTACGTGGAAGCGCATTGCCCTCCTGTACTCGCGTCCGAAGTAGCTGGACCGTGACGTTGCCAGCGGTTATGCCTCCAGAGTGTGCCGTGACATCGCCAGCAATGTCGTATTTTCCTAACGTCTGCTCTCCTCGATTTCTCGATCATTTCTGATCTACCTCGGTAACACGGTGACTGCGAACTTCGGCACACGGTGGTGTTTTATGGGGTGCATCCGATGGTATTTCAAGAATACAGACATCGTGTTGGATTTCCGTTACCGTGAAAACGTGTACCAACCCAGTAGTGATTCAGCAGCACCGTGCAAGCGCGTACCGCGAAACAGCGTGACCACGAGGCAATGTGGCTATTTATATCATCGAGTTAAATCTCACGCCAAACATGTAGGCACAAAATTAAATAGTGCATACTACTGTAAATATCTCATACTCTTTCTGAGGTATACACGGAGGGAGGCGGGGGATCATCCTATAAATAATACCGTGTACGCACACAAATGATGAAGACCTGAATTCGCACATAAATTCCACCCCTCATTTTGTTGTATTTTTTTTTTATAGACTAACCTTTTGGGGAGTGTGATGTCGTTCCTCTTTTGGTCGAGTAGCCTCATAGACTAGACTATGCATACAACTTTAGGATGCAAGCAAACATCACGGGCGAGCGGAAAGGCCATCAAAACGTGTCGGCGATCCTTGAGAAGGCAGAAAGGGGGTTTCGTATTTGTTGTTTTTATTCGGAGGCCCATGTAGGCACCCCCGGGCGGTATTTTGTATAACCCTTCTTCTTTCTGCTAGATCGACGGCTATATTCCTTGGACCCGGCCGGGCATATTCTGGTTTTGTTTCTGTGCTTCCTTTGTACGAGGCACTCGTACACTCCTTGCATCTTTTCGTGACCACGGACTATCAATCAGAACAACGCTATATCAATAGACTATACGAGTAGTCGGGTATATTATGTGCCAAGCATGTATGTGTAGTAATTTGGGAATGATGCTGTCAACAGTATTGGACCGTGCTTCCTCCCTACTGACAGCCGGCACACCTCGTGTCCTTGCTGATTCTTCAATCTGGAGATACACAAGCGCTCTGTGAGCACAGCTACAAGCCCGAGACAATGCATCGCGAATATAGGTGATTGGCCATTGCAGCGCCAAACGCATCCACCACGATCGGACAAGATGCAGAAGATGCACCATTACAACTAACTGTTGATACATATTTTCAATCAAACAAAAGAAATAAATCACGAATGGAAATAAGAGACAGAAGAAGCGGTCACATATTCAATATGCCCATGAGCATACATTTGAGACAAAATTGATACGGAGGCAAATAAAGTACCCATAAAATTAAGCGAGAGGAATATAACTGGGCAAGTCAAAGCAAACGAAAAGCCAGGAAGCCGAGGCAACAACACAGCATCACAGCATCTAAATCGACCTAGCAACCTTGCCACACGCTCTATAATATCTTCCTTACTTTTTTCGACAGAGGTTCCATCCGGGTAGCACAGGCCTCTCCCCGAGCTAAGAAAGGAAGAAGGAAACGGGAAAAGGCAAACGTTCTAACGTAAACGGCAAACAGCTGCAGGGGAAAATTTACTACCCGACTGAGCCAAGGGGCAATGCGTGCGTATAGGGAAAGAAAAGCAGAAGAGGAAGGTGGCCTAGCCAACCGTTACTTCTCCCTTACTTACTTAGTCAGTAGTGGAAGAACCACTCTCGTGCCTCCCTCGAAGTGAATTTAACCAACAAACAAAACAACTCAACCGATATCAAAACCAAACAGCACCCCCCCCACACGACATGGACGGCTATAGTAAAACAGAGGTAAGAAATAATGGAGTACCAGTAACAGAGGCCAACACATTTAGACTTGGTATAATACATGCTGGTGGCCCTATGCAACACGAGAAAGGCATTTTCAGCATGTAGTATACTGGTGACTTAACTCACCGATCCTCTGCGGCGATATGCCTCAGTGTTGAGGGCCCAGAGCGCTGTGGAGAACCTCGGGTTATGCATGCTCACGGATATAGGGTTCCTCGCCGGCAGGGGGGGGTCGAAGCCCGTCTCTCCAAACAGAGACTTCAGGTTTCGTCGCTGGTACGAATTTAGTGCGATCTCTTCAGCCGTCAGCCCCAAGGCGTCCGCGTCCGCCCATCGATCCAGGATATGGTTTCGCTCCTTGGCCAACATTTCAAGCGTCCACTGGTGGTGGAGGTCAACTAATTTATCATCACGGCTCGTCGCACCGTCGAACACCATCGGCGATGGCCGTATTGGAGGCAATTTGCCATCCTCGGCGCTCATTCCTGGAGGCACAATCGCTCCACCAATGGCACGATGGCTATCGTCTCCAATCCTGGTTTCAATCTCGTTCTTATCCATTTAGCGGCACGACGCCAAGCAAACTCGTGGGTAGCGCTTGCTGTTGCTCTACAGCCTGCTCTATAGCTCCAAATGAACTTCTGGAGGAGGAAGAGAGGAGGGGGAAAAACCCGCCACGTCACGTACTAATATATACCAGGTATATATTTTGTATCATAGGAACCTGCGAGTTCAAGGGAGCGGTCCAGCCTGCAGCATCATTGAGATAGGTCTTCTGTAATGAAGAAGTTATTTCGTGTTCCCAATGTAATCCCACCACCAAGTATATGGTAAAAAAATCAAGCGATTATTCAAATGTACGTCAGTGACATCGACCGCGGCGGTTTTGTAAGGTGTCCCAACATTAAAAAGTTGCTCTTTTTTACCTAACGGCAACCAGCTAGGCTATATCCACCTCGCAAAATCACATACCTGCTACCAACTAACAGACACCTGGTTCATACGTCACAGATACTTTCGTTCCCTGTGACGGTATAAAATGCAGTTTGCCGTGTCGTCGCCCGTATATTCCAGGTCTAGTGAAAAGAAAAGGAGTTGACTGCTGAGCGCGCCTGTTACACAGCAGCGTGGGCAGTCGCAACTTCATGCGAATCGACGAGGGAAAAGGGGGCTGAGGCCTTCTCGCGATAAAAACCAAGGCGCGTACTCCAGTCGGGAGGGAGGGGTGAGAAGAGGCGGTTATTGACCCCAGATCTGAGTTACGATTATAATATCAATGAGGAGGAAGAAAGAGTAAGAAAAGTAAAAGTACAAACAAAACAGATATGATGGGTAGCGGATGAGCGAAGAAAAAGTTTAAATCCACCGATGAAATAAAGCACAACACAACGAAGAAGAGGAAAAAAAATGTACAGCACGCCTAATTATAGGGACAAGATGAGGGAAGAGAAGAACTAAATAACAAAAAACAAACAAACCATACCAGGTACCCGGGTACCAGAGGCATACAACAGACACGACCGCCAAAACGCAGCAATCTTGTTCGTAGGCCAGTTTGAACCGTTGTTCAAGGCGCAATGCCAGAAAAGGCCAGTCAAAAGGTGAATGAAGACGTTCCCGTCTGGATTTCTTTCTACTACTGTACTACTACTGTACTACTACTACTGATATTTACAAGTAAGTCTAATAATGCGAGCGTTCGACTTGCTGCAGTTTAGCACCTACCTGGTGCAACGACCGCAGGACAACGGTATTACTATTGCTCACACTGTTACTATTAATAACCGATAATCCCACACTTGAGGAGGTCAACCGATTGTTTTTTAACCCAACAAAGTGCAACCCCCCCCCTACCGCACTATAGAGGGGTGACTCTGCCTTGCACAATTTTCTTAGTAGGTTCCCTGGATACTTAGCAGGTTCCCTGGATACAGCTGTGTACCCGCCACCGGGTTGAGCTTGTGTGTTGTCTGCGCATTCAGCCTGTTCGTCATACTGCGGTTTCAGATATTATAAAAAATGAAAATACACTCCAGCTGTGAGATCGAAGATTTCGTCGAAACTCATCTTCTTTGCAAGCTGTGTGTGATACTCCGACCGCGCGTACTACGAGTTGTGTGTCCTCATTAAGGATATAGGTCGGCGACTCCCCTTACAACTACAGTGTAGCTATCAGGGTCAACAGGGTGATTTTAGTCAGTCCGTGCACGGAAACTATAAAACCCGTTTCTGAGGGGGACAAAATCTGACAGCTGTGGAGGGAAATGTATCCTTTTATCAAGTGAATCCTGTAAGTCGAATAACCGGTGAGGGGGGGGGCGGAGTTTTGAAGGACGTGGGGGCCTGGTTTTGATCAAAAGCGAGCGGGGTTGGAGGGGGGGGGGGGGGGGCGGACGGGCGGGCAATTTGTGCATGTATGTAAGCTATAAATCCTTTCAAGGGGATAAATCTGACGGTTTTGAAAGAAAAAAAAAAAAAAAAAAAAATGCACCAGTTTATCATGGGGGGGGTTGGGGCGGGGGTGGGGCGTGTGGGGCAGCTCAATATGTGCGTGGAAACTATACATTATTTTGAGGGGATAAATGTGACGGTTTTGGAAATAATGCATCAGTTTATCATGTATATCCTGGGGTAAGTCGTACAATCAGTGAGTAGAGAGAGGGTGGAGTGTTCGAGGGGGTGGGGTTGGGATGGGTTGGGGGGGGGAGGGGGGAGGTGGGGGGTGGAGGCGGGGGGGCGAGGGGGGGGGGGGGAGGGGGGGGCGGGGGGGGGGGGAAGGAAGGGTTTTAGGTGAGGGGTTTGTTATACGTGTGGTGCTAGGTCTAGGCGATGGTGCGGGTGATGGGGAAGAAGGGGGCGTTCGGGGTGGGGGGGGGGGGGAAGCAGCGGCATGGATGGCTCTCGAAAGATAATGAGGTGATATCCTGTGCGTGACGTGTTTATTAATCTGGCGGTGCGGTTTCAGATATTGGACTACCGATATTTGGGTTTTCTATTATATGGGGAAGGGGTGTTGGTGTGCTTTGATTCTCCTCGAGGTCGGTGACCTGCCTGCCGAAGGAATTCGCTGATCCAATATGATACGACCCGGGTGTGTGATACAGCTATTATATTGACCGCCCGTATGTATGGCCGGGGGAAGTCTGTGACAACAAGGTGAGAGGCACACTCGCGTGTGTGCGGAGCGCGTGACCTTCCTTCTGCGGTGCAACTTCTCCTTTTCGGTGTGTGTGGGTCTGTGATGGAACGGTACGACCCGCGTGTGTGTTTTTGGTGATGCTAAAAGGGATGTATTCACACCACGCTCCTCTCTACGGCATAGGGACAAACCGCGCAAAAACACGGTTTGCGTCATTTCAGCAGTCTATATCGACACGACTTGTCAAGTGCAAACTACGCAACAACACAGCTTGCGTCATAACAGCATTTTATTTCAACACGAGATTGGGCTCTAGACCGTCTAGACTGTCGTTTTTCCTCTGGATAAAATAAAACAAGCGAGACGAAGTAGGTCTCTCTTACGGTCTTATTTGCGGGGTGTATACTACAGTAGGTGCTACGTCGACACGGTACATGACATACGCATACACTAGGCCAAGGAGAGTATCTGGTATAGTCTATGCCATTGTGCTAGCGTTAGGCTACTTGTATGCGGAAGTCATGTCGACGATGTCTTCACATTATTAAACGTATATCATAGCCCAACGTTACAGAGACAGGCCAATTGTATCAGAATCTCTTTCTACCGAACATTTGAGAGATGCAAGCACAAAAAACGGCGCGCTTCGCTCACCGTTTTTTCTTATTGGGCTGCGCCAAGTGAAGGTCGCCTGTAACGTTCGTTGCGCTATCGTACCGGGGATTAGCTGCTTTCGGCCCAGCCTCTTTGGAGCAGTAGAGGGGGTGTGGTCGTGGTGCCTGTCTACGCTGCTGCTGTTTGGGGCGCTTGTCCGTTAGCTATTACTAACTGGAACGGGCGTCGTGTTGGTGCGCTATTGTGCATTGCTCGTCTTCTTTGTTGTTGGCTCTTTGCTGCTAGTTGTTGGGTATTATTATGGCGAGGTGGATTTCTGCAGAGCTTCGAAAACCAAGGTGGAACAGTCCCACACTCGATTCGTACTGAATTCTGCAAGCATTGATCTATGTTGAATCTGCAACTCCTATGTTAACAGGCTAGCATGCGATGATAGTGGACCTTGCTACCAAAGTAAACATCTTGGTGTTGAGAAACTAGGACACTCTCAGGTGGCCGACCGATGACAGTCTTCAGGGGTTGCTCACAAAGTCGTTGCGAGACGAACTCGAGCATCACATATATATGGTGTAGAAGATACGTATTTCCGGTTGAATAGGGGCGTTCGATGGCCCAATTAAAGCTTACTGACCGATGAACGAGAAGACGCTCAGATGTGGTTGGTTGAGAAGAGTGAGCAGGAGAGGGGGTGCTCCACCTGCTTCCTCGACGTCGAAAGAGCCGCTAGGATCCAAAACCCTATTACCGATGTCTAGATGTTAGCCACGCTCCAGAAGCCTATAGACAGTTACGGGACTGTCAGAAAAACCCTCAAATAGTCCCAAAACACGATATACCGAAACTCTTACTCGAGAACGCGAACTACGAGTCCGCTACGAGTATTAGATGGCATTGCCACACCGACGAGCAACTCTGTAGGCTACGTGCCACAGCTCTGGCACTGCAGCAAGTGCTAACATGGAGTTGTACACATGCTATTGAACATTGATATTGATAACAGGCTGATGTAACCTATTTCTTAACACCCCCCTCAATGGATGTCGCGTAGTCAAATTGCAGCTGCAATGCCGCAAACAAGTACTCTCGTAACCCAAACTTCCACCGTGGAGTTAACTCTTGATTGATAGCTTCTGCAATGAAATATCGTTGAAACCGGTGTCCCCTTTCAGTGGTAAGCTTGTTAATGCAATATAATGCATGTGTATGCTACAAAGTTACTCTGCATCACAAAACATCGATTGAAACGCATCAAGGGCTCGTTCAAATCACACGTTGTGATATTACTGCTTTTCAGAAGGCGAACGGGATACGTTTACCTCAAAACAGAAACTCCCCCGTTCGATACTTTCCTCGTTTTCGCTAACATAGCAACAAAATAAACATCACACTTTGAATATTCAGAACCTCTACATGTAGGCTCCCAACTTGCTACTCAGCTTGAGGCTGTATCGATATTTTGGTGCCACTACTTAGGCACGCCCAATTCCGCAGGGAGAAGCACTCTATTGCTCCTACATACCACTCCCCGAATCGTTACGTGAAAAACGGTGATGGGCAACGTAAAGATAACAGCGATGTATGATCGGGAGACAAACGCTTTATAGTATTCAAACAAATCACTCAACCGGTCTTAGTTCGGAGCCCGAACGACTCTCTGGCGGATGGGGATGCACATCGTAGTTAAAAGAAACCGCATGCACTGATTTTCAAGAAATGTTTCAAATACGTCAGCTGGGAGTTCGATCCATTTAAGGGTTGATACTCATTGCGTCAGTATTCCTATGATCTTACCAAATACATGCAATAACAAATTATTACCAACAAATCAGTAGTGGTTGGCAGCAACGATGCGTACATCATCCGAAAGCAGCTAGTTTTTGTCATTAGTATCATACTATTATGTCACATCATTACACTTATGTCACAACATTACACTAAATACGTAAAACAACAAATCACTATCAACATCAATGGTGCGGAAACCATACGTACATTGCCGCACAATAGGTAATATCAAAACTGTAATGAAGAGCAGCAATAACATCAGTACTGCCGTAGACAACGTCACAAATAGGAGCACCCTAGATAGCACGGTAAGTTCAATACCACCTCATGTCCCTCGCCACGAACTATTACCACAACAGCACAGTAATAGCATACACGTGCTACGATAGAGGTAGCACCATTCGTCTGAACTGGTTTCTGGATGACGTGGCTCCTTAACTCGAAATCGTCGCAAACCGGTCATTTAATCTTCATGATTCTCGTTGTACACTTACGCGATAAGCTTTTTCATCCGGTAGCAGTTAAGTTTTTCTCCAAATCAGTTTTTGGGAGAGATCTTAAGCTCCTTAAGCGAGGAACATTAGAAAAAGAGGAGGGGCCCCTCTATCGCAGCATGCGTCAGTATCAATAAGTAACTCTTATATGTATCTTGAACAGCAACACTGCCCACGGCTGGCTATCATATGGACAATACGCACAAATAAATGATACAATAAAAACACAATGTAGTACCAATAAAACACATTTGCGAGCGGTAGGCCGATAAAATACCGAGAACAGTAGTCTGTCTAGAATCTACACGGGTGCTGTGAGCGGTGACCTTAAAGCAGTTGCTGTCCTGTGCCACAGCGTCTAGAAATACTGGGGTCCTCAAAACATTCATTCCACACGCCGATTTCGGAAGGTTTCGTTTCAGTTGAAACTGTCAACACCTATTTTCATGTTCTACTGCATTTTCCTTACATGGGCTTGTACGAAGTATAAGCCACCCAAAAAGGTTATCCTCAACACAGGAGCTGTGCTGCTCACCGCTGCCTCTGCTAGCAGCAACTATTATTTGCACTGCAACGTTGGAGAAATATGGGCTATCCAGCACATACTTAGCACTCCCCCTCAACGGAAAGTGCACGATGATACAATAAACGAAAACTTAGCACCCCCACTCAACTTAAAGCGCAAAATAAACGTTTACCAGAAATAATGATCGTGACAAATGACAACCAGTATTTGATGAGATTAGAAACTCAAACTCGACTGAATTGCCGATAATAGACGACTATGACAGGCACTTGTTGGAGTCGATGCGAGTACAACATAAACAATACTCACGAAATATTTCGGGAAAAATCAGGTACTTCTCCGTGATCACCTCGTCCAAGCACAGCTGTCGGGCTCCCCGGTCCTTGCTTCTGCGCCTGCCCCATTCTCATGAGCTCAGCAGGAATATCGTGTACAATGATGTCATCGTACCGCTCAGGGTGCACCGGTTGGCCTTTTTCCACGGAATTCGTGAAATCGGCCACCGGGATCAAACGTCGTTATATTCTGTTGGCTTCGATATCCTGGCCGGGCTCAAACTTCCTGGTGACTAGAATCAGGCGACGTACCCTTCTGACCTGCCTTGGTGTAATACGAGTACTTATTATACACATACCCATATCTGCGTCAGGCTGAAGCTGTGCAAGACCCCTGAAAATCACGCATCCGAGTCGGAGTCGGGCTGCTGAAATGTCGCACTGAGCTGCTGTGTGTAGCAGGGTCAGGGTAGAATCACGCGCCCAGGTCTAAGCCGGATCGCTGAAATCACGGCATCAAGATTTCTCGTGCCAATGGAAAAATTACGCGTTACTGCTGTGTCTAACAGTGTCCGTGCTGAAATGATGCGCCCGAGTCGAGCGGCAAAAATCACGAGCCCGAGTCGGAGTCGAGATGCTGATGATACAATGGAAAACTCACGCGTTACTGTTGTGCCCAGCATTGTATGTGTGCTGAATGATGCGCCCAAGTCGAGCATAAAAAAGTCACGAGCCCGAGTCGGAGTCGGGCTGCTGCTGCTGATACAATGGAAAAACCACGCTTTACTGCTGTGTGTAGCTGTGTCCGTGCTGACATGACGTTCCCAAGTCGGAGTCGAGCGGTAAAAACCACGAGATCGATGCATAATCGGGTCGTTGCAACCAGGGCACCGAGCTGTGTAGGGCCGCCGAAGATGACGCGCCCTAGTCGGAATCGGGCCGCTGAGATCAAAGCACCGAGCTGTGTCGTGTTGGTGATAGCGGCAGTGTGTATCGGCCGAGCTGCTGTAGATCATCTGATTGGATAGTTTGAATATTGAATTGTCAATTGTAGTAAGTTGATGCTGGATATTCTGGGAATACTCTTTGTGGTACTTCGGTAGGTTGTACACAAGTACGAGCTATGCAATGGACCGTAGGTGTGTGTGTCGGTACATTGGTATGTGGTACATTGGACACTTATGCAGTAGGAAGGTTCAGGCATTGTTGCTGTAGGTCTGACTATCGGGATATTATCACGTTAGGGGTACTGTTTGTGGTACGGGCAACAACCCGAGGGTTTTGTGGCACGTCTGAAAGTACATTAGGCCGTGTTCTGTGTTATGCGTGATCGGGTAGTTGCATAGCGTGATCCTGAGGGTGAGGTTGTGCGCGCCCACGAGCGCACCCACCCCGCTCACTCCACCTTGCCTACCTGTCTCAGAAGGGCAATTGCTCAATCATACAACATATTTTCCCCAGAAGCCACGAGTTTACCAACACGCTATAGCGTCAAAGGTGTCTACTACTCCGTCGTCCCCTTGGACTACACTAGACTGCTGTACGAGAGAGGCCTGATCAACCTGTCTCATCATGGCTGAACCGGGGACACCTGCGGGTGGCCGAGTTCAGAGTAATCCGCAGGATGTTCGTGAGAGGATGGTTTCCCTAGGGACGCAGTTGTCCCAACTTACGACACTAGTCACGTCGCTTGTTGATCAACAGAAGGAGCAAGTGGAGTCCTCTGTGTCTGCTGTCGCGCCGGGAGGCGGCGGAACAGAGTATGCTGGTGGTACGCATTCTACCGATGACGCTACTGGCGGGACCGCGGGAGGTACGGGCGGCGATGCCCAAGGCCTTGGCGTGTCCAGCATGGGGGTTGGGAGTAGTAGCCTTGCTGGCTCAGGCTTGAACCCTAATGTATTAGCTGTTAATCGTTCCTCTACTGGTGCTGCAAGCTTTGGTTCGATTGGGATTGGAAGTGGGGCTGTAGGTAGCCAGTCTTTCGTTCCCGGGACCGTAGGTAGGGCTCTCGGAAGCCAGTCCTCTGTTCCTCCCGAACCTTCTCCGTCGAGCAGGTGGTGGGAAAGTGTCACCAGTGGAAACAATCTGATTCCTGGGGCCGGCATTACTGATACAGGAGAGAAGTTGGGTGGGGGTCCTTTCAGAGTTCCCAAGGCTCCTGTTTTCGATGGGACAGACGTGTCTTACCCCTCATGGTCGCAGAATTTTCTGCTAAGTGCCCGGCACAACAATCTGTATGAGGCGTTTGTTTCCGAGACTGAGATTCCGATTGCTGACATTGGTTTCGACTTGACTCCCTGGGTAGAGAAAGGACTCAGTGTGGGTGTGCTGCGTCAGGCTGAGATGGCATGGCATGGTGGTGTCTGTTCGACTGCTTGAAGAAGAATAGTCTGAAAACTATGGTTCGCCACGCTGGTTCTTCCAGCAAGGGTTTTCGAGTGCTGAAAGATCATTTTCTACCGTTGAGCCAGAGTCAGATTCGTGTGCAGGAGGAGAAACTCAAATCACTGCGCATGCGTTCGAATTATAATCCCTCGATCATCTTTGCATCTGTGAGAGAGACGCTTGGTGTGCTTCAAATGCTGGAAGTCAAGAAATATGACAGAGAGGTGTGCAACCTGATGCTCGAGGGGCTGTCGCATGAATATAAGACTCTGCGTGAAACTTTGGTGGTGTTCTGCCCGAATGACCCGTCGTTCATAGAGACTAAAGTGCGTGAACGGTACCTCGATTTGCAGACTCAAGGTGGTCCGAAGAAACACAGTGTTGCTCTGATGTCTAGGCCTGAGAAGAAGAGTGCGAAGAAGCAGAACTACAAGTCAAGGTCTAACTCCGAGTCTGATTCATCTAAGAAAACGTCGTTTCAAGGGAAGTGTTTCAAGTGTGGGGAGGTCGGTCACGTGAAGAAGGACTGTCTGGCTCGAGTGATCGCTCATCCCTCCCAGACCGGATCATCCAAGGACGCCAAGAATGAAAACGGTGACATATCTGAGTTGTTAGTGCTTCTGTCCCAAACTGACTCGGACCTGAGGGATACCTGGAATGATACCATGGTGTTTCTGTCCCAAAATCTCTCAAACGATTGGAGTGATGACACGTATCTTGCATCGTGGTATGACTCTGTACTGGTGAATTGGGCGAATTCTTATGGTGCTGATATTCCAACACTGTATAGTGAAGTGGCGGACAGGATAAGGAACTATGTCGGTAGTGATCGTGCTATTCGTGATTCTATTCGTGAATATGCCACTCTCACCAAGAAGAGGTGTTTCGAAGATTGGTATGCAGACACAGGTACCGCTTTCCACATGACAGATTCTCTCTCGTGTATGAAGGATGTGAAGCCTTGCCACAAGAATGTAAAGGGAATTGGTGGCGTGACTTGTGAGGTAGCTCTTTCAGGAACTCTGGAATTGGCGTTCGTGTCTGCTGACAACGAGTTTTTGGTAGAGTTGAAGAATGTGCTGTACTGTCCCAAATTGGGGTACAACCTTTTTTCCCCTAGCGCAGAATTTGATGGCGAGTCATGGAATGGTCTTGGTGGTCCTCGTGGTGTGATGACTGCTTTCCATGGACATGTGACTTTTGAGAATTTCGATGGCATGCTTGTTGCGACTGCTTATCGTGTGGGTGATAACTCTATTGGATCCGTGTCGGCTGCCCTCACTCCTTCAAACCCCAAGCACGAAACGAGTATGGATGTGAATGACTTTCATAACATTTATGCTCACTCACATGAAGGATTGCTTCGTACTACTGCAAAGCGACTGGGTATCAAGTTGACTGGTAGCCTAGATGCTTGTACGGGATGTTCGATGTCGAAGGGCAATTAGAAAAGGGATTGCTCGTGAAACTAAATGTAGATCAGATAAAAACTTAGGGAGACTAATGTTGACCTGGGAGGGAAGAAGGCATAGAGGGAAAGTATTACCCCGTGATTGTGAAGGATGATTTCACAAGGCGTGCATGGATCTATTTCCTGAGAAGTAAATCAGACGCTGTGTTTAGTTCCGACCGCGCCGGTTAGCGTCGACTCACCCCGCTGGGCTGCCGAATGGCTTCTCTTTTAAGTTCGTGTATTATCGGTTGTCACACACCCGCGAGGGAAAGTTAACAGGAGGAACAGGAAAAGGAGTGAGAGCCTCGCGGCTCGTCACAGCACACACAGATCCAAGGACATGAACGAATAGCCCAAGAAACCATACTCCGAATCGACACGTAACTGTCACTGCTTTGCGGCGAGTCTACTCAAACACCCTCCCGGCTCGACACAATACCGTGACGAACCTATCATAGACATGTCTTGACGTATGTCTATTGCAAAGCAATGTACAAGGGGAAACCCGCCCCACGGATCAAAACCCCTTGCAAAAATACCAAAAATAAAAACTATTGTGCCAATTAAACATGACCACAATAGCCGCGCCTCCAAGATGAGAATTGAGGCGAAGACAAGAATACCAGAGATCGCCTACTCCTGCCATAGGCACGCTAAGGCCGCGACAGTAAATGCGAGATGGCATTGTCTCTCTCCGCATGACTTATTCATAATAATCACCCGACGCTAAACCAAAAAAAATTGAACAAATTACATCTGACCCAGAACAGAATCAAATGTAAGAGTTCATCAGGTAGTCCCTGTGCTCCCTGAAGATAGGGCCTACGAGCGCCTTCGTGAAAAGATCTGCCCGTTGTTCCGCTGTCGGAACATGTTCAACCGTGATCGTACCAGACGATACCAGCTCGCGAACGAAATGAAACCTCACATCAAGGTGCTTGGTTCTTGCAGAGCTGAATGGGTTGATCGCAAGGTTGATTGCCCCTTCGTTATCTACATATACCATAATTGTCTTCTCTACAAGCGATGGTGCTACGAACGAAGCTACCGATTTCGCGAATAGACCCTGCTTCACTCCATCACCGAGCGCACGGTACTCTGCCTTGGCGGTCGAAAGCGACGTGGTCTTGTGAGTCGAACTGAATCCGATAATCATGGAGTAACCTAGGCATACAGCTACCCCCGATACGGAACGCCTGTCGCCATCCTTCTCGGCAAAGTTTGAATCCGTGTACACCGACAATTCAAAGTCAGACTCAGGTTCCCTTTCGAACGTGAGGCTCAGGTCCTTGGTACCGAGCAAGTATCGAATAATCTGTAGCACCGCTGTCCAGTGCCTCTCGGTAGGGTTGTTCGCGTGGCGAGCTACAACACGCGTCGCATTCGCGAGCTCCATTCTTGACCAGACGACCAGCCATAGCAATGATCCGATGGCTTCCTTGTAAGGCCAATTTCCACTTGGTTCCCCTTCCTTCCTCGGTCCTAGGTCAGCACCGGCAGTGGCGGGGTATCGGGCAGTCGTTGTCATATCAAAACGTCTAGCCAATGTTTCGATGAATGTCCGCTGGTTGATTTTAGTTATCCCATCTTTTACGTTTTGGATAACCGCACACCCCGTGAAGAAGGTTAGTTCTCCCAGGTCAACCGTCGTGAAGTCCTCGTTGAGCGTTACAAGCAGCTTGTCAACCTCATCCCTAGGACCGGCTACAGCCATGTCGTCCACATGGACTGCCAGAACCAGTATTACCTCACCTTTCACAATCTTCCGAAAAACGCAAGGGTCGGCTTTGCACTGTTCCATGCCGTGTTTCGCTAGTTTCGTAACCAGCAAATTGTTCCACAAGGCACCGCTCTGTTTTAGGCCGTACAACGCCTTCTTGAGCTCTACGTATTTGCCAGACAGGTCACCGCAACCCCCAGGGAGCTTCATAATGACCTTATAGTCTAGCGTTGCTTGGGTAAACGCCTGTTTGACATCGAAATGAGACGTTGTGTACCCCTTGTGGTTCCCCCACACTAGCACAATCTTGACACTAGTAGTGGCGGGTGTAGGTGCGTATGTCTGGAGATAGTTCACGCCTTCCCGTTGCATAAACCCTTTTGCTACCAGCCTCGCTTTGGGTGTAGTAATGTATCCGTTTTGGTCGGACTTCAGTGATAACACCCACCTACCATCTACTGCTTTCTTCCCCTCCGGAAGGCCAGGTAAAACAGTAAATGTCCCATTCTTCACAATACCATCCATTTCCTTGTCCATAGCCCAAAGGTACGCGTCTTTGTATTTATATTTGTACACGCCAGCTACGGAGATCGGAGGTACTTCAGCTTCTGACAAAGGACCAGACGGCATTTCAATTTCAGACTCGGACTTCCCTGATTCCATGGTGACCAGGGCGATCTCGGGCTCGTCGATCGCGGTGTCGTGCATTAGCGAGAAGACGTTAGATGCTGACTCGTGGTCGTCAAAACCAGTCGCACTCGTTGCCAGCGAGTCCAGGAGATCATCGCATGCGTGGCCGTTAATGAACTCTTCTGCTTCTTGCATCTCTTCAGCCTCCAGTTCGCCGTTGATGAAGTCCGTCACCAGCGCCTTCATGTAGATCAGCAGGGCCGTATTGCCTCCAGTATTCGGTTCTTTGGGTACCTCTTGGAGGCGGTTGCGCACGGATCTCAATCTCGACGATGTGATCAGGTCACCGTGCCTACCCCAGCTCTGCAGCCGTCCCGCTTCACCTTTGGGCAGTTCGGGGGGGAGCGGTGCATAGCCGGCAAGATTGATGTCACCGGCGGAGTCACCGGCAGTGCCTCCACCGCCACCGTCGGCGCTGCCACCGTCGCCATGTCCGCTGCCACTGCTGCTGTTGTTGGTGTTGGTGTTGCTGCTGCTGCTGCTGCTGCTGCTGCTGCCGCCTCTGCGACTTCGGCTTCTGCGCTGGTTGCTGCTGCTCGGGGTGGTACCACCATCGTCCCCGAACGAACCTCCATGAGACACTGCCGCGGAGGGGGTGGTCCCCTGGAATGGAGTTCCTGTCGGCTCGGTCGTCTCCGGTGCTCTGCCGGCGGCGACGTTGACATCCTTGGCATTGTGTGTCTCGTCTTCCCACTCCACTGAGAGGTCGTCATCGCTGTCCAAAGCGTCATCATCCCCCCCACCTCCTTGAAGTGGTGTGCCCTCCCTGCCCCCGACGGCGGTCTCGTCGTCATGCCCCCTCCCTTCAACGGGTGTAGGGGGTGCCTGCTGATAGGCTGGCAAGGGGGCAGGGGTCGGGACATGATGCCAGGTGACATCACGGGTGAGGTGAATTTGGTTAGTTGCTTTCGACAGGATACGACATGTTCCCCTCGGATGGTTGTCTGCGGGCCCGAGATAAAATCCCGGTTCCGCTTGCGGGTCGCACTTGTGTTTTCTCTTCGTCTTGAAGAAACATGGTTGGAGCCACTGCACCAACGTCGGCGACGATGGTTTGCCGTGCCACATCTCGTAGGGAGATTTCATGTCTTTATTTGAGGTCGTAGCAGTGCGATTGAGATTGTCGCAGGCAAAATGATGAGCTTCAGCCCACAGCCGCTCCGTCGACGGCAAATCTTGACCGACGAAAGACGATTTTGCCTGGATCATCGACGTCTTGGCTAACTTCTCGATAAGTGCTAGCCCACGTTCTGCTACACCATTCACCTGCGGTGTGTTCGCTGACGTAAACTCGCGCTTGATTCCGTTTTTGTTGCAGATCTCTGCAAACTCTCCGTACATCAGTTCAGGCGCGTCATCAGAACGGATGATTCCTATCAGACCATCCTGGCTAGTATCAGCGATGTACTGAAGTAGCCTTGCCGGGGCTTCAGATTTTGATTTCATGAAGTATTCCCGCGACATTCGTGTGGCATCGTCACGAAAAATGATACCATACAGGCTTCCACCGACCGAAGCGACAGGCTTCTTCCCCGTCGAATCAACGAAAACTCTCCTGTTTTTCTTATCTGAACGAGAGTTTGTGGACTTGGGCACCGGTGCGCTGTACCCTTCCGCTGCTGAACATCCCACGCACGGGAGCAGCTTCACCCCAGGTTTCAGCTTGACGCCTTGCTGCTCCGCCGATTTCCTCAACAAACGGGGGTGGGTGTGGGAGATAGTGCGATGATAGTGGTTAATATGGTGGGCATACGCCCGGGTGTAAGAACTGCGCAGGCTATCTCGTTGCCATCCACCCTACGGCCATGTCCGACGTACATGTCCCCGTAAGGGGGCAATAGGATCTCTTGACCAGTATCTTTTTGGTGGATGGTGAGTCCGGGGTCATCGATACTAAACTTGTACCGATGTTTGACGGCCTTCGACACCGAAATGAGGTTGAAATCAAGCTCAGGTGAGAACCCTACTTCTTTGAACTCCATGCGCATGGCAGGTTGGCCATCGCCCGAAGGGAATTCGAGGGTAAGGTCGCCTAGACCTTTTATGCGAAGCAGTTTACCGCCACCAGCAACGCTAAGTTGCTTGTTGCATGGTCGGAAGTTAGTCATTTTCTCGGAGCTACGGGTAAAGATGCCCGAGGCTCCAGTATCAAAGTGCCAACGTTCCGATTGAACCCCGGCCTGCAGAGCCAGTTCCCCTACACCACCGATTGGACCACCATTATCACACTTGCCTGGTTGGTACCCACACCCTGCATGATCCAGCTCCACCGCCATAAACCCAGACGCGACGCAACTCGAAGTCGTCGATCCTGAATCTGAGACCGACTCCGGCGGTTCAGGTAGCTCTATCACCATGTTGGCGTGCATGTCGGTAGACGAAGGACACTTATCCTCGTCGTGCCCCCGACCGTTGCACCGCTTGCAGAGCTGTGTGGTGCAGTCGCGGGCGAAGTGGCCTCGAAGCCCACACTTGTAGCACTGCGGTCCCTTTGCCGCAGGCTTGTTGTCCTCAGCGCCGTTTCCGTCGCCGGACTTCTTCTTCTCGGCGTGCTTGCCTCCTCGGCCGCCTCCGCGGCCCCCGCGCTTCCCGCCAGGGTGTCCGCGTCCCCCGCCCCCACCACGCCCGTCAACAACGAGCGCATGGGCTGCGGAGTTCTTCTGCCTCCGAGAGCGCAGAAGGTTGTATTGGGATTCGATGGTATGTATCACCTCATCCCGGTCGAAGGGCAGTCTTCGACTCAGCTGCCGTATCTCGAAGTCGTACTCCGACACAGGCAGACCAGCAACAAACGTGCAGAGGGTGGTTTGTTCATCAACATCAATACCCGCAGTGTGCATTTTCATCACGTGTTCCTCGAGATTGTACAATCTCGGGATCGGGTCAACTCCCTTTTCGACTTTAAAATCACTGAGCGTCTTCCGCAGAGAGATTTGATCCCCGGTGCTCTTGGGGCAATAGTACTTCACAGTTTCTTCCCAACATTTTCCGGGGGACTTGCTCCGTTGGAAACGCCCGACATCTATTGTTAGGTGGAATGCCTGGGACAGGAAGAACCAGGCTCTAAGATGTCGTTCATAAACTAGTTCGGGCACTCCTTCCCGGAGGAAATCGCTCTTCGATTTGAGTTGGTCGCCGACGTCGAGATGAGACTCGGCGTACAGAACACTGTCGAAGTCCTGGAACTTCGCATACGTATGCACTTTCTGCTGAAAAATGTGAAACTGCTTTCTGTCTCGTAGCTGCGGTGGATTCATCTTCATGGGAGCTCGAAAAGATCTTCGGCTCCCGTGTGTCACAGCGGGCTCACCTTGGAGACCGTAGTCTCCGTCCAACCCGCTTTGGGCACTCCCTATTGATTGATCCTCTCGTGGACCAACCTCCATGGGCACAGAAGGGTTGACAGGGCCCACTCGGGATGTTGGTGACGCAGGATCTTCTACCTCGCCACTCGCAGCAGACGCCTCGTGCGCCTCCCCATCCGGACTTGTCTTGTCTTCTACACCTTGCTGGGCCATCATCTGGGCCAGCATCTTCATGGTCTGCTCGTGCTGAACGCGTTGTGCGTCAGGGGTTCCGCGGCTGCCCTCTCGGCCGCCGCGCGTGACTCCCTCTCTTCCGCCAGCTGCGCTCTCAGCTCGGCGAGTTGATCTTCCACAGAAATAGCCATGGTCTCACTTTGGTACCAACAATTCTAGAATGTTTAGTTCCGACCGCGCCGGTTAGCGTCGACTCACCCCGCTGGGCTGCCGAATGGCTTCTCTTTTAAGTTCGTGTATTATCGGTTGTCACACACCCGCGAGGAAAAGTTAACAGGAGGAACAGGAAAAGGAGTGAGAGCCTCGCGGCTCGTCACAGCACACACAGATCCAAGGACATGAACGAATAGCCCAAGAAACCATACTCCGAACCGACACGTAACTGTCACTGCTTTGCGGCGAGTCTACTCAAACACGCTGCGAGTGCCTTCCGGAGTTTTCTTGCTAGTGTGCGTGCTGATGGAATCCCATCATTGGTTGAGATTGTTAGATCTGACAATGGAGGCGAGTTTTCCGGTGGAGAATTTGCATCTGTGTGAAACGAGCTCTTGAATAAGCAAGAGTTCACCCCAGCTTACAGTCCTCAATACAACGGTGTTGCAGAGCGTGGCTTGGGATTGATAGAGGAGGCCGCAATGGCGGCTCGTGTTCAGGCGAAAGTTCAATTTGGGCATGTACAGTTACGTAAGACTGACAGACGCTGGGCTGAGGCAATGCACTGGGCTTGCGAGGCACTTAATCACACGGCTTGTTCTGCTAACCCCGATTCCAAGTCGCCGTATGAAATGTTGCATGGGGAAGCTCGTCCTGCTAAACCTTATCAATTTTTGAAACCGGCGTACTGCAAGTGGCAGCGACCGTCGAAGCTGTTTCCAAAGGGTGAGAGTTGCTTTTATGTCGGTCCTTCGAGAGACCACCCGCGTGATTGTCATAGAGTACTTATGAGGGCTGGGACTATTCAGGAAACAAGGGATGTAACGTGGGAGGCGTTGCCGTCACAACTCCCTCCACCGCAACCTCCGTTGCCGATAGAGATCGCGGAGGAGGGAGGGGAGGAAAGTGACAACGATGAAGAAGTCGAGGTATGGCCGCTTGTAGGGAGGGGAGTTGCCCACACACTGTTGCGAAATAACACGGCAGTGGTCCCCTCTGGTGAAGCAACGAACGAGGTAGTGGTCCCCCCTGGTGAAGCAGTCGATGTGGTTGAAAGTGTTGACGCAGAGAGTGTAGGTCGATCGCCGTTTGCCCCCTCTGTGCCATCTTCGCCCGTTCCCTCTGTGTCGTCTCCAGCACCTGAGTTCACCGATGGTGAGGGGCAGGGAGGGCAAGATGTGGGGGAACTAGAGTCGGTGGGTCCTGAAGAGCATGGTACAGAGTCTGTAGGGCCGGGAGGGCAGGAGGCAGAGGCAGAGGCATCTCCTCCAGTTGCTCGTCGTCCGCGGCATGTAGCTGAGCTAGCTGATTTCAACAACCCTGCGCGTGAGAATGATGAAGTAAGAGAAGGTAGAACTCGCGCGCAAACCCGTGCAGTTAACCAGCAGAATGTATCTGGCCTTGTGGCCACTCTAGGGCCGTCTGCGCAACAGAGATAATATATGCGCTGTTGGCGGAACAGAGAGCAGGTGACGCAGTGGAATTGCCGAAAGAACTAGTGCAAGACGTAGAGTCTGAGCCTGATAGAGCTATCAAGAAGCCCGGCAATCGAAGTACGCCACGATTTGGGATGGAGCTATGTCTGCAGAAGTTGAAGGCTTGATAAGGGCAGGAACGTTCACGTTAGCGGTAAAGATCCCAATAGGCTGTAACGTGATAGATGCTAGATGGGTTTTCAAATGGAAAGCAGACGAAACAGGAAAGATAGTGAAGGCCAAGGCTAGGCTTGTCGCGAAGGGCTTCAGGCAGAAGTATGGTGTAGACTATCTTGAGACTTTCTCGCCTACTGCAAATCCTGCATCAATTCGATTGTTGGTAGCATTGGCGTGCAAGTATGATTTGGAATTACTCCACTGGGACATTGAGCAGGCGTTTGTTCAGTCGGAGTTGGATCACGAGGTGTTCATGAAGTTGTCTCCTGGCTGTGGTTCGATATCAGGAAAGGTTGTCCGTCTGAACAAGAGTTTGTACGGATTGAAGCAGGCATCTAGAAAATTGTACAAGAGGCTAGTATCGGATCTAAAGAGGATTGGTTTCGAGCAGTCTCTGTGTGACCCCTATGTGCTGCGTTTCATGATGGGAGACGAGGTGATAGGAATGGTCGCGATTCACGTGGATGGCATTCTGTATGCAGGAACTAAGAGTCTTGCCAAGGTGGTTGTAGAAGCTCTAGGCGATTCTCTTTCTACGAAGAATTTGGGTGAGGTCAAGTTCTTTCTTGGTTGCGCATTTATTCGCGACCGCGAGGCTGGCATGATTGAGTTTTTTCAGGAGAGTTACATCAGGAGTGTGCTTGAGAGATTCAAAATTTGTCGCACCAGCTCGATCCCTGCTTCCCCTGCTAACGATAACAGGTCCGTGATGGAGGATGAGGAGGCAGGAGATGTGCCGTTCCGAGAGGTGGTGGGGTGCCTGATGTGGGTCGCCAATGGGACGAGGCCCGACATCTCGAATGCTGTGCGGGTGGTGGCGAGGCACTCTTATGAGCCAAAGAAGAGAGACTGGAAGGCAGCTCAGACGATTCTGAAATATCTTCTGGAAACGGCACATCTAACTCTGAAGTACAAGAGAGACAGTACGGTTGATGACGTAGGCACGTTGGTGTACGTAGATGCAGACTTTGCCAGCAAGGCCACTGACCGTAGATCAGTTTCGGGAGCACTAGTTATTGTGGCTGCCTGTCTTGTAGCTTGGCTTTCTTGGACGCAGAAATGCGTTTCGCAGTCGACTTCTGAGGCAGAGTATCTTGCGATGGGCGATTGTGTGAAGGAGTCTCTGTGACCGGAATGCTTCAGTTCTTGAGGCCTAGTGTAGAGCCTCGTAAAATTGACGTCCTTGAGGACAACGAGGGAGCGATTGCGCTTGCAGAGAATCCGCTTAGCTCGAGCAGGAGTAAGCACATCGACGTGAGGCACCACTTTCTTAGAAATCTGACCGAGGAGGGTGTGATCGAGATCACGCATGTTCCCAGCGAAAAACAACATGCGGACATCTTCACGAAGGCTCTGCCGACAAGTATTTTTGAAGTTGACCGTGACTTTGCATTGGGCTCTAGGAAGTAAGAGTCTGAATTATTTTTGTTTGTCATACTGCATGTTGTGGGTCTGGTAGATACAACAGCCCCTAGGGAGGGTGTCAGTGATAGCGGCAGTGTGTATCGGCCGAGCTGCTGTAGATCATCTGATTGGATAGTTTGAATATTGAATTGTCAATTGTAGTAAGCTGATGCTGGATATTCTGGGAATACTCTTTGTGGTACTTCGGTAGGTTGTACACAAGTACGAGCTATACATTGGACCGTAGGTGTGTGTGTCGGTACATTGGTATGTGGTACATTGGACACTTATCCAGTAGGAAGGTTCAGGTATTGTTGCTGTAGGTCTGACTATCGGGCTATTATCACGTTAGGGGTATTGTTTGTGGTACGGGCAACAACCCGAGGGTTTTGTGGCACGTCTGAAAGTACATTCGGCCGTGTTCTGTGTTATGCGTGATCGGGTAGTTGCATAGCGTGATCCTGAGGGTGAGGTTGTGCGCGCCCACGAGCGCACCCACCCTGCTCACTCCACCTTGCCTACCTGTCTCAGAAGGGCAATTGCTCAATCATACAACATCTTTTTCCCAGAAGCCACGAGTTTACCAACATGTCGGGCCCTTGAATATCATGCTGGACTACCGTGGGTGAATTCCTCTACTGCTGCTGATCCAGCTCCGGGTCCACCAAGGTTGGTTTTGGTTGGTCAAGCTTTGGTTCGTGAAGACGATGAAGAAGAAGCAATCACCCCATGCGTTGACGAGTAGAAGTGGTGGTTCGACCAGTGATTGATTGCTGGATAGTTGTAGTTACTGACAAACCCAGCAGGCTCGCAGAAAAAATGGGCCCAACGAGTGTATCTCGCCTGTGATACAATCCCCCGTAGTTTCCCCAGTGCAGTGCGTTAGTATGATACGGCACTAGACTCATAACCTATTGAAGACTAGGGCACTCTTACGTGGTCGACCGATGGCGGTCTTCAGGGGTTGCTCACAACGTCGTTGCGAGACGAACTCGACCATCACATATGGTGTAGAGAAGATATATATTTCCAGTTGAATAGGGGCGCTCGATGGCCCATTTATAGCATACTATTATAACCGATGAACGGGAAGACGCTCAGACGAGGTTGGGAAAAGTGAGCAGGAGAGGGGGTACTCCACCTGCTTCCTCGACGTCGAAAGAGTCGCTAGATTCCAAAACCCTATTTGACTGACGTCTAGATATCAACCATGCTCCAGAAGCCAATATACAGTTACGGGACTATCAGAAAACCCTCAAATAGTCCCAAAACACGATATACCGAGAACCCTCATTCTAGAACGTGAACTACAAGTACGCTACGAGTATTAGATGGCATTGTCACACCGACGAGCAACTCTGTAGGCTACGTACTACAGCTGTGGCACTGCAGCAAGCGCTAACATAGAGTTGTACATTCGCTACTGAACATTGATAATGATACTAGACTGATTTCGCCTATTTCTTAACACTTGGTGGTGGATTGCTCCTTCTGCACGAACCCTGGCCGGGCCAACCAACGGAACCCAGAGGTTGAGTTCCCACACTGTGCTGGGCGCTATCGACCCGGCGGAAATACTTTTTTCTCCCGGGTGTTTCGGAGTTGTAGATACATTGAGGATTGCTGGCCCGGGGATTGGACGCTATCCTCTCCGGGCGGCGCTAATTCTAAAACAAACCTCAGCCAATCAGCGATCGGTCGGTGGGATTCCACACCGTGCGGGGCGGTGCCAACCCGGGTAAACTCCGGTTTGGTCCCCTGTTTGTCGACGTGGTAGATATATGGAAATGTTTTGGTCCGGGGGTGGGACCCTATCCTCTCCGGGTGGTGCTGGCTCCATGTTCGCGCCCCAGCTAATCAGCGATCGGACGGTGGGGTTAAGGTTTTCACACTGTGCGGGGTAGTATCGACCAGGGGAGGTTACGTTTTCGTCCCCGGGTTGTCGGAGTTTTAGATGAATAGAAGGGTTCTTCCACCGGGAATGGGAATATTTCTTCCCCGGGTGGCGCTTTCTCTACATGTACAAGCCCCGGTCAATCAGCAACCACCCGGTGGCCTCAGGATTTCCACACCGTGCGGGGCAGGGATCAGTCAAGGAGAACTCTGTTTTCGTCCACGGGTTGTCGGAGATGTAGATGAATAGAAGGGCTTCTGAGCCGGTATCCCCCCCGAGTGTGGCGCTGGCTACATATATATATACCTCATCCACTCAGCGATCGGGCGGTGTAATTAGGACTTGTACGCCGTGCGAGGCGTTATAGACTCGAGGTATCTCCATATTCGTCCCCCTGTTGTTAGGAGTACAGAAGTATGGAAGAATATACGAACCGGGGATGGGACCTGATCCTTCGGCGGTGGCGCTGGTTCCTTGTACGAGCGCCAGTCAGTCAGCCACCAGCCACCAGCCAGTGGCGTCGGGTTTTCCACCACGTTTGGGGTGCTACCAACCCGGGTAAACACCGTTTTCGTCCCCGGGTTGTCGGAGTTGCAAATATACGGATGAATTTCTGAGTCGTGGGTGGGCCCTTATTCTCGCCGGGGGCGGAGGAACTGCCCCCTGTGGGTGCGCCTCTATCCTCCCCGAGTGGCGCTGGCTCTACGAGCTCAAGCTAGTTAGCGATTGACCAATTGGATTGGAGTTTCCATACCGTTAGGGGCGGTGCCAACACGGAAGAACTCTGCTTTCTTCGCCGGGTTGTCGGGGTTGTAGCGACATGGAAATGTTTCTGAACCGGGTATGGGGTCCTGCCCTGGTGGCGCTGGCTCGGTGCTGGCTCTATCCAATTAGCAATCCAGCGATTATAATTGGGGCTTCCACATCGTGCGGGGGGGAGCGGGGTCGACCCGGGAGATCATCTGCATCGTCCCTGGAATGTCGGCGTTTTGGAGATATAGAAGGATCTCTGAAACAGGGATGGAACCGGGTGAAGCACGACTGGGGGGGCTACCCCGAGTGACAACTCTATTAGCGCGTCCGGCGTCCCTCCATTAACTGGGTGCGGGCGCGGGGGGGGTAACTACGCCAGTGGGATTAGGGCTAGAAAAACGCTGTGTTCAAAGAAATTGTTGAATGCGCATCATGCACGCAAGGAGCATTTGCAGGTTTGGCGCGAAAAACATATATCTAAGTGTCCTATCTGTCCTGGGTGCCCAGTGCCCAACGAACTATCTAGAATTGTTGCCACTATCTTTCTTACCGTTATAACCAAGAAATTTGGAAGTACTACACGTGATATAATACGCTGTATATGGTACAGCCTGATATTTAAGCTATTTGATACTGGCACGCACGGACGCACGGTCTTGTGCGTTCGTGTTGTGCTCTCTTCGCTGGCCTCAGCGCCACAACATTGCGCATAGTGCTATACCTCTGCTTCATCTGACGTTGCTATCCTACATAGAATGACACCAGTTACGACACTGCCTGTGGTGCGCCATTCCAGCGTTCTTGACAGCCATCTGTGGTAATACGTACGTCCTCTTGTCTCACGATGCACGGACGAGTAGACTACAGCAGTATCAACATGTTGGAATCTGCAGATGATGCATGACACCCTCCTGACGAGCCTATTAATAGTTTATTTACTCACACTCGCACTGGATCAAATAATTATTCAGGTAGACTTTTCGGCAACGAATGAATGCTGGCTTTCTGGTGCCGGTCAGCGCAATAAGGGTCGCGCCCCCAGCTTGCCACGTCACCTTCAAATAGCCGAATCATCAGACCTCATAATGTAGGTAGGTCTTCGCAGACGCCGCCGACTCTGCTTCCAGGGTAAAGCTCTTTGTCCACGACGCCCGTCGCTCTGTGGCAACACGGCTACAGCCGTTAATCCAACATTTTCATACGTCAGAGAGGCCCGTCCCATCCCATGATGACGCCATTGAGCGCGCATGGAGTCACAAAACAAATGGGAGACGCAGGCTACACGGTAGGGCGGTAGCTATTGGGGCCTTTTTTCGCAGTCACTCGATGTCACTCGCGCGAGTGACCCGCCTGTTTCTTTGCGGTCGTAATCCCTACTCGTACTGTGGTTCAAATTCGCGATATGATTCCGGAATGGAATGGAAGCTACGTTGCGCGTAAAAAACAAACTACATTTTTTTTGTCCGTGAGGTACACAGTCATTCGTGCGAGTATGTATGATAGTATGTAGGGTATGATAGCTCAAACACGGCAGTGAAAATGGGGGTATGATACGATAGCATGATAGAGTATGATACTACAATACCGTGCCCTTGGTCGAGGAATGATGGTGCCGCCGGTGACAGAGTTGTGTCAACCACTCGTGCCCCGAGCCGGATTGCTGCGCCCTCCCTGCTCTCCGTACCCACAGCACAGAAATGAAAGCATAGCACCCCCGGGTAAAACATGCCGGGTGGCTCTTCTTTGCCGAGTAATAAGTAAACATGAATAAGAAATAGGGACCAAGGCTGGGTTTTTCTTTTTTGGGAGAAGGGGTATTCTGCACCAACCCCAGTGCAACGGCTCCCGGGTTTATCTGTACTGTATTCCTGTAAACGTCAACTTGCTTTTATGCTCTTGTTCCTCGGTATAACATTGTAGGTGTCCTGTCATGGTACTGCATGCATAGACTAGACTACCAGGTGCGACGTACCAGGTATACCAGCGGTAGACTATGGGAAGATCGCCCAAGAGGCCCGGATCTTCTAAGTCGGCTCAGCAGCATTATAATCGGATAGTCTGCGCCGTACCTACACTAGGTGATCTCTTTCAAGGAATCCCGCGATAAAGGAAAAACGGCATATAAGGGGCCTTACATTTCTGAGTACCGTTTGTCCTACTTGAATCGTCCCCTCCGGATGACGCAACACCCCATAAGGGGTCCCTCAAAAAGGACCACTGCGGGGTCTTCCGTTTGAAAAACACCAAGTACGTCACTATAAAAACGAGTTGCCTGGTATGTGCTATATCGGTATGTGCTCCCCACACTCCCCAAGTGCCAGTTAAACAGGGAATTGGTTCCACCTTAAGTTGAAATGGGTCCCACCATAATGGTCAATTTTGCAAGGAAATTCGGTTCATAAGGGACCATGTCGTAGAACGGCGCACGATCTGTTCTTTAAAGAGGGCCCAATACTGTATTCTTAGCACAAGCGACCGACCAAACTAGAGATTCCGTGCGTTACCTCTTCCAAGTGCAACCAGCCTACCACATAACCCGTGAGTCCGCGCTGTACCTGTTCCTACATCACCAAACATACGCGCTAGGGGGGTTACTTTTGGGGACTTGTTCAGAGGTTCGGAGCCACTTGCGCGAGTGAGCCCCCTGTTCCTTTGCAGTTTGAAAGTTTGTGCCGTTTTTGAATTTGCTATATGAATCTCCAATTGAATGGTTAACCACGCTTCGGCAAGAAAATAGCATGAACTCCTATTGTCCGTGGAAGTTCGGTCACTCGTGCGACGGGCTTAATTTCGGTAGTGAAAAAAGTGGGTGCCCCCCCTGTACCGTTCGTTGCCTTCGTCAATCCCAAGTGCAACCGGCTATGATAGGAGAGGCTGCACTCGGACACCACTTTCACTTTGCTTCTAAGGCTAAGATGACGAGAAGGGCCGCGAGGAGTATCCTGATGCCAAGCGTCCTCATCTTGGCCATGACAGTCATCGCCGGGGACGCTGCGGCAGAAAAAAGCAGGATCTGCCGAGGGAAGATGAGTGACGAGGCCCGGCCCTCGCTTCATTGGCGCTGGTGGGGTTATCGTTGCTTTGCCCGCCGAAATATGTCGAACCCCTCCTGCATATAGCATACCAGGTGCTTGTTTTGATTCGATGAAATATCATAGAACAAGGGAAGCAGCGAACACTAGCAAATGAGACTTTTGGTTTTTCCAATGCAGGATGGTCAAAACCGCACACGAGGTATGTACGAACTGCCGGAATTTGGAAGCGGACGATTTCGATACTCGTCTTTTGTGTCCTTGGCGAGGTCCACATACTTTTTGTCGGAGCGCGAATGTCATCGACACACATAGACTAGTCAATACCTGGTACACATTATGGAGGATCATCTGGCGTGACTTTTTAGTTCTGCTCACCTTGGCCGGAAGCAAAACTGCCCGTGCCCGACCTCGAAGCGCCTGGTGATGCGGCAATCGTACAACCCACCTTCCCTGCTCCCATTTTTGGCGCGGTGGTAAAAAAAATGTGCTTAGCGCGGATAGTCTTGAGCATGGGTTAGGAGCGGCATCGCCTGTCAACTTCCAGTATCCAGTAAAGCTCAATGAGTATCCTCCTTAGCTACCGCTTGGCTACAGTGGTATGTAGTACCTGACGCCATGCCCGAATTATTCCTTATTCGCACGGGGTGCTCGCATCCCACCGGGCTGCAGGCTTGTCACATAATCTCACAACATTTATTTGATGCCCTGCATCGATGATCGCGTTTTTTCCCAATTGGCTGCGCAGTCACCATTCCAAGTCGTTACGAAGTTGCATGGTTCATGTGTCTGGCAGTCGCTTGTTACAGCGGTTTGAACACCTGCCAGAGCCCGCCCAATGTTTATTTTATCAAGCATCATACAAGCTGGGCCGGCCAAGACGCTCAAAATAGACAAATAATATCGCTGTGTCCCGCTCAGTTTATCGAGTTCGGACCTGAAATTTTGACACGCGATTTAAAACAGGCTTGCCAAGACACTACTTGGCGAGCTAAAATCTAAAAATAAAAATCCGTTGACTTTTCGTCCATTTAATGATCATGGAAAACGTTTAGCTGGCCGTATGTCGGCAGTTTTTTTTTGTTTTTGAGCTCGCCAAGTACTGTTTTGGTGGGCTCGGTCCAAATCACGTGTCAAAATTTCAGGTCCTAACTTCAAAAATTGAGAGGTGCATGGCCAAGTTTCCACCGAAGTGCCTCTGCATACAAATTTACATATAATTCAGGGATTCATCCATAACTTTCGAACGAAAGTGACCCATGAAATGAAAAGCATATGTCCCTACTCCTCGTCCCAAGATGTACATGCCCGGAAAAATTAAGCCAATTCCATCCACTTTGTATTTCGAGCAATTTTAGAAAAAGCAACACAAACAGATCATGAAAAAAAATGCTCAAACTAGGAAACGTGAGTAGTGGCAAACACTTTTTTCGGCGCCAACTACGCAGATTCTCAAGCTGGAGGGCTTAAAATGACCACCGCATCTAGCTGATTACGAGGATATGCTCAGTTTGCAGTGGGTCATTGTCGTTCAAAAGATATGCCCGACTGACGGATTATGGGCTTCTTGGTCGGCCCAGCTTGTAGACTATTATACAGGCGTGTCGCTTTACAGTGTCGCGGTTCTGTTTTTCCTGTCTGTGGGCGTCAACAAACAGGTCTTTTGGGTTCCCTCCCGCCTCTCGTCTCTCAAATTATGTGCATTCGAGTACACACCTGGTACGCGGTATCAACGCGCAGTCCTGCTCATCTCACCTACAAGGTAAACGCGTTCAGAATGCATGCAGTCATCATTGCTACCGTCGCTTGCCACGGCTCTGTCACTGTCATATCGAACTTTTCCTCCTACTGTTGCGGTCTATGCATGCTTGCAGTGGGCGCCGTACAAAATCGTCATCATCAGATATATGATGCGTATCCCCATGGTGGTGAGGCAACAGAGGGTTACACACCGGAGCTGTTAAACTCGTAGGCTGGTGCTGATGCATTCGGTAGTTTGAAGAACGCAAGTGTTTGTTACACCATGGATGGGGCTACGAAAGGCTGAGAACGAAGAACCGCTGGGAGAACTACTCTAGAAAGTGAGAGAGTTTAGGCGAGGTTGTCTAAACCCTCCTGTCCCTCCGGGTGTTGTGCAGATTCTTACAGCATGGTCCGTTTACGACTTGTCACCGCTTTTCCTAACCCCAAGAGCTATGTAAAGCCTTTTCTAACTTTTGGTATCCGTTGCAGGGTGGACGGTAGCGGACAACGTGTTGCTCCTATGGGTACACGGGGGGGTCGGGGGCGAAATTCACATTCCGGGTAACAGAGGAGCTAGAACCGGGGGTGTGCGGGAATGGTAGATGTCAGCAAAAATCGAGGAAATGTGTTGGTCTACTCACTTGCTTCAACGTCGGTCACCTGCGTGCTACATAGGATTGTACAGACCAAACTTACGTTTGTTTGTGCAACATAGTCTGCGTCTTTCTGAGATTAACATTTCGAGTTACTAGCCTATATTCTCACTTAAATGTACTGGCATATAAAAAACTACTAGACTACAGTATGTACGACTGTATCGTACACCCAGGATGAAACGATCAACTTGCAGGCTGACAGATGACTTGGGCAACAACATTGGGTTCATTATCGTGGAAAAAGACGGGAGAGGGGACGACATTGTATGCTGCTGTTGGTATGTTGACATTGAACGTTTCTGTCCACTTCACGGCATCTAGCCCACCCAAGCCCCGCATATCGTGGTCTTCCCAGGTACAGGCACTTTCCATGGTCACAAACCGGAAGACCAATACGCTCATTCTCTATTTTACATTACGGCAGTATCCTCGTTCAACTAAACGAAGACAAGAAAAACCAGACGCAAAGTTCCTGGATACGTATGCACAGAACACAATCAAACCTCCCAACCAAAACTTGCAAGAACGATAAATCCTGCTTAATGCAAATAGACATTGTCATGCAAGATAAAACAAAGCTAAAAAATGATGTGGCTTGATAAACTGCAACTCTTGATTTTGCTTCAATACTAAAATACCCCCACGTCGAACACCATTGCTCCCCTCATTAAAAAAGCTGCAACTGCTGTAAAAGCAGCGCGAAACGGGCGAACGCCGACGATGGAGATGCCGCCCAACCATATCCCCATACGTCGTGCAATTTCGTATGTGACGTTCACACAACACGTGCTACAAGTAAGCTATTGAAGAAGGAACCTGGAAAGAAAAGCCTCTGATGTGTCTCGATAAGCGTTTGCTTACCTCATCAAGAAGCCTTTCGTTGAATTCTGCTTTTGGCGGACATATCCTTCCGAAAACCAGTTGCGCTAGTGACCACCTCACATCGTGGGCGGAATACTCTAGGCGATTTCTCCAGCGCAGGTTAGCGTACCATTCCATGCCGGATTCAAATCGAAAAATAAATGCAACACAAAAACTTTAAACAGCAAAATAACAAGGGGGTCACTCGCGCGAGTGATCCCGTTCTACTGCAAAAAACAAGACCCAAAAATGACCCTCCTACCGTAGCATGGGTCCCGACTAATCGCTCGTACAATGGGGGAGGTGAACAGCTCTTTATGAAAAGTTCTCTCCTTTATGATCATGACAAAAACCGAAAAGCACAAACCTAAACGGTAGGGAACACGTTTCGTCTGCTCTGGAGTTGTCACCAACGTACGCCCACCCACCGGAAAGACGTCCACTCGTTTCGGTGTTCAAATATTGTTACAACGCAAGCAACACTAGTCCCGTGTGCCTACCAATCCAGTCACTATCTGCCTTCACGTTCTAGCTACAACTAATCAAGGACTTCCCTCCCTGTAAAACGCCCACCCGTTTCGTTTCGTTATTCAAATATCGTTCCAACGCGAACAGCACCAGTCCCGTGTGCCCATCATCCAGTCACCATCTGTCTGCACGCGCCAACTGCAACTAACGAGGGCTCTCCCACGACTATTTTTGAAAACGTTATAATACTCTTACCACCTAGTCTAATTTGTTATGACAAAGCCCGAAAAACCTAAGAAAAAGGGAAAGTTAAAAAGAGAGGGTGGAAGCATTGAAGAAGAGAGCACCCTGTAAAACGATAAAAGTGTGAGTGAGAACGGGATAAAGCAGCCGGCTATATAGCAGGTATCTCTCTACCCCCCCCTTCCCTCCCTCCCCCCCCCCCGCAACTGCAACTACGCTCGACCAGCCGGTCCGTGACACGTTCATCTCGATACCAATTGTGCGTCAACACCAGTGCAGCGTCGTACCCTTACACGCTGAACATTGCTCGAACGTTAAGGCTCCCATTTTGGTCAAGGAGTGTTCCAAACGGCGACCGCCAGTTGGCACATCCGCCGCGCTGCAAGGAACGCTGCCCAGTGAACGGCAGCGTGCGTGCCGCGGAAGCCGTGATACTCCTGGAACAATTTCGTGACGAAGACGTGAGAGACGCGGGGGGAAGTGGGTATAATTCAATACACGGACCATGCCACGGTAGATGCCGTACGCACAGTTCGTACTATTAATGGGACCCTACCAGGGAGAGAGAGGCGCTACGCGAATAAATCACCCGCAAACTGACATTTCAAGTAGTGGTATGACAGATCGATGAACAATCCCATGGGCTACACATGTACAGTATAGATAATGTACGCGTAAATAAAAATCACGGAACTGCAATTATGTTTACGGTAGCTCATTACCAGTAGTTCCTTGGTTGAGGAGAGCAAGGCTAAGGTGGGTGAGTTACGTGTAGGGCTCGCGTGTGTGGTCGCCGTGTTTGTTTCAATCTCTGCTTGCCGGTTCCACGATATATTCACAGCCGCCACGATCATCGAAGTGTATGGTAGGTTGCGCAGCGCTGACATAGTAGTTTTAGGTTCGTTGTGGAGTGGGGTACAGGGCCATTCGCGCGAGGGGTCTGGTGAAAATAGAGGTATCCCCCTACTGTAGCCTTGGCCAGGAGCAATCAATCAGCCAGCAAGCCCCTTAACGAGGGGTGGCCTCTGCACTCAACAAGCAACAAGATTGAGGAAAATAATTTATCGATCTCGTTCTTGTAGAGTGATACGGATAATACATGGGCGTTGCAGACAGTTCGGCGACCAAGCGTCAGATCGTCGTCACAAAAAGCTGTTGGCACGAGGCTAGCCATGATTATTGATATCTCGTCGCGTTATTCCAAGCTACGACAACGCAATCCCGTTTTGTTCTCGAAAACGAAAATAGGCGATGAGAAGAGGCGTTTCCTATACACCGGTGGTCTCTCCAGAAGGCTGTTCAAGGGCGAGTATGGCCACTTCTAAGACTGGCATTAGAAGCCGATATTCCTGTGTAACCACCCTTCTCAGATAATGCCCATTGCAACACCATACGTGGCCCAGACCGCAATAGTTCCCACAGCGGCATAACACAAAGCCAGGTAATGAATCCGTTTTCACCAGCCGATTTATATTAATGTAAGCTGCCATTCATTTCTGATATTGAAATGGGTCAAAAGGTCTTTAGGCCGTGACGGAAGCAACCGCGAAGAAAGGGATCTTTGCAATAGAGAAGCAGGGGTATGGTTACCACGCACGCACACTTACGCACACACACGCACCTGGCATTCGCTGAGCAAATCGTCGTTGACCGTGTAGCTGGCCACTACGGTGACCAGCATCAGTCGCAGCATCGCCAGTCCGCCCTTGTCGTGCTTGCCGAGTGCGCTTCGCTTAACCTTTGCCCGTAAGTCATGATTCATGAGCGATTCCACACGTAGCGCGTGGGATGAGAAGGGTGAAGAATACAGTCGGTGGCCCTTGCGTATCCTCACACTTGATCCCTCGCTTGAAGGTACTAATACTATTAGTTATCGAGGAACGACGCGGGTTCATTCCTTATCCCACCTACATACACGAGATTTGAGCGACCAGGGTTTTAGCATTGTCTGCGCGTGAATAAATACGCGGTCATCTCCTTCCGTTGAAATACTTGTGCATGACGACCTCGTCTAGGGGACGTCAACACGGCGATGGTGTGCAGCACATTTGTGATTAAATTCCGCTCCTTTCGAAATCGTTTTAAGCCTACATTGATGTTGTTGATGAACGTTTGTCTCACCGCAGGAGTCAGCCAGTGCTTACGCGGTCCCAATGGCTCCTTTCCCCCGTCCCACGTTGAAATCCAAGACTTCATGTATAATATCAACACCTTGGGCACAAACGTCTTCGCCATAAGCTCCGCCTCTGATGAGAGGAAGAACACAGCTGTGCTGATTGCGGGATCACCCCTCGCCCACGAAAGCTCTTCAGGGAGTACCAGCGGGACGTCGTCTGTGCATCCCTCGACGCCCTTAATAATTGGAGTCACCTATGAATAAACGCGGGCGAAAGGAGGACGGCGTCCTTCGAACAGGTATTGCTTAGTGTTCAACAAGTGCAACACTTCACCGTCGCAGCTATTTCTACGGTTGGAGGGATCAACCCAATGCTGAAGCTACACCGCTGGTGCTGCCACGTGTTGATGTGGGCTGGCAGCGCAGGCTCAAGCGTCAAACGTGTCTCACCGAAACAGACGGCCAATCCAATCTGCTACGGACTAAGAGCTATGTAATCAAGTGACGGAGAACAAGCCGATGCTATTATTTATAACTGGGAGTGTATCTAATTGGTTTAGGTCTCTAATCTGAACATCCCTACACCTCATCCCAAACCCGATGGCCTAGGGACATAAAAACGTTTAGACTGAAAAACAGCAATGCCATACCGACGAGTTTGGATTAAAATGGCCCGTTATTTAGAAACAAAACGTTCAAAGCGTCTTATCTCTATCGTAGGTGACGCGCCTTATAACGCGTTATAACGCCTTATAACGAAGGTGCAACAAGAATAGGGTTGGAACGATATTGAGTAGTCCCTGAGATGATCAGCCTCGTCAGTCTGAATATTCGACCCAACTGCCCACCCCCCCTGCCGCTCCACGGGTCGGCATAGAACGTTTGGTTTCTACACCTTGTTAATCTCCTCGAGGACCTGCCCCGCGCGGACTTTGCCGTCTTGGTTGTCCATCATCCACGACATAAGTGAGCTCAGCAATCGCTGTATCACCGGGGAGGCCGGCTTGAACTTCATTAACATGCGAATCGCTGGCGGAAACGTTGGGCCAACTTCCGACTTTGAGACGAAGCTAACGAGACGGGAAAGGGGGGGCAGAAGGGGGGTGGCAAATGAGAGTCGAGTGCACCGTCAGAATATGGTGTTTGGTAGGCAGACTCACAACCAAAGCGTAAAGAGGGAAAACATATACACAGCGAGTGCACGGACATTTAACGGGGGGGGGGAACCAGCTGCCATAGCGGGTGGAAAGGGAGACAGGATAGGCGTCAAATTGCACCGGAAGGCTATCGTGCAGAGGGTGAGTACTAAAGATGTTGAGAGGTAGGTACAGTTGGCCATCGAGGTGTACCAAGGTGTGTATTGGCACACGAATGAAAGTGCAATGGGGAAGCATTGAAACGAGTGCTGCTTATATGTTTGGTGAGTGCTCGTGCTCATGGAGGGGCACATCAACGGAATACGCGAGAGAAATAATGCGCAGACTCGCAAGCAAGGAGGGTGGCGAAGCAAGAATATGATATCAAACAATCAGAACTGTGACTACGCACGCGTACAGAACAATCAAAAGCGTTGGGAGAGACGGAACAAATATACGCAATATAGAAAACACATTGCCTGTGCAAGACCGTTCTTATCTTGGGAGCTCAACTTCGAGCATTCGAGCACGCGCAAGACTACCAAGAGGGGACATTCTAACAGAGAGAACATCAACTATGCCAGCATCGTCAAATATTTCAACATCGTCAGCGCCAGGGTTCCGTCGGAGTCGAAGGCCTGCCGGAAACAAAACTGCTTCGTCCATTGGATCAATCGCAGGCACGCCCAAGACATCATGGTAGGACAGCACAGGCCATCCACGACAAACCACAACAGACCCAGGCTACGGTAGGGGGGTCCCCTTTTGGGCCTTTTATTTCAGTGACTAGGGGTCACTCGCGCGAGTAACCCATTTGTTCCTATGCGATATTACGTTTTCTTCATGTTTTACATTGACGAAATTAATCCGCAATGCAAAGGTAATCTAAGCTACGCCAAAACAAGTGCCTAAACCATCTTCATCCGTAGGGTACGGAGCCACTCGTGCGAGTGGCTCAAACACATCAGTGAAAATGGGGGTACCCCCCCTACCGTAGCCTTGGTCAACAATGGACGGGTCGATCGCGTCAACGCAGCGATCTTCCCCTGCACAGAAAAACACAGATAATTCGACACGGAGTCTGATGCCCTTCACACACTAGCAATAACGGTGACGCTGAAAGCTGTTATCCTCGTTATGCTGAAAAAGGGTGCACCCGGCATCAATGGCGACGGGCGGAAAGCCTGGGAGAAGATACAAGAAGCGGACCTCGCTAATGAGACTGCCCGCGGAATGGTAGGGTAACTCGAGGCAACGACCATGAGGTCAAACACGAACCACTACTTCACAGACCCGATAACTATGTGAACACAAAATGATGTTTGGGAAAAAGCCGCAGCCAACCGGCGGTTCATAAGACTTTTCATCTCAGGGATTTTGAGTTGGAAAATAAGAAAGCACAGACCTACTCATGTATCGGCGCCCGATCTTTGACCTCACTAAGACGAATACTGCAATGCGCTACCTATACGTAGGAGATTTTTCATTAAACAATGAAGCGAAGGTGAAGAAAGTTTTCGTTAAACGTCTGGCATGGTCACATCCATAATAACCGGTCGGCTTTTACAGCAGTTGTGCTTAACCTCAGGACATAGGTCGAGCCATGGTTTTATGTTGGCGACAACCAGCCCCAACAGCAAGAAATTTGTCAGAGGATTCACCCAGCAGGGACAAGGCAACAACAGCAACAGCAACCTATCTTGGACACGTTAATTCAGGAACGGGGGCGGTGCTAGGCCAAAGTTGGTGTCCTACCCACATGTTCGCGACTCACAATGACGACGGCTGCATATCAACAGGGCGCGTCACGGCCATAGCGCATTACCCATAACAAGGCGGCACTTACATTGCGTCTTTTTGTCAGCGTCTACAGGAACTGCGCTCCTGCTCACGACGACGATAAGCCAGGCTTCAATGGCGACTATTTCTTGCAGATAAATTGATGCTGATTGCTTTGACTGCCAGACAGGGCGTTCTTCCCGAGAGCGACAGCATGGCGATGCCGTTAGACAGTGGCACAATCGAACGCGTACGTATTGGACGGCGATAAAATCTCGGGTTGAAGGACCAGACAAAGAACTACGCGTTGATGAATGCGCCCAAGACAAGTGGCAAATGGCCCTTCCGGTAAGAAGAGAGTTACGCGATACTACAAACAGCATCCTCCACGGCACCATCGTAGAACGGAACATAGAGAAGCATTCCCAGCAGGAAAGTTCCATGCTGGGGCGCTGCGTGCTCTCATCTGTGCCAAATTAGCAATTGAGCGACACGTTACCGTACCACCACCGTCTTCGAGGAATAAAGCCTCCGCGGGCGGAAGGATGGCATCGTAGTGCCGTTACAGCAGTGGGTACGGGACTTGGCTCTGATCTTTGTTCGTAGTAGAGATTGATGCAGGCAGCGCATCAACATCATTTGCGATCGCTAGGGGCGTTATCACCTGGGATCGTCAAAGGTCCATATCATGACACCACCGGAGAATCTTGCCCTGGGGCCGCTGGAGCAGCAGCATGTGGGATCGACTTGTCATCATACCCTGAGGCCGTTTCGTCATCGCTACCAGTGCCGACCTGAGCATCACTATCTGGGGTCATTGGGTCACCACAGGTAGTCGGTCGATAGATACATCGAGCTTCATCCAGGGCCGAACCAGCTGTTCGCGGACTGCCTGACTCGCGTGCCCACAAGAGCCGGGCCATACCGAGGCCGAATCATAGCAGAACGGGGTTCACGCGAACGTAATGGCGAAAGTACAACCGCCGGAAACCCTGCAGAAAACTTGCGGCTTCCAATCACGACCGAGACTCAACTGCGACGCTCACGGCATTCGTGTACAACTGCAAACCTAACCCAGGTCTCCGCCTCTTCCTGAACAGGGAGTGTCCACTACACTCGGGACCAAGATTCAGACACAAAGGGAGAAATGACTTTTTGGGACGTAACTATATTAAGCCATTACGGGGGAAAGGAGGCTAGCTACCTCTCCAACATTACAGCGGGCGACTTGAGCTTCAGCGACGATAGCTTGCCGTAGAAAGTCACACAATCTCTTTGTATAGGACGAACACGCACTTCGACTGCGAGTGATGGTTTGTTCTGACTATTCCTATGGGTTCAATTTACCGATCATTTGAGGGTCCCAATCGGTAGTTCGTGGTCCTGTTGCATAAATGCTCTCGCACTTCTTCCCTATTGGCAACGCCCAATGATGTGCGCGTTTAGGAGATTGAGCCGGTGTGCAGACAGTATTAGGTGAAATATCTAGCTGAGTTAGTTATTAAGGTGGTTTCAAGTTTGAGTAGAAATTATGACATTACCCAAGTTTTGGGGAGCTGTGATGTTGATAGGTGTACTTCACTTCAACGGTGGCCTACCTTGTCGCTGATTGGTAAGATATAAGTTGACAATAGCTCGGGCCAGCGCACTTGCCATGAGAAGCATCGACCTCTACGACCAGGCATTGAGGAACTACTATGGCAAAACGCCCGAATAGTAGGGTTATAGAACATCTCATCATGTGTGGGCCACGATAGGGGTATAGCACCTCGCTTTGACCAAACCGTTTCTGACTGAAGGCCCGCAACTTCACAAGACCCAACATCGTTGGCTCTTCATTTCTGTTTCATGCAAAATATTTCGAGTTTATAGTCTAGACTAATTGTTTTGTTTGCATTCCGACAACGGGCAGCATGAATACTCCACAAAATGTCGAAGGATCACGAAATGGAGCCCACTACATCATTACAGTAAACTCACGACGAAAAAATCGTCATGTACCGCGAAAAGCTGTGGAACTGTTCGTCATCGGGTTGCACTTTTTAACCTTACGTGGAATATTGCTTTTGCGTTGCGATGCATGCAGCTCCCCTCCAGTGAGGAGTGTGAGGAATTTCGTGTATTCGATACCGTACTACAAGTTATTGTAGCATGCGTTTTTTATTATTTATTTTATCCTCCGGCGGATGGGGAAAAATAAAGCTCAAGCTTACCACACTTCCACGTATGTATGTTCATACGCGTCGTGTGTCGATTTAACTCGATTGCCTTCGCAATCCAGCGCTAGCTGGCGTGTCCTTCGGTTTCCCACTATAGCGATAGCGTGAGCTGTCCCCGTCATCTACAAGCAGAGCGTGTGTCTTGTGGTGTGGATCAAAGCCGGTTGAGCCCGCCTCTCTCGCTTTCGTATTCTTCTGCGTTCCTGCCCCCGAGAACGCCTAGCTCCAAAATCGAAGTATTTGTTCTGAATTACAGCCGAGACCAACAGCAATCCGACTGCTTCTCGTTCGATTGTCATCTCTGATTGGCCACGCACATCGCCGTCAGATAGACACAAGGTGATGCTACCCTATCCGTGTCCCCAGATATGCGATATTAATATATACTATGAACACTATGAATACTACTAATAGTAGAAGTTAGAGCCTGCCGCTTCGCCCCAATGGCGGAATGTGCATAGTGTGGTTGATTTTTAGCATGTATCGTTCCAACGATATATACGAAACGTATTAATGAGGGGCAGGAACAGCATGTACGCAACCGCGCAGAACACACCGGTAGCCGGCAATACGAGTACGGCTATCATATTGGCTACCGGTACTTGCGAACGTCGTGTTGTATTCTAGTTAATTAAGGGGGGAGGCAGATCCCTCGTAACTAGTGTGCAATTTCTACTCCCGTTTCGTGTCACAACCTTTCGTAAACTACAAAAAAAATGAAGTATGGCCCCAAACTAGATGAATCATCGCTGAAATGAACGTATCGGCGGGGGTAACAGGTCGCAGCATCAAAGCCAGCAAAAAACAGCAACATGACCAACAACACCTACACAGGTAACGAAAACGTCACCGCCAGGACTTTGTTTTGTTCGCCGGGGTTGGTAGAATCTAGATTAGTTTGAAAGTCAAAAACACCGCGTACCATATTATCTCTCGGGCGACATGATCATTATTCATCATTATTCATGTTCATGATGCATGCACACAGTTACGGCGCGCCGAAAAAGAGACAATTCAAAAGCATACATTACTTTTTGATCACAGTCATATTCGGTCCTCGTTAGGCAGCTTGCTATCAGGCAGATCTGCGTGATAGCGAAGACTGGCTTGCGTTTTTGTTTGAATCTAAATCTAGAATTACATCAACCTACAGATACTTGAGAGAGAAGAGAAGAGGCACCGTTCAGAATTGTCGTAATTTTAGACCAAACCTTCAAGCACTCCTGCCTGTGCACGTCATTGTGGGGCGATTATTGGATGATGCCCGGGGAAGTGTTGGGTTCACTGCAATAGAACGGTTAACACGAACTGAAAGAATGATAAGTTTGAAGTGAGTTTTGAGGCGTGTGAGACGTGTATATCGCAAAATGTGCCATCCTGTGGTTCCTTAGCGGGATGCGGCGCTTCATGGGTACCGGGTTCCCGCAACCCTTCGACCCCCCGTGGTGCGCAAAACGCCCCCCGCTGCGCGCACCTCAGGTCTAATCATGAGCCCGGTGTGCATGCGTCTGTACAGTACCCCTCGTGATTTTATTCTTGATCCATTCAAACGGCAACAACCTTACGTGCGCAGCCTCGGGAACAAATTACATCGCTGGAACGCAGCTGGAGAAGCGGGAGGAAAAAACGGTCGAGCTTCACGCTCAAACATACCGTTACGTGCAGTATCAATGCTCACCTGTCGACGACGCGGTTTTGGATAGCGAAGAGCATAGCCGTCCCTAGGACTTCCGGCACTTGCTCCCGCTTACCATCACCGACAAGAGGGGAGCAGCGGGGTGCAGGCGGAGGGGGGCTGATCGGCTGCTCTGCTAACGTCAACGCATTTGTGTGTTTCTTTCCACTCAAGTAATGCTTCTAGTGTAAGGGAGGCGCCATGTACATGAGCGTACGTGCTGAGTTCTAATTACTGCAACCGTTACGTACTGCACCACGAAATTGCAGCTCGCACTATCTCACCGTGCACGGCATGGTGTACTCCTGATCTTCTCGGTTGCGGTGGTCGATCGACCACGACGCAAGCCTGTGGTTTAGCGAATCTTGGCCGTCAACGATCGGAAATGCGGCGTGTGGATCTCTGGTCCGGTAAAAATGCTGCAAATCCTTGAAGGCGACGTCCTTCCCCTTAGCTGTGTGTAGGTATGCGCAGTGAACGCATTCGTTGGCAAGCGAGATGCCAAGGGCGACCACCTCCTTCTGGCTCCGGGAGAGCTATATGGGAGCAGCGCAGCGAGGCGGAACGGAGCCCGAGCAGATGAAACGCAGAATGTGCGGCGTCAGTCAGTTCCCTTCCCCTCAAGAAGGTATATATAAAACCGTTACTACACAGTTTGTATAAGGACCGCGGTTTAGGGTGAAAGACGCGTGCGCGTAATGCTGTCTTAGAATCCTGCCCGCAGTCGATCAACAGCGAAAACACAAAACAATGACAACCAGCCTCCGTACCATCTCGCTCCCTCTCTCCCTTAGAAAGAGAAAGATAGGGCGCAGATCACGCGATAATTTCGTGACGTAGGGCTGCTACTACAGTGTTTGATATATTTTGTCGTCGGCAACTGGCAAAGTGTTTTCGGAACAATGTGGTTGGAGTGCTGGGCTGTGACCATGACGATGCCAGAAAAGAAAACGCAAACTTAACGCAGAACATGTCCTGTTTTTTCATCATCAAAGGCGTGAATTTCTCCGGAGGGCACACGTCGTTGTCCACGGAAAGCCAGATAACATTTACGGCGATACGTTGGCAATGATACAGCCCTTGATCGACCTGCTGTACAGGCCAAACGTTCGCAGCAACCCGTGAGATTCTGCTAGGCTAGTGCGTACACCCGCTTCAAGCGAATAGTATGCTCTCTCCGCCATGCTAGGTTTGCATCCAGCGTAAACATCTGTAAATATTATAGTATTATGTTTGCTGATTCCTCGCCTATTGCTTGTGGTGTAATATCCATTCTTCAATGGAGAGGCTGTGAGTTTATTTTGAGGGTCCCGCAAAAAGACGCTGCCGATTTTCCATTTTTGAGACTTGTTGTGACCGCAGATTACACCGCGTGGTGCGCCGGATTTAGTGTCGAAAATATTTAACGCAACGCAGGGTCACAAAACATTTTCTCTTCCATTAGTCTATACATGTAAGATACCCCACAGGCAGCGGCCCGTCTACAGGCGAGGGGGCTACTCGGGCTTCCAATGCGAGCCCCCCCCCCGCTGGGATATTTACGACGATGACGAGGGTGCCAGAATATATACACCCAGATGACCCAAACTCCCATTATTCAGATTCGGAACTCCGTGGAGAGGGGACGGCAAAGTCCATACTAGAATCAAGCGCTACGAGAAGGTAGGGGATTGTCACTGTTCATACCCTCCCCCACGAACCCTTTCGCTATTGCTGTCTTCACTCGATCGTGCGGGTTGTTTTTCAGCCTTTTGGCCGGTCGGATACACCGCCTCAGATGAAACCGGTGCTCAAAAACCTGCAGATAGGCTTGACTGGCATTTCTGAACGGGCAGTGCGCCGCATTGGTGTCTGCGAAGGCATGGCGATGTGACGAAAACGTTTTTTTGGCCCTCGAGGGGCGGAGGGGAGATTAAGCTATTAATCCTGTGGACCATGCATTTTCTTCTCTTGGAGCTCTCGGCAATGACCGGGACAAAACCAGAATGCCACTACATAAATTTGTTGATACATTTGTGTTGCGGGTTTCTGCTTGTTGCAGGCGGAGTCCTGTCATAGGCCAATTGGGCAGGATAACCGTTTGGTTAAGTGGGAGCTGTATTCCCCAACGAACGAATGAACAAAATTTTCACATGCGGGATGGGCCGCAAGTTGTTTCTCCGACTAGACCCTTCAGACAGTACGAATGACCCTTGCCACGCACGACTGTACGTCTTTGTGCCGGACCTGAACCCGCTCCAACCGAAATAGCTACTCTCGGCCTGCCACGTTCGAAACGAGTCCTATATACAGCACCATTGTAGGATAGATCTTCGAGATGCCCAGAGATTGCACACGGGAAACCTGTCTACCTGCAGCTGTAAACTATTGTCCGCTCTGTCCGTCGTGGTGGTCAGCGGGCCAAAGCAGTGTTGTTTGCTGATAGAGGCGCTATTAATAGGCATACCGCTTTAGTGTGCCCCCACTCTACCCCGGTATTAGTCTAACAATTCATCGCTCCGAGGTTTAACGTCGAATTTCTTCGTACCGTTAGGGTTAGGGAACAAATGTGACACAAAACCCGAGCAAGAAGAGCTTCCAACCTTTTCCAGACACCGTCCTGAGATTCAAAACAAAACTCGTGGTTTGACTTTTTTGGGGTAATTGGAGTTTGAAGTAAATAAAACAATAAAAAAGTCTTGGGGCGAAACCCAAATCCAATTTTGGAGTTGATCCAACTTGATGTGGGATGTTCGCGGTGGGACAACACACCCGGGGCAGCATGGCCCGATATTTGGCCGCGCCGACACACCACAATCGAGGCGATAAAAGCGCGAACGTCAACGACATGCGACCAGAACAGTATCCCCGGCCAAGCCTACAGGCAACAGAAGCACCCTAGATCACCGTAATTCAAGCTTTCTGTAGGGCGGGTTATGTTGATGTTAATCGGGTTATTGGAGGCCTTATGTTGAAGTGGCTCGGGGTCACTCGTGCGCGCGACCCCCCCCCTGTTCCTTGCGTTCTTAATCTTTCGTACGGCTGCAATGTTGTTTGCGATATAAGAATCCCCCAGATGGAATGGTGAGCTATGCTGCGCGAAAACCAGTCAAATGTGTTATAAAAATCAAATTACACTCCAGCTGTAAGCTCGAAGATTCGGTCGAAACTCATTTTTGCACGCTGTGTGCGATACTCCGATGGTATTACTGGGTGTGTGTGTCCTCATTAGTCTAAGGATATAATTCGAAGTAAGTCGGCGACTCTCCTTGAAACTACAACAGTGTAGTATGTACCAGGGTCAACAAGGTGATGTTAGTCGGTCTGTGCGCGGAAACTATATACGAGTACATTGTGTCATATAGTCTAAGCTCTGTGTGCCTGCGAGGTAGAGAGTCACTGGTGCGAGAGAGCGGTCCAAACACAGACAGTACGTAGTGAAACTGGGGGTATGTGATACTATTAATACAATGATACTGCCATACCGTACCCTTGGTCCGTAGTCCGGCCGTGGCACCTCAAACACTGTTGTGACGGCCGCGATCCCAAATCTTTTCAAAAGCTTTCTCGGCCAAGCCGCACCAAAACGAACGAAAACCGAGCCAACGAGGCAAAAACACGAGTCTTCGCTCAAGCGTTTGTTTGATAGGGTCATCGACGTCGATGCGCCGTGAGAGGCGTTATGAGGCTTCCTGCACCAGCCCAAGAGACCCTGGGAGTGATGGTTCCTAGTCTGGGCCGCCAAAAGAAATAAGGGGCTGGCGGCGGCGCGCATGCCACGAGGCAAAACATTGCTGTTGTCTACTCTCGTCGGTGTTCGTCGGCAGGGCGTTATGCGAATTGCTACGTTATTCCGATATCCTACATATTTGAAGAACTATGCGTCCTTTCCTCGATAGGAACCAATCAGTTTGGAGCCATGCTTGTCCTGGATTGTTTGTGATGTATCGTTAAAGCTGGCCCATATGCGAGGACAACCACAGACAAGTTTCGGTTGTCGGCGTCTAAATGTTTCGAGTTTCGACTCCTTCGTTCATTGTTAAATATATTAAAAACGAAACTTCCAAATTCGTGAGCTGTGAGTCCAACAAATTTAGGGTCGATACTCATCTTTGCAAGCTGCATGTTACACCGGCAGCTCGTTTGTACTTTTAAAATATGTATTATCCTTTGAAAGCATATTTATTTGTTCATTCCTTGATTCGAAAATTGCATTAATTGTTAACCGTGGCGGTTCCTCCTATTAATAGAGAGACGACCTCTATGGTCACACACTACGCTCGAGATAAAGCTCGAACCACACACGTCATGTGGTGTGTCAACTCGACTCAAGTATACTCTCAATCCAGCGCTAGCTGGCGTATATTTCCGTTCTCGTGGCAATGACCACGCAAGCTGTCCCTACCGGCGGTCACCGTTACTACTATGTAACAACAGCAGCGCAAGGTTTCGTAGGATACGGACGAGTACGAGTATGTCTACCCGACTTCATGCCTCAGGATCAAGTGCGGTGGAGATATAGCCACGCGGAAAGTAACCCCTCCGCGCAGTGTAGGACTTGCGCAATTTCATCAATTAACAAACCCGGCTAATGAAAACAGCCTTCCGCCGGACTTGGCCCAGTTACGCCCCCCCCCTATCCCCTACCACCCTTCTGGCGTCGGCACGACTATAGTCTATATAGCTGTCTCATTTTTTAGACCCTCCAAGGTCCCTTTATCGGTTTTTGAAGGGCAGTCCTCGGTACTAAATTATTTTTTCGAGTCGGTTTTGGGCGGGACTCAAGTTTCACGGGAGTACATATTGTTGTAGTGTTTGGGCAGGATTCAGCACTCTCACGGGACACTCTCAACGGACATCCAGGATGGGATATCGTTTTCGCCGCAGCCGGTCGCCCCGGTGACGTATCAGGTTATCCTCGAGCCTGGCATAATAGGTCAGTTTCGTGAGTTCGAGCCCCGCCGAGTGCATATTCGTATAAATTCGTTGGGACTTTTTCTTGTGCACAAATTGACTCGCGGAAAGCGCGAGAGCGTGAGTTAGCAACACTCAAGATGAAAAATCGATGAGCAGTGGGATCTTGCTGAACCCTATGCGCGATAAAAATTGAAGGCAAGAACCGGGGGGAAGGAAGACACCTGTGACCACCGGCTTGTCCAGAAGCTGGAAAGTAAAAGTGTGAGAGAAAGAAGAAGAAAAAAATGGGTTTCGCGGTACTTGACAAGATGCATTTTGCGCGATCGCAGTAACCACGGGAAAGCACGGGATGGGGCCCGTTAGTACGGGACTCCGCGGTATTTCACGGACCGGATCCAGCTACCGGATCCAGCTAACACGGGACGCCACGGTAACATCGTGTTCCAGGTCGACCATTGTTAACACAATTATTGTGCGAGTGGTGTATCCGGCATACTCCACAGCAAGATCCAACCGATTAAACATCTCATGACAAAAAGTATGGCGGCGTGAATGCTACATCGGTTTTTTCATCTAGATTCAAGACGAGGAAACAAAGCAGAGCAACGAGTTAGGTTGTCTGTGGCCTGCCTGATACGCCAACAGCAAACACGTGAACACGCAGCCAAATATGACGAAGTAAACCAACGGGTACGGCGAGCAACGTAAGCCACCAAACCATAACGTAAACAGGACACAACTTCGTACAACACGAAATTGAATATTGCCATCGAAACCTTATGAGCAGCGGATCCCATGATTCGCGTGGAAAATCCCTAAAAAACACCAAAAAAAAAGGTAGATGGGCGTGCGCACAGCAATACTGTAATCGAACACGCGATTTTTAGCGGTTAGTATTTTTCGAGGAAAAAACTATGACCTACTGGTCAGACAATGATATGCTGCTGATCCCACCAACAATCGTAGGACAATTTTGAACGGCTTTGGGCACTTCAGATATCAACATTGCTGGGAGTTTGCACGTCACGGGACTAAGAAATCACGGGGATTTGATAATCATTTGCTGGGCTTGGTTAGACGGGATCGATATAATGATATAGTGATCGTATTGCAACCGCGGATCAGTTTGGACGGGATTTGCGATATCACAGCAGTCTGTGCGGGATCGATTTTGGACTGGAGCGAGATAAAATGTGTTCATGTATCGAGGAAAAAAACACAGTACGAGGACTGCGCTGACTGATGCTTGGCGGGTGGCTCGGGTTGCACATCGTCGAATCGCATAGATATGAGTGCTGTTATTGCATTCATTCACCTGTAGAATGTATGCAACTGTACAGAATCGGGGTTCAAGAACACTAGGTACCAGCTATTATATACAAGTATTACGGATAGGTTTTGTCTCGGGGGTATAAGGGGGGGTTGGCTAATAATCTACGTTCGGCCTCGTAACTTCGGCCTACTTGCTCAGGAGGTTTTCGATCTCCCGCCAATATTCACATTTTGAGGTCAACCTTCCGAAAATTGGAATAGTCCTAGAATCGCTGCAGGCAATGTCGGTCCGTCGCCAATACGCGTCGTATACCAACATTCTTTCGTCCAGTCATCGTTCAATATTTCGGATTTTCCGTTTTTTGTTTGGTATTTGTATGTTCATTAATTCGTACCAGGTATTTTAATGTATTTTTGTTGACAAGTATTGTTTTGCGCGAACCAGGTGCATCCGACTTTGAGTATACACCACGAATCTCCTGAAATCTGGTGCCCCTTGCCACACGACACGACCTCATCGTTCGATATGATAGTCCTTCCTTTGCAAACATATACTGGGTACGCAACACGTTTGAAGATCTATGTTTCAATGCATCCATCCTCCTCGTGTCGAGCAGCCATGAAACGTTTGTTAAATAAACACGCTGTTTTTTGGGGGGGGGCTATCGTAGAATCAGTGCTTTTTTTGTGGGGGGGCACCGTAGAATCAGTATGACATCTCTCCAACCACCTCCACCCAGCACCATCACCAGTGTCCATGCCGATGCTTCCAAGAGAGACGAGCTCTTCTGCGGTCACGACTTACGAGACGGAATTACACAATCAATGCACATTCAGCAAGGTGATTCGACCACGCATTTGACAGGCCGAAGGGACATAAAAAACAGCAGCTGCAGGATACTTCCAACACTCCGGATATTATTTCACAGCAGAGTGGTTGGAGCCTATCTACTATGCTGTGACCACGGACGGACTTTATTCTGCGCGTAAATGTGTTTGCAAAAATTTCTTGTTGCAACTGGCTGCTGTTGATGTTTACCCTGACAACATCCGAAGGACAAAGAAGCGGCAGGTGCATCAAGCAGCTTGCAAAGATGAGTATCGACCCTAAATTTGTTGAACTCGCAGCTTATGTGTTTGTAATATGTTTTTTCAAAATGTGAGAACCGTATGTAGCATTTCGTTTAAATTTGCGTCCCGGTGTCAGCCCTCACCCCTGGTACGTACGAGGTACATACGTACTACGCAATTACGAGCTACCAGGTAGTAATTTAGGCCTAAAGTCGTGAACAAACTCAAGTTCGTTTCGACCGACCCTCCATTGTCCTATGGAGGTGCGTTCGCGCTACTGGACGAACTGGTCGAAGCTAACTTTCTATCGTTTGTGTGTGTCGATGCTGCTATATGATGAGAATAAAGCATTCACGGCTAATTAACTTCCGTAACATTATATGGTTGGTATCATCACCACACTCTTGAACGGAAAAGTGTCGAGATGCCGTTGTGATCCCCCCCGCTGATCCCCCCCCGCCCCCGCCTCCTCCCTCTCCTGGCCACCGTACCCCCCTCCATATTTTCTCTTCTTTGATGCCTCATTCGCCACCGCCGACAACTTCATATTTTCTCTTTTTTGATGCCTCATTCGCTATACGCCGACAACATTACATCGTCAGATGGAAAATACATGAATGTTCTACAGCAGCAGCTGTTTTTTTTTTTTTTTCGTTTCGGGGTAAGCTGTCAGCGCTGTTACGAATAGGTACCAGAGGTTTAATTTAGGGCTAAATGTATTGATACAAAGACAAATTCGCCTAAACAAACGCTTCATTTGTCCGATGGTATTTTAATTTCGCTGAATTAGCGTTGCGTGCCAGCGCAGAAACCTTGTTGCAATGATCATCATCGGGATTCAAGGCCGCACCATGATGTGGCGATAGCATTCACGAGGTACCTCGTACTTGATAAGTTTTGCGCTCTGGGATCAACCCTTTTAGTATTACGCGCTTGTAACGTACGTATGATAGATGTTGTATTCACTTTGGGGTTACTATTACTAATTTAATGGTATCATGACCCCACAAAGCTTTCGATTCAACCAATCTTTCCGTTGTCCAATGGTGTTGGGATTTGCGTTCACTCAGCAGTTGGCGTCAGCGCATAAACCTATTATATAGGGCCTATGATGTACGTGGGCCACTTTTGGTGCCTGGTACCGGTATGCTTTATTTTTTGTTGATGGTCATGATACTCTTTAACTCCAGACTGGGGTCTGTCCTGCGTCCATGGACTTGGTTTATGCAGATTGATGTGTGGACAATCATCAACATGCGTTGCATCTAATATTTATTAGTAGTGCTCCATTATCGGGCCATCTACTGTGTGTGTGTGGGGGTGGGGTGGGGGGGTAGGGGTGAAGAGGGAAGCTTTAACACGCGTGTAGCCAGCAGATTGCAGTACAGTCGGCAGACTGCATGTTGAACCGGTCGCCCCGGTGGCGTAGTTATCCTCGAGCCTGGTGTAGGTCAGTTTCGTGAGTTCAAGCCCCGCCGAGTCAATACTCGTATGAATTCGTTGGGACTTCTTCTTGTGCAAATATTGACGTGCGGAAAGCGCGAGAGCGTGATTTAGCAACACTCGAGATGAAATATCGACGAGCAGTGGAATTGCTGAACCCTATGCGCGATAAAAATTGAAGGCAAAAACCGGGGGGAAGAAGGGACGACACCTGTGACCACGGCTTGTCCAGAAGCTGGAAAGCAGGAGTGTGAAGAGGGAAAAAAAAAAATGTCGTGTCGACACGCGTGGCACATTACGCGCCGCCCCTTGGGGCTTAGTCCAGCCGTCGCGCACATGAGGAGCACGCCCTCGGACCCAACACGGACGCTCGCCCACAACAAGCGGGGGGCACGGCGATCACATCGTGCTGCCCCCCATAGAACGAAAGGATATAACACCGGTACTTCTTGTATCATATATATTTATAGAGACGAACCAACGTTTGAGAAGATCCGAACAAAGACACCGAGCTGATGTGTATCATTGAGCTGAAGACACCGGTCGCCCTACGAGTGGTGTACAAATACAGTCTAGTGGTTCATAGTCGGCTTCAGATGTGCGTGTCTTGGAATGTATTTATGTGCACATGTACTACTGCTTACTGCAGCACCTGGCACGTACGCAGGCTGCCTTCAGCTTATATTTTCTTTTTGTTTTGGCGGATGCAAGACGTGCTACCATCGGCGATATAGCACGTGGGTGCTATTTCCATTTATTCTTCATACGTTTGCAACGTTACGTTGTTACGTTTGGTTTGCTTTAATTTACCTGGTTTCAGTTATTTAATTTCGTAGGGTTTTCTTCCGGTCCAACGTTACTGGAGCCTGTCTTGTGACCACGGAATTGAATATGTAGGAGTCAATGCGAGAAGAACAAACGACGACAGAGTACTCGGTCGAGTAGGTTCGCCCTAGAATGCTGCAAAGAGTAATACTGGTTTTGGTGTATTTAATTGTAGTCTATAGTCTAGTTGGTGAAAACGAAAAAAAAAGACTACCTGGTATTCTTTCTTCATGTGGAGCCTATATTGCGAGGCCCAGGTGCAGATTAGAAACTCGCTTCGCTCGAATAATAATACTACTACGTACGATAGATACTATAATACATACATCTGATGACGAAGGACAACCAACCAGTAACTTCCTGGCGACTTTTAGTACAGCCAATCTTTACTGGCGTATGAAACATACCTGGTACAGAATATGTATATAACCGGTCGCCCCAGTGGCGTATCAGGTTACCTTCGAGCCTGGTATAGGTAAGTTTCGCGAGTTCGAGCCCCGCCGAGCGCATACTCGTATAAATTCGTTGGGACTTTTTCATGTGGACAAATTGACTTGCGGAAAGCGCGAGAGCGTGAGTTAGCAACGCTCGATGAACAATCGACGAGCAGTGGGATTGCTGAACCCTATGCGCGATAAAAATTGAAGGCAAGAACCGGGGAGGAGAAGGGACGACACCTGTGACCACGGCTTGTCCAGAAGCTGGAAAGTAAACGTGTGCTAGAAAAAAAAAAAATGAACTACATTTTGTCGACGTTTAGTCTATATCGCGAAGATGTTTTTGGGGTGCCGATTCTTGGCCAAACTACTATATACCGGTCGCCCCGGTCACGTATCAGGTCCCCCTCGAGCCTGGTACTGGTCAGTTTCGTGAGTTCGAGTCCCATCGAGTGCATACGCGTATAAATTCGTTGGGACTTTTCTTGTGCACAAAATAACATGCGGAAAGCGAGAGAGCGTGATGAGTTTTTAGCAACACTCTCCATCGATGAAAAATCGTCGAGCAGTGGGGTTGCTGAACCCTATACGCGATAAAAATTGAAGGCAAGAACCGGGGTCGAGAAGGGACGAAACCTGTGACCACGTCTTGTCCAGAAACTGGGAAACGTAGAAGGTGTGAAAAAAAAAAGCACGAAGAACCACACTAACGGGGTTGTGTCTACTGTCTGATGCGATGTCTACGCCGCAGACCACGAAATGAAAACATCCACAGCCGGACGACCCGTTGGTCTTCTAGTGGTTACCCTCGAAATTCATCTTGCTATTAATATTAATCATCAATATTGTTCGAATCTCACGTGGGTCGGACTACGCGTATCAGGTATAGACTATTATAGACTAGACTCTAGTCTAGACTGTTGCGTTCATTTGCAAAAAATAATAAATAAAAAAGGAACCACAACCGCTAAATAAAAGAGCGAGTCGACGAGGAAAAGAATTGAGCGCAGTTCGAAGCGAGTGGACGAGAGGAAATAAATAGCTGGATTCTTCGTCTCGCGATAAAAACGACGTCTCGCGATAAAAACGAAGGCGCGCACCTCGTCAGGCACAACATAGCAATATAACCGTTCCGAAGTCAGCTGAGTTTACGCACGGAGGCGCATGGTCCAACAGGAGATCATGCTCCACGCACGGACGAGCAAGATACAGCTGCGCCAACCAAGGTCACACACACGCATTCCAACAACCGGAACGAAGGTCACATGTTCCACGCACAGATGCGCAAGATACAGCAACATCAGTGGGGAGGGGGAAGAAGAGAGCCTTCTTGGTGACCCCGGATAAGTCTGAGTTATACGTGTTTGATAGGGAGGGAGAAGGAGAAAGAAAAGTGCGAAGATAACAGCAGAAGGAGTGGTGGACGAAAAAGAAAAACCCTTCCAGTAATATTACGTATTAGTATAGTCTAGTGTTGGATGTTGAACGGTCGACTTGTTGAGAATCACATTTCCCCTTTTTCATCCAGACTTCAGCATCAAGAAGAACAAGCCAGCAAAAATCTGGAGTGTGTGTGTGTGTGTGTGTGTTCTTCACATTAAACCGTTCTTCTACTCGTCGACATCCAGCACACCCAGTGTCCGTACTGATTCTTCACCCTAGAAAGATCAGCTCTGTGGTCACAAGCCACAGAGCTGTACAAGGCACACAAGGCACAGCAGTGTGTAGTACAAGTTTTCTAGAGTACATTCGAAACGCACACTCGGGATGAAAATTTATTTCGGTTGCAGTCTTGACAGCGGCGGCAGCAGAAAATGCAGTACAGCAGTGCAGCACGGCAGGTCCATGTCACATTTGGTACATGCACCATGCCACTTCAGTCAGTAGTGTTGTTGCTGGCAAGAGCTGGCGTTTTCAGGCACTGGCGGTCATGATTTTGTTACGACTAGAACGAACCGATGTCGGTACGTGGACGTACGAGGTACATGTACTTAATGGTGAACAACAGAGCTACGCTGCTACGTGAAAGTCAATATCGTACGCCTTTTTGTCGACGAAACTTTCAGGCACTGGCGGTCATGATTTTGTTACGACTAAAACGAACCGATGTCGGTACGTGGACGTACGAGGTACATGTACTTTAATGGTGAACAGCAGAGCTACGCTGCTACGTGAAACTCAATATCGTACGCCTTTTTGTCGACGAAACTTCCGTCACACTGGTTGTTTCGATCGACCAGGAAGTATGAAGCACAACGGATCATACGTACCGTATGGCGTATCATATGTGCTGAACAATACAAAAAATGCTATATATAAATACATCTGTATTATGGTAAAATAGATGACACACATATGCATGATGTTCTGTCTTGTGCTGTTCTCTGCCGTCTGTGGAGGGAAAAACGCTGTACTAACTAGTACCTAGTGCTGTAGACTAGACTATACAGCAGCATCGCGTCTGCAAAGAAGACGATGTTTGTGGGGGGGGTATTTATTCTACACGCTATCCTCGCTGGGCTCACCAATCCTTTGTGGCGGTATGCCTCGGCGTTGACAGCCCAGAGCGCCGCTGAAAACCTCGGGTTGTGCATGCTCACGGACACCGCGTTTCTCGCCGGCACCGGTGGGTTGAAGCCCATCTCTCCAACGCTAAACTCGAAACAATGCTGTCGCTGGTAAGCGTTTAGGGCGACCTCTTCATCCGTTAGCCCCGGGGTGGTCGCGTCCGCCCATCGATCCAGGGTGTGGTTGCGTTCTTTCGCCAGCTTGTTGAGTGCCGCCCGGTGTTCGAGCGCCAACTGGTTTTCGTCACGGATCGTAGGCATGGCCAATGTCGGCGATGACGGTGGTGGCGGTGAAAGAGGGAGTGTCGCCCCTGAAAGCACAGTCACCCCATCTCCGGCATCATAACGGCCGTCTCCGACGCCCAGCGCGAGTTTATCCATGCAGGGGCGCGACGTGAAGCTAAATCAACCTGCCGCCTGTCGATAGCTTGACCGCCGGAGAATTCTACGAGGGCTTAGACAATATATACCTGATGGAAATAATGCTACAGGAAGATGCTGCGAACCCTGTGAGGTCGGAGAGCGGGGCGGCGGTCCAGCCTGCATGCAGTGCCAGTTGTTCGGTGGCAGCGAGGTTGATTATTTTGCTGTTATGTTGTTTTAGAAGACACGTCAGCTGTGATATCGATAATTTCGTGGACAGTCATCGTTGAAAGCGGTTGTTGAGTGATAGTGCGATCTCCGTATTTTGGTTGCCTATTAATAATGAAATCCAGCCCCTCGCTCCTTCACATAATACCTGCTGTTCAACTCTGTCGTCTATACGGCAGATACGTCACAGCAGTGACATCAGCCGGAGCCCTTCAGCTGCCTTCAAGCGCGGAACGTCCCGCCTCGATATCTAGACTAATGGTATATGATGGGCGTGTTCTAATGTTGCTATTAATTTAGTCTAGTCTACAGAGACTGCTGTACATCTCTTCATTATCTAGTCCTCATCTAGCACAACCAGCCGGTGTCGGTACCGATGCCTCCACTTTTTGAGAGAGACGCAGCAGCAGTAGTAGTAGTGTCCGTAGTCCGTACCCTGTGATATATGCGTGTACCACCTTGGGTTGTTTGTGTTTTCCCCTGGGGTATTCCTCAGCTCCAGAGTGACTGGAGCCTGTCCTGTGACCACGGACTTGATTATGCGAGTTTATGTGACAACAACAACAACAACAACCGATGCCTCCACTTATAGTCTAAATTGAAGAGAGACACGCACTTTGGTCACACAACCCACAACACACGTGTCCATGCGGGTAACCTAGAAGTGCCCTCACATAGTAGCGATCATGCATATACACTCTCTGCAAAATACCCGGTGCGTGGGAGGTATGTGTGTGTTGCTCTTCTTACCCAACGACATCAATCAGTACACCCAGAGTCCGTGCTGATTATTCATGCTAGAGAGATACAAATTCTGTGGTGTGTGTGTTTTCATATCAAAACGTGATTTCTACCCAACGACATCAGTACACCCGTAGTACGTACGTGCTGATTCATCCTAGAGATATACAAACTGTAAAACAGAGTAAACCAAACAAATCGCAACTCATCAAGGTGAAGCAAGTAAAATGCCAGCGTACCGGGTACGAGAGTACAACAAAATAAGCCAGACCCACGAAAAAAGATAAACACAGGAAAACAGAACAAAAACAAAGAAGGAATAAGAAGAGGAAAAACAAAACAAAACAAACCTACCCAAGCGACTGGCAGGTACTCTCAATGAAGAATGTGATGAAGATCGGAAAGGACACGAAAGGCTGCAAGAGGAACAACACACAAAAGTATTGAAGAGGAAAAGATACCTGATGCACGGACAAAACAACACGAAGAAGATAACTGCTGTTTTGTTTCACGGACAAAAACAACACTCACGACAGAAGAGGAAGAAGATGCCCAGCGAGCGAACAAAAGGAAAAAAGTAAGAGAAAAATAGAAAGGACGACAGCAAATCATCACTGCCGCTTTCGCGCTCCCCCCATCGACCTCATCGAAAACAAACAAAGCACTACTAGCTGTTGTAGGGGGTTCAGGGCTATAGTAGCACCCGCGCCACTTAATCAGTCGAACTGGTACCTTGCCACACGATCTACCATTCATTTCGTTTCTTCTGGCAGTCATCTACAGTTCTATCATCAGTACGGCTGCTCCCCCCCCCCCCGTCCCCCCGTTTTTCGCTGGCGTCCTCTGCTGTGAGGCGTTGCCAGCTCTTCTCCACTTCGCCCCTGTGCCATCTCGTCATGAAGCGGTCCGCCGCGTCGACGATCTCCCGGTGCCAGTTTCTACTCTTCTTAGGCGCCCTCGGCCATAGCACAGTCTCTATTCAGAACAGTACAGGAGAGCTATTCGTGGGTCTCTCGGTTGCTTCAAATACCCTGATGATGTAGTCTTCCAGACACTGGGCCTGGTTCTTTTCTGGTTGGCCACGTCCCGGGTTTACCCCACCAGCCATCGTCCCGAACATCACGCGATGGATCAGTCTGTTAGAAATGTGGTGGTGCCTGACCGATGACGGTCTTCAGAGGCTAACACAGAGTCGCGGCGAGACGAGCTCGAGCCTGACTGATGATGGTTTAGACGATGGTGGATCACTTTAAATGGGCTCTCGTTGGGCCAACAAAAACTTATGTCACTATGAACTGTCCAAGTCCAGATGCAGATGTGAGGAGTGAACTCGATGTGCAAGTACTCGTGTCTCGTCCTTTGTACTCTAACAAATTATCTCGTATGGTGGTATCCACTACATACGACACCCAGGTCAATCTTACGCACGTGACGTAGTAAACACTTCGATCTTAGGCACGTGACCTAGTCAACGCTTTGATCTTACGCACGTTACCCGTCAACGCGTTATTACTTGGTGGAACGCAGTACCATATATGTGTCCTCTTCCATACTAAAGAAAACAACTTCTATCACATGGTTCGACAGCTTACCCAGTACTCTGCATACACTCATTTGACTATGTAATGAACATCTAACTTTAACTGGTGGATTCCTTGTGAATCCTACTATTTAACACTCCTCCTCAGATGAAATTATCATACCAAATATGTTAGGCCATAGTCACCCTTACAGTATCCTGGTTTGAACCGTAGTTTGCGAAAATACCGTGCCAAAGTGTGGCATCTTTCTCTGCTCAGCTTTAATCTATTTTCCTTGCCTGAGGCATTATTTGCAGAAACAGGATCGTGTCACAGTGTATCCTCCTATTTCTGCTCAGCCTGTGTATGCTATGTTTAAGGTCCTCCGAAGACCATTTCACCGCCCCCCCCCGTTGGCCGGTAGGTTCTCTCCAGCGATATGGTATAACTCAGCTCTCACATCCTCAAATAAACCTGATCTAGTTGTACTCCGTACGCTGCACGACGAGCCACACGGAGCGGCTGGACCTTTTCCTCTACTCAAAAAACTCAATTTCGTATAACCAAATTGCTCTCCGAAAAAACTGACGATCAAAGTCCGTACCCTGAAATCAATATATAACTATCCTCAATCTGGAAAAAGAAAACGCATAAAATATTCATCAGAAATCCCGGTGATAGCAAAAAACTGTGTAGTCAAGCATCTTTGTCAAGACGTCTGCATGCTGATCATCCGACTCGACATGAGTAATAACAAACTCCCCCTCAAAAATAAGTTCCCGCAAAACGTGGTGTCGTACATCAATGTGCTTCGAGTTCGACGTGCACACTAGGTTTTGCGCTAGGTTCTTCGCTCCCTCGTTATCCTCGAAAACCGTAATGCACAACGTACCAAACCCCGAAAAAATAAAATTCCATACATACCGCTCCAAGTGACTTATCGGAGTAGTCTTCGACGCCTTGCTTGACGGTCCAGTTGGCGATCTCCGCCGCTGCCTCTTCTCTGTAGTTTTCTTCGAAGAAAAGAAACCTGCCGTACAAGCGTGTTCGCCGCTCTTGTCCCGTAGCTATACTGTCGTCGGAAATATCCCCGGTGTGAACCTCCTCGCGTTCCTGGTTGTCGGACATGGTGTAGATGTTGATAAAGTTATGTGTGATGACTACCTGTGGCTTCGTCCAAATGGCTCCTCCTGATCTCGATCCATCTTGCTGTCGAATTTCTGTATTTGTAAAAAATAGGAACATTGTCGTCACAACTTGGTATCCGTTCAGGTCGATCTTGGATTATTCCCTTTTTTCTTCGTCGCTTCTTGACGTGTACTCATTGTCGTCTTCATTGTGGAATCTCTTCCTTTGGGTCGATCTTGAGTTGCTCGTTTCTTCCTTAGATCTCGATTCTTGTGGTGTATGCCTCGATAAGGTTCAGTAGGTGCCGATGCGTGTTTTTCGTGAGGAACTTAGTCCCTACGTCTGCCAGTTGTTTCTGTGTTGCCACGTGGTGGATGTTGATTTCGCCGTTCTCGATTAGCTCCTTCAAGCAAAAGAAGCGCAGAGCGATGTGTTTCGTGCGAGAGCTGTAGGTGCTGTTTCCTGCTATGTGTAGGGCTCCGGTGTTGTCGCCAAAGAGCGGTACACTTTCAAACAGCTTTCTAAATCCCAGCTCTGCCATCATGTTGGATAGGTACACCGCCTCCTTGCTTGCGTGTGCCATTGAGATGAGTTTCACCTCAAGAGTCGACTGCGCCGTCACGTTCTGCAGCGCAGTCTTGAAGCTCAGTGGTCCTTCAGCATGAACAAGTAGCCGGAGGTTGACTTGCCGTTTTCAGGATTGTTTCCCCAGCTCGCATCGCAATACCCCGTCATTTACGAAACACCCTGTCTTGTACGTGATTGCCAGGCCCATATCTCCCTTTAGGTAGCGGAGAAGATGCTTTGCTGCTGTCATGTGTAGTTTGGATGGTTTGCTCATGGCTCGGGCCAGTTGGTTGACGGCGTAGGTGATATCGTAGCGCGTGCATTGGCTCAGGTACATCAGAGACCCCGTGATGGCCTGGTAAAGTTGGATGCCCGTAGAGTCTAGCAGCATCGTCCGTACAGGCTCTTCTTGAGTTTCATCACGTTGGGACGTCCAATTGTAGCTTCAAGAAATTCGTAGCCTGGAGTAGTCTTCACATACACCTCCTTCTGCACTTCGGCGTTTAGAAACGCCGTCTGTACATCAAGCTGGAATACTTTCCAGTCCTCGCTCGCAGCTATGGCAAGTGCCATGCGAATGCTCTGGATACGGCATACTGGTGCATATGTGCAGCCAAAGTCGATTCCCGGTACTTGTCCCCAGCCCTGAACCACAACTTTACCTTTCAGCGAGTGATCGGCTTTGACCTTAAAGACCCATTTGGCCCCGACCACCTTTTGCTCCGGTGGTACTGAGTCTGGAGATACCAGGTCGAAGACTGCGTGTTTCTGGAGGCTGTCCACTTCCTTGTTTGTGGCTTCTTTCCACTTGGTCGTCTGTGGCGATTCCATCGCCTCCTTGAACGTGTTCGGGATCGTAATGACCTCCCCATCCGAACTGTGCTCACAGACGGGGTTTTCAGTATCTAGGGCGTAGTCAAGGTATACTTCCATCCTGTGCTCTTGTGCCCCATCTGACCTGTGTTCTGTTTCACCTACCAGCGCGTATTCCATCGTGCTTTCTTTCTCGTGCGCTACCTCTGCGTCACTTACCATTGGGCTAGTGAGCAATCCCAGGTTACGCAGTTCTCGCTGCTGGTGAAGGTAGAGTCTTTTGCGTGAGACCGGACTTACGGCATATTTTGCGCGTGTGCCCAACCATGTTGCGCCTCCGAGTTCGTGGTCTGTCGGCCATGCTCCTGTCCTGATCGTTTCGAGCGTCTCGTCACTGCCGGGGCCTTCGGCTACCGGCTCCTCCTCGCCAGCTGATGTTGAGTGGTCCAGATTTCTACTCGTGAGCTTCGACACTTTCTTCAGGAGGCTGTCTATCTCTTCGCTGTACGTGATAAATATGTCTTGGGTGTTTTCTCCCAGCGAGCTGTCTTCGTGAGTACTGACGGCGTCGCCAGTGGTGTTGCCCCCTTTGGAATCAGCCAGCGTCGATGCTGGGGTCTCGATGAAGGCGACGTTGCGGCTCTCTGTCACTCGCGTCGTCTTGTTTCTATATATCTGGTATGCTGTGCTGTTCAAGCTGTACCCGCAGAGAACCCCTTCGCAGGTCTTGTTCTCGAGTTTGGGCAGCAGCAGCAGCAACAGCAGCAGCAGCAGTGCTAAGAAACGATTATGTCTCCCAGGTGTGACCAAGCCTGCATGTTCTACCGGATGCTTGTCGCCGTCCGTGTCGATGATTTTTCCTGAAATCGTACCGGTCGCTGTTCCCGGTAGAACGTGTCGTCCTGCGGTCAGTATCTTGTGGGGTTTCTCAAGTGGCTTGTAGTTTAGCAGCTTGTCCTTCAGACCCGGGTGAAGTTCATCATCAAAGTAGTGCCCGAATGTTCCACTATCCATCACCATGGTCAAGGTTTTCGGAGCAAGTCTGGGTGTGTCAGCACTAGTCTCCCTTCTCTCGGTTGGTTGCGCAGTTTCCTGAAACTCTGCTGATGGGGTCCACCCAGCCGTCACGAAGGCATACCCAAATTCGTCTTCTTCTTCCGTCGCCGTCGACTCAGTCGCTGTGTGAGCACTTTGTACTTCTCCCTGTGGTTGGTTCTCCGCATTGTGCTTCTCTTTCTGAGCGTTGCACTCGGCATCGCTGTGTGTCGTAGAGTTGTGTAGCGAGCACCATTTTGGTGTATCAGATCGCTTCTTCTTGCTGTTTGTGCAGTCTCGCTGCATGTGTCCGAATTCTTGGCAGTTGTAGCATCGTACCTTCCGTGATCCTTTGGTGGTTGTCATTGCCGCTCCTCTACCGGCTAGCTTGTGTACATGTCCTGGTCCCGAGAGTCGGTCGATGTACAAGTTTCTCATCATTGATTGAATCTCGTTAATGCCAAAGTTTGGGCTGTGAAAGCTCGTCATCTTTACGAACTCGTAGTCGTCGGTCAGGCCTTGCAATAAAATGTCTTCAAACCTCTCGTCCGAGATTTTTTCTCCCATTTCATGCAGCCGCCCTCGAATCTCCAATAACTTGATGGTATAGTCATCAGGATCTTGCCCTTCCTCCATCCGGAAGCTCACAAGCTTCTCGTAGCAGGCTCGACGTGCTTCCTTGCTGTTGCTGTTGTACTTGGTATACAACGCGTTCCACGCCTTCTGTCCGTGTCCCAGACCCCCCGCCGAAGTCCTGTCTTCATATTGCCGAACTAGTGTAGCTGCAGGGCCACTCGTGACAAGGTAAAGTACGGAGAAGAGGGTCTCGCACGCTCGCTTCCAGCGTTGAATTTCCACCAAATTCGTCGGAGTGTCCGGGGTGTCTCTGTCTGTGACTGCTGGTACCGGTTCAATCGATCCGTTCAGAACATCAAACACGTCTTTGTTTGACATAGACAAGACTACGCGGGTCTTTGAGCTTCATTCACGATAGTTCTCCGGTTTGGTCCCATCAAATCTGGGAATATTCCTTATGGTCGATGTCACGACGTTACCGGGCTCCTCCATGACTGCTCTAAGTGCGTTGCTTGCGCTGGCTCTGTACTGTCGTGTTTATTCTCGCGCTTGTAGCTCGATCCTGTCCGTGGGACGCCTGAGGCGTGCCGACCCGCTCGCCGGGCTTTCCTCTTCCCCTTTTTTTCAGCTCAATCTTGTACGCAGATCGCCTGAAGCGTGCCGGTCTGTCCACCGGGCTTCCTTTTCTCGTTCAGCTCGTTCTTGTACGCAGATCGCCTGAAGCGTGCCGGTCCGTCCGCCGGGCTTCCTATTCCCGTTCAGCTCGATCCTGTACGCAGATCGCCTGAAGCGTGCCGGTCCGTCCGCCGGGCTTCTCTTTCTCGTTCAGCTCGATCCTGTACGCAGATCGCCTGAAGCTTGCCGGTCCGTCCGCCGGGCTTCCTTTTCTCGTTCAGCTGGATCCTGTACGCAGATCGCCTGAAGCTTGCCGGTCTGTCCGCCGGGCTCCCTTTTTCTTCGTGCACGTTGTTCCAGTGCCGTTCGACTCGACTCACGTTTGGTTCCAAGTTTCTTGCGTGGTATTCCCGCAAAATCACCAGTCTTGTGCTCCACCGCAGGGGATGTTGATGCGCTGTGTGTTACACGCTAACGAGGCTCATAACCTGTTAGAAATGTGGTGGTGCCTGACCGATGACGGTCTTCAGAGGCTAACACAGAGTCGCGGCGAGACGAGCTCGAGCCTGACTGATGATGGTTTAGACGATGGTGGATCACTTTAAATGGGCTCTCGTTGGGCCAACAAAAACTTATGTCACTATGAACTGTCCAAGTCCAGATGCAGATGTGAGGAGTGAACTCGATGTGCAAGTACTCGTGTCTCGTCCTTTGTACTCTAACAAATTATCTCGTATGGTGGTATCCACTACATACGACACCCAGGTCAATCTTACGCACGTGACGTAGTAAACACTTCGATCTTAGGCACGTGACCTAGTCAACGCTTTGATCTTACGCACGTTACCCGTCAACGCGTTATTACTTGGTGGAACGCAGTACCATATATGTGTCCTCTTCCATACTAAAGAAAACAACTTCTATCACATGGTTCGACAGCTTACCCAGTACTCTGCATACACTCATTTGACTATGTAATGAACATCTAACTTTAACTGGTGGATTCCTTGTGAATCCTACTATTTAACACAGTCGCTTACTGGTCGTCTATTGTACGGTTCCGGCAAAGAGGAGGCGTCGTTTACGGATAGTCGTCCCAACGCTCGCACATTGTGCCTGCTTGAGAGCCTTGGCGTACGACATACGGTGGTGGTTGGTGCGTTGTCGGCGCTGAAAGCCACTATGGTCCTTAGGAGGAGGTTGTGGCGTACCGTTCGGAGTTTAGCGAAGTGCTCCATCCAGGCCGATAGCCCAAGTCACACACCCGTACAGCAGGGTCTCCGTGCGTTGGGTGTGCGAGCTGTCTATGGTTGAGCAGCGGTTCGTGCTGTGTGTCGAAGGGCTTGCTCTGAAGGGATCCGAAATATGAGAGCGGGCAGTTCTATGCACATGCTACATGACGTGGCGCCCATCGTTGAGATTCGGTCGGTGTTTGAAAAGGTGCGGGGCGTGAAGAGTCTCGGCCGAAGACGGTCCGCATGGTATGTTTTCCGACAGAAAGCGGTATGGGTCACGTCAGAAAGTGGTGACGGTCAAGATGAAAAGCCGCGGCAGGATGTACCGCGAGGAGTTGGTGTCAAAACCTGGTACGAGGCTGAGTTGTGACTCATCAGCGTCGCGGATCGGGGCCAACAATCTAGGTGTAATATGCTGTACCGCACGCTGGCGCGGAATGGTTACGGTATGCCGCTTTCGGTCGTCTGCTTTTTATATACCCTTGTGCGGTTGAGCTCTGGACCTCCGCGTGCTGTTAAGCTATGGACTTCTACTGTGCACGCTAGTGTTCATTGCACACTAGTAACAACGATGAATCAGATCAGCATGTGGTCGTGTTTCCACTGACGGCGCCTCAGTCGGACTGTGTGCGGTTCCCCTCAGTGGCAGGATGCAGGCACAAGAATCGGCGCGAGGACATATCTGTTGCGTATATCCTGTTATTTGGGAGTGTACCACTCAATGTCACCTTAGAGACGCATGGGGTTCGAATCTCCGCCATTACCAAAACGCAAAGGCTCGTGCGCTGGGGAACAATCACGTTTGTTCGGATTCCAACACGTTGGGCAACGTACACAGCTTGATACCAGAGAGCGTACGCCTTGATTGTGTCGGTAAGCACTGCGAAAAAGCGCTTGATAGAGCCCTGAGTAGGCCAAACGAAGTCCCACAATAGTTTTCACGGATATCATGGTCAGCGCCGACGTTTTCGTTGTTACCGCCCGTCGCAGGTTTGGTCGAGGTAACGGTGGTCTTCACGCCGAATCGACCTTCATATGGCCATGCACACTTGCCTCCGCTTACTCCCTCGAGTCATTTTCTATGGTGGCAACCTCGGGAAACTTTCAAGCGCTGACGCCACCTCTTTTTACGACATTTAATGACCCTAACAACGACGACAACGACGACGGCAAAGGCGTCGGCGATGTCAACAGCGACGAGGACGGCGGGTGGCCCATACGGAGGCATGGGCGCAGTGATTTCAGGAGTTATCGAGGCGGAAGAATTTGACATTGCATGGGATACTCGGCGACAAAACTACGGCAAGGGGGGTCCCTTTCGGGGCCTATTTTTGGGGATGGCTTGGTGTCACACGCGCGAGTGACCCCGCTGCTCCTCTTGCTCTCTTCGGCTGTCGTGCTGTACTTTAATTATTCTATATGAATCTCCAATATGGCTGACTACGCTGCTCCAAAACTAATCGCCTAAATTGGTTTGTCGTTGAGGTGCAGAGTCACGCGTGCGAGCGGCTCATGATAAAGGGGGTGCCCCCCCCACCGTGGCCTGTGTCCGGACTCTACTGGCGTCAAGAAGGGTGGTATGACGAGCGATCCCACCGTAGGGGTTGCAGTTGTTGGATTAACTAATAATATACCTGACAGAGCTCTGTCCGATTGAGCTCCGCTAGTGAGGAACTAGCGGTTGGTCATTGATCAAGTAATTTCACGAGGACATTCTTTGTTAGGGCTAAGGCATAGACTAGATGCACATTCGGGTTGTGCGAAAAAAAATCTCATCGAAGTCATTTTTCGGGTGATGTTGATGATGATGTTGACATGATATTGAGCTCCTTCCTCATGTTAGGAGCTCAGGAACTTTCTGCTGCATCCCTACCGTGGGATGATTCTGAGTACACCATTGGATCCGGCGATAGATTTATTGGTTGGCGGATCAAGAAGGCTCCGGCGAAAATTCGAACCGTGGAATGATTATGTTCAGTAGTAGTGTTTAATGCGACGTGAAAAATGGACTCTCAAAAACTCATGCACTGTTGTAACGAGCCGAATGCAGAAAGTCCATTGGCGGGCGTAGTTCTATACCTAGCGAGTCGCATTGCTTTCAGCGTGCACTTAGTAGACGGCGGTTCTCGTTCAGGCTTGGGTTTGGTGTTGCAGTGCCCCACCATGGCATCAAAATATATGCGCACTCCACAGGATTCTTCGGCAAGGGAAGAACGGCACGGGAAGGCCGTATACATAGAACACATACCAAATACGTTCACGGTTGTTCCCCGTTCCCACGATCTTGATCCCTGGCTTTGACACCGCCACGTTCACCCGATAGAGGACTGGCGCCGTTAACCACATGGCACAAATATTTTTCACGTGCGCGGCAAGTTGCGGTATCAACGCGCTCGCAATGAGTCAAAAGTTCCCGCCATACACAACAGCACCAGCAGCGGCGATTACAGCTCGAACGCTCACATGTCCATCGGCACAAGAAGTTGTACGCGTGAAAAAAAGACTTGACCCACGACGCGAACTCGCATGAACGAAACCTACCGATGGATTCCATGAATTGCTAGCAGTGCTTGATTGCGAAACACAATGATCAACCCCACAAGTCGCATCGCACGTGCTGTGTCGGTTCCGGTCCATCAACGGATACAAGCACCTCCTTCGTGCACAGTCACACTGCTGTGTAGCCGCAAGACTCCGTACGACTGTAGTGGTGCAACGTGGGTAGGAACAGAGGAGCTTGGGGACGCCCGGTGCCAAAGATGGTGTCGTCGATGCGCACATACGATGTTTTTCGGTCACAGGGGTTTCGGACGGAAGAGGCCGTGGACATGAAGGGAAAGGGCCCTAGTGACACGGTCGGAGTTACCACCGCCGGCGAATACCTTCGCTACACCGTGAATGTCTCAGAATACGGTACGAGGCACAACATACTCTTCAAAGTTCAATTTTTAGTCACCCCATGTTGAAAATTGGCGTGTTAATTGAAAGTATACACTTTCTGCTGGTTCACATGTGTGTACAGTATAGAGGGCTTGATCGCTACCATAGTAGACGCACCTTCACAGTAACTTGAACAATACTCTGCTGGGTGAGGCCCGCCGCATACGGTCATCCCTACCACAGCCAGGCATGCCGTTGCAGCGTTTCTACTCACTGTGTCCTCTCCTACATAATATTTTATCCGGCATAAACTCAGTCTATGGTAGGGTCGCGCGAAAATGCTGCCACAAATAGTAATGCGCACCTGGGGTGTGCCTCCTTACCCCACCCCGATCCTCCCCGTGCACAGTCAACGCGTTCGTTTTCGGTTTCCTGGTTGCTTCGAACAGAGACACCGCCTGCTTTCGGTCGTCTCCGGTGGAACCGGGTGTAATGAACACACCGTCTCGATCCCAGCGGGCTTGTCGAGGTGCCGAACACAGGAGCACGGACAACATACGCGACATTCGAACCGTTGCTGGACGCTACCAACCGTATGATGGCCGGTCTGTGACCTGGTATCACGTGATGTGAAATGGTCGTTCGTGGTTGTCGGTGATGATTCCTGCGTCTGGTTAAACTCTGGACCAGTCGTCCGCCTTGTTACCCGCCCAGTAATGATGCACATGTGGCGGCTCTGAATCTATGACAAAGTATGCAGAGGTGACACCATGTGCCTGTAAACAACGCGCTCGTCAGAACTAAAAACATATCTTGGAGATCAGTACGCGCACTCGGTCAAAATACGGAAACGAAGAAGCGATGGAAAGACCCAGTGGAGAAGAGGAGTAAAAAAAAGAGTATCGAAGGTGGGCGTGGCCATCGCCTGGTCATAGCAGCAAGCTGCACACATTGCGATTGAATGTACTCTACGTCTGCACTCGTAGCCGGCGGTCCGTCGAACAGCTAACGGCATTCTGAGGCATGCTATGGTAGGTATTGACAATTATTCTTCTGGTGTTCCTCATCTAAGCGGTATGCCTCAGATCAAAATAATTGATTATGAGAAAACTGGAAGTCACCCCGATGAACGATTCCACGGCCAACGTGTACAACGGAAAATATTTCAAAACAAGAATGGTATGCTACCATATTGAGTTAAGGGGCGCCCCGTCATTTGTATAATATTTTAGGCTGAAGGGCTACCCCCGTCGTAACACATGTCCTCCCTGATTCCGTGGCAAGGGATCGCTGCCCTGCTCTAATGCAAGCACCCCGACTAAAACCACTTGAATATATGCAGTATACCCAATACTACTGAACAACGAACACTTAAATCGTATCGCAGTAGATTTGGCACATCCTGTGTTCAGCGGAGTATCCAAACGTAACTAGTCGTAGTCGTGCGCGCTCTTGACTAAACGCACACCAGCTACGGGATATATCTATGGGAGTATCCAATTTTCCAGGCTTTACCCGGCAATTACTCTCGTTCTGTTGGTTGCACCATATGATACGCGTTGCAGTGACAGGCCCGGCCACCAAGGTGATAGTGGGCTTAACGCCGGTCATACCCAGATATGGCTGTGTTCACTTTCCAAAGACTTCAACATTGACGCTTTCACTTTGTATGGCAGAAGTCGAGGCCGTATCTAGTGATCGTAGCGGCCCACCTGCCGGCATTCACAGCATGATAGGTTCAATGGAGTTCGACCGGGCGCGGTTTGACGAGGGCTCTTCTTCTACCAACAAGCGAGCGGTAAACAGGTCTATCGATCGTTTCTACTTCGACGTACGTGTCGATTGGTGGATCGGCAACATGACCGCGATACATTGGTATGACTGTTACGAATCGGAGCCTGATTGGCGGAGTCAGTCTGGGATCAGGGTGGACATGCGAGTATATTCATGGCGAAGAAGACGAAGGTATCTAGCCTACTAGCATCGCAAGGTCCACACACAGGCTGAATAGGTAGCCCGCATCACGTATTCATAATGACTGACCTCCGTAGGTCCGATACGACCGAGTTCAGAAGGCGCTTGGGCGTTCCTCGGAGAAAGAGAGAGCAAGTCCCTTGTGCCAGTGCTCAAGATGGGAAGTCTCCCGAGAAGGTGGCGTGAAAATGGTAACTTGATTGCTGATCCGAAGGTTTATGAACGTGAACCCAAGGACTTGAGGAATTGTAGAATTAGAACTGGAATTCGAATTCTAAAGTATTGTTGTGGCAGGGTGGGGCAGCCACACCCGACTAAGGGAGGGGACGTAAATAGCGCGTCCCCTACTATAACAAAAACGCCTGTCATAGTAACTCTTGAAACTGTCACTGAACCGTAACATCCCCCCATTAGTACATACTGTACTATATGTACTAATTAACGGTAGCAGGGATAGTGACAACCGCGAGGTGACACACTCCCTTTGGCGAAAACTACCGGTGATATCTTTGAGTAGGTCGAACGGCCAACCGAAAATTACAAGAGGCAATTAGTGGCAAAACTCAAATAAAATCCACAGCTCTTCATAATTCTCACTGCGCGTTGGCTCGCGGCCCGACATCGGCTTGAGCGAAGGTAAACCCGGCTTCCGGGACAAACCCTTCGCTCCCCATCCCGAGAGCCCTAGAATTTAGACAACAACCGAAAACACCAAGTGACACTCGGACGTAAAATACTCTAAAAAAAAACCGTCCCTCGCTTGGTGTTCCCACTGTAGTTGCTGCCCGGCTCTCAACACCTACAGCGCGGGAAAAACCTGGCCATCCAGGAAAAAACCCATAGCGCAAAGCCCTACAACACCAAACTCACACAAACGCCACGGCACACCGCACGAACCCACTTGGGTGCTACCGAGCGCAGGGCCACCCTTCGACTACCAATCAGACCAGAACATCTAATCAGCCCGTCTCCAAACATTCAAACTTTAACTGGCTGTCAACTGGGGGCACGCTCTAAAATCGACAACACCATAACTTCCCCCCTAGCATAATGCGATGACAAGAGCCATATGCTATAGCAATACTGTGACTGTATGTATAGCCAAGGGTACAGAGCCGCAAAACTTTTCACCGAAATAATGACCTCGAGGATAGGCTAACAAACCGAAAACACAGGGGCCATAAGAGGGAAATCCTCGATAAAAACCCTCCCCCCTGCCTTTTCACTGCGTATTTGATCGCCTGACCACCATTCAATGGCTCAAAGTCCGTATGTGAACGAATTTGACGTGCATGAAAGCAGCACGAAACTCCACGGAACTGACTCGTCTACTCCTCTTTGAGTCTGCCCACGTACAATACAATTTTCCATCAAAATGCAACGTCGGTAACTCCGCAACATATCGCAAAAGGAACAAAAGCACGACGGGCAAATAATTATTAATCTTCGGCAAAAGCGGAACTCCGATGCGAGGCATCAAAGCACAAAAATAAGAAGAATCTGACACAAAAAACCTCAAACAAAGTGAACGGCATACAAAATAATCCACGAAAACGCAATGTCGGTAGCTCAACAATATACCGCAAAAGGAAGAAAAGCATGACGGGCAAAGAATCCTAAACCTTTGGCAAAAGCAGAACTTCGATGCCAGGTATCAAAGCACAAAAAGGTAGAATGTGACATAAACCGCAAACAAAGTAAACGGCTGAAGGTCGAGGATAAGCACGAAGCCCTCACCAAACAACCACTTGATAGTCTATTTAAATTCAACTCATACCCAAATAGTAAACACGACCCCGTCACTTCTCAAGAGACTATACCAACAGCCTATCCGAATCTTAAAGCAGTGCCGATCCTAGAAACAGGGCATACCCCCCATGAGCTGTGAAATAAAATCGACGCAGATGCCCAGGGGAAACACATACAACGAGCAAGAGCCCGATGAAATCCCATTGGTAACTCCGAAACGAAGCCATTACAATCGCAGAAAGATTGTAGCGACACAGACTGTCTGACAGCAGTTGAGCGTCCAAAGTAAGTCAAACAAGGCAAAACGCAAAACGAAACAACACGGCCAACAACAAACACAAAAACAAAACATAGCAGCCAACACGGCTATCGAACATAAAAAAACAAAGCAAAACGAAATAACACGGCCAACAGTAACCAACACCAGAAAAACGAAGAATAAAGACTGGCAAACCAAAACCGGCAAGTGGCCTGAAATCGACATGGAAGCCATTCCTGATTATTTCGAATGGAATTACGTACCGGAATCAAAACCAGGACCCAGAACCGAAACCAGTGCACTGAACGCAGCGTAGCCGACCATGGGAAAGTTCGGAGATACTCATCGATTTTTAAGCCGGGGAATTGTAGGCGTTGTACTTTTACCGGAGCTTTTCAGACCGATGTCTCGGGGTGGTTTCGTTTTTTTAAACCACAGAAAGCGAACGGAACTTCCGATAAGCATGTCGCGTGGTCTGTTGGCGTCTCGCGAAACGAAAGCTGGTCTCTCGTATTTCGGTATTGTTCGGCGTTGTCTTAGCCCTGCAACCCTCTTACGCCCAAACTAAATCCAACCTCTGCAGCACGGTGGATACGAGACATCGTACTTAAACAGTTAGTGCACGATGTATAATATACTTTAGTAGTTTCGGTTGATACTCGGCCATTTCGGTTAGCACGCGCGGCGGTCTGCCCAGACTCACTCAAACTCCAGGCCTATTGGCAGGGACAGATCGCGGACGCGTTGCCATCAAGGTTAAGGTGCGATCCGTGCCGGGTGCCCCTCGTGGTGGGCGCCTAAAGGGTTGATTCGGTGGGAGGTGATAAGAGACGTCCCCGGGCTTTTTGTCACAATTTCAAATGATCAAAAACCACCGTGATACCCATAGACTAGATATATATGCATATGTACCATTTTGATTTTTTTGCCTAGTCCGTCCCTTTTTCTCCGCCGGCGCAGAGTGTTTTTGTGTGCTTTCTTCTGCAATGCGATCAGACTACCCGTCGGTATATTATCAGCCGTGTGCCGGGCTCATGGGACGTCCGTGGCGCGAGCTATGGCCGCGGAAAGCCGCCGAGACCGGCTCTATTTCGCGGGGTACGAGACGCTTCTGTCCCCGGGCAACCACACACTAGACGTATTTAAGCCTCGAGGTTAGGTCTTAAGTACTTCCAACTGGAAGAGCTAGGCCATTCGATACTTCGACCTTAAACGCATAAAAAAAACAATATATGTCTAAAACTCGAAATAGTGGTCTCTTTCAGTACGCATAAAAAGAAAAGCCGAGGAAAGATCAAACTACTTGAAAATAGACTATGATATTTCTGCACTACTCCAGACGCAGATGGCAAGACGAGGATTTATGTCATCAGTCAGCACATGAGTGGGTGGAAACTTCGAGAAAGACCCTCCCCTGCCCATGCTGTGCGAGCTTGAACAAACGGCCAAAACAAATAACTGGTGCCTGGCAAAAACATTGAGTGCTTCGTACTCCATACTCGCTTCCTATGTAGGATACCTCGCAGGCGTCTGCCGCCTTCGGTGTGCCTCAGTGTGGCAGTCAGTACAGCAGCACAGCAGGACTGGCCCTCAACCCGGTTCAATTTCCACCCTCGAAATGTAGGCATCCGTCTTATTTTTCCTCGAGCTTTTGTCGTCTGAAATGCTGTTGTTTGCTGGAAAATACTCGGAAAATTGCTTCAAATATGCACTTGGGCCAAAATGTGCCCAAGTGCATATTTTGGGAAAATCCACATTTCACCGTGGTCTGCCGTGGTCGTTAGGTCGATAAAATAGACCTATTTTGTAGACATTTAAAACACGATAGGGCTTAATCTGGTTTAGAGCCTAAAATATAGGCATATCGTCAGGCTTAAATACGTCTACTACACACACGGTGGAACTTTAGTCCTCGCACGTACATCGGGGTGGCATCAAAATGTATTTGCGAGAGAATTTTCCCGCACTGCTAGACGCGGGCGCGGTGTATATGTACCCGCTGCAACGACGTGAACTATGTCATTACTGTGAGTTCTCCCTCACAATTGACACGGTGGTTACCATACAGCAGTAGCGAAACCTGTATACAGTAGGGCTCCCGGTTTAGCGGTTCCCTGTTTAGCGGTTGGACCCGATTTAGCGGTTCAAAATTCTGCTGACACCGCGGTACCCGCTTTAGCGGTTGTACAACCGCTAAATCGGATTGTTACCGGTTTAGCGGTTGTTTGGGGTCATTTCGGCTGGAATAGCGGTTGTGTACATACCCCGGGGAACGACGGGTCACTTTCTGCTGCAAACCTCGCCGGCACTCACACACACTTTCACAGCAGTATACAAACGGCCTACCCACTGCGGTTCGCAGCTACCCGTTCAAGGCGAAGATGTCCTTTCTCGCAGCGCATGCCTCTAGGCCAGCAAGGCAGACGGATATCCGCGCCATGTTTTCCAAGACGTAGTCGAGTGTACAGCAGTACTCTCCGAGGTTCCTGTAGAGTACGAAGTGTGAAGTACGAGTACACCACACTTTTTTTGTTTTGTGTTTCCTTAGAGTGTTTCAAGTCCAAACTCCGGGGCACACGCTGCGGTTTGTAGCAAGACGAGCAGGAGCGTACAGCAGTAGAAGGGGGGTTCCAGCAGGTGTTATGTGCACGTACAGTATGTTACCCGGATGCGGGTACACACAGGTGGTGGTTCTCTTCGCGATGCTTGATACGTTTCACCTAAGTTTTAATGTCTATCCCGCACTACCGCTGCTGTATTCGTACTACTGGTCCCGCGGCAATCATGCTGTACTGCTATATTCAGCAGCCACATATGACGCTATCTAGTTTTGATCGCAATGGCAACGCTACTTTCATTCCCAGTATATGGGCTTTTACCCGGTTTAGCGGTTGTAAACCGCTAAATTGGGACCCAGAATAGCGGTTATTAACCGCTAAACCGGTTTACCGGGCGGTCCCGGTTTAGCGGTTATTTCGCCCTTTGGCACTAGGGACCGCTAAACCGGGACCCCTACTGTAAAGAGATATAAAGTAGCAACACAACCCAAGCAAAAGTAACGATATGCACACAACAGACCATATCGGCAACAAACATCGGTATAAGCACGCGGGGAAAAATACTGGACACAGAAAACAAACAACAAATTGACACCAATGATTCCTCTAACAGCAGCGACAGCAGTACAAACCCATCAGACAGCGAAAATGATCAAGACAACAACAGCGGCAACAATAACAATTCTGGTCAATGGTCCATTTTTCCCGAGATTGGTGATGGTGCATGTTTATTAACATGTATCTCGCGTCGTGTGCACAACAACCCAGCTTTACATCACATCGTCCGTGCACATATTATTATTGCCCACATCACAACCAATTTGTACACCGTTATCCCAGGATCAGGTTTCAACACTTTCCACGACAGCATCTTAGCTGGAGCAAATCAAGGTCATGTAGATAATAAAGAATCGTTTGTCGGTGTAGACAATATATTTTTCTGAACGGAACAAACAACGCCAACGTGCCCGAAAAAGTTCCGTTTGTCTTGCAAAGTTCCGTCAGCAGCACCACCAGCAAGCAGCACGTAGTCCATAGACTCTAAGTTTACTGTGAGTTCTCCCTCACAATTGACACGGTGGTTACCATACAGCAGTAGCGAAACCTGTATAAAGAGATATAAAGTAGCAACACAACTCAAGCAAAAGTAACGATGTGCACAAAACAGACCATATCGGCAACAAACATCGGTATAAGCGCGCGGGGAAAAATACTGGACACAGAAAACACACAACAAATTGACACCACCAATGATTCCTCTAACAGCAGCGACAGCAGTACAAACCCATCAGACAGCGAAAATGATCAAGACAACAACAGCGGCAACAATAACAATTCTGGTCAATGGTCCATTATTCCCGAGATTGGTGATGGTGCATGTTTATTAAGATGTATCTCGCGTCGTGTGCACAACAACCCAGCTTTACATCACATCGTCCGTGCACATATTATTGCCCACATCACAACCAATTTGTACACCGTTATCCCCGGATCAGGTTTCAACACTTTCCACGACAGCATCTTAGCTGGAGCAAATCAAGAACTTGTGGAAGTCGCTGGATCTCAACCTACTACATATTCGAGTGTTGAAGAGTATCTCCACTTCATGTCACAGCCTTACGCATATGCTACAAACGTAGAATTAGTTGCTGCCACGCAGTTATACGGAGTGGACTTTCGAATAACTTATCACACCGAGCCTCAGCAATATCCCAACCCTCCCCCTCCAAAAGTCTGTGATATCTTATTATATTATCCACATTCTTTCCACTACTCACTACGCATCCCTCCGATATACACCTTCTGCATAAATACTTCATCATCATCAGTTGTAGTCATTCGACTTGCGTCGCCCCCGGGAGGCACGTGTCCACCTCCCGAAGGGGAACCTTGTATGCATATGTACCATTTTGATTTTTTTGCCTAGTCCGTCCCTTCTTCTCCGCCGGCGCAGAGTTTTTTGGTGTGCTTTCTTCTGCAATGCGATCAGACTACCCGTCGGTATATTATCAGCCGTGTGCCGGGCTCATGGGACGTCCGTGGCGCGAGCTATGGCCGCGGAAAGCCGCCGAGACTGGCTCTATTTTGCGGGGTATGAGACACTTCTGTCCCCGGGCAACCACACACTAGACGTATTTAAGCCTCGAGGTCAGGTCTTAAGTACTTCCAACTGGAAGAGCTAGGCCATTCGATATTTCGACCTTAAACGCATAAAAAAAACACCATATGTCTAAAACTCGAAATAGTGGTCTCTTTCAGTACGCATAAAAAAAAAAGCCGAGGAAAGATCAAACTACTTGAAAATTGACTATGATATTTCTGCACTACTCCAGACGCAGATGGCAGGACGAGGATTTATGTCATCAGTCAGAACATGAGTGGGTGGAAACTTCGAGAAAGACCCTCCCCTGCCCATGCTGTGCGAGCTTGAACAAACGACCAAAACAAATAACTGGTGCCTGGCAAAAACATTGAGTGCTTCGTACTCCATACTCGCTTCATATGTAGGATACCTCGCAGGCGTCTGCTGCCTTCGGTGTGCCTCAGTGTGGCAGTCAGTACAGCAGCACAGCAGGACTGGCCCTCAACCCGGTTCAATTTCCACCCTCGAAATGTAGGCATCCGTCTGATGCTTTCCTCGAGCTTTTGTCGTCTGAAATGCTGTTGTTTGCTGGAAAATACTCGGAAAATTGCTTCAAATATGCACTTGGGCCAAAATGTGCCCAAGTGCATATTTTGGGAAAATCCACATCTCACCGTGGTCTGCCGTGGTCGTTAGGTCGATAAAATAGACCTATTTTGTAGACATTTAAAACACGATAGGGCTTAATTTGGTTTAGAGCCTAAAAAATATAGGCATATCGTCAGGCTTAAATACGTCTACTACACACACGGTGGAACTTTAGTCCTCGCACGTACATCGGGGTGGCATCAAAATGTATTTGCGAGAGAATTTTCCCGCACTGCTAGACGCGGGCGCGGTGTATATGTACCCGCTGCAACGACGTGAACTATGTCATTACTGTGAGTTCTCCCTCACAATTGACACGGTGGTTACCATACAGCAGTAGCGAAACCTGTATAAAGAGATATAAAGTAGCAACACAACCCAAGCAAAAGTAACGATGTGCACACAACAGACCATATCGGCAACAAACATCGGTATAAGCACGCGGGGAAAAATACTGGACACAGAAAACAAACAACAAATTGACACCAATGATTCCTCTAACAACAGCAGCGACAGCAGTACAAACCCATCAGACAGCGAAAATGATCAAGACAACAACAGCGGCAACAATAACAATTCTGGTCAATGGTCCATTATTCCCGAGATTGGTGATGGTGCATGTTTATTAAGATGTATCTCGCGTCGTGTGCACAACAACCCAGCTTTACATCACATCGTCCGTGCACATATTATTGCCCACATTACAACCAATTTGTACACCGTTATCCCAGGATCGGGTTTCAACACTTTCCACGACAGCATCTTAGCTGGAGCAAATCAAGGTCATGTAGATAATAAAGAATCATTTGTCGGTGTAGACAATATCTTTTTCTGAACGAAACAAACAACGCCAACGTGCCCGAAAAAGTTCTGTTTGTCTTGCAAAGTTCCGTCAGCAGCACCACCAGCAAGCAGCACGTAGTCCATAGACTCTTAAGTTTACTGTGAGTTCTCCCTCACAATTGACACGGTGGTTACCATACAGCAGTAGCGAAACCTGTATAAAGAGATATAAAGTAGCAACACAACCCAAGCAAAAGTAACGATGTGCACACAACAGACCATATCGGCAACAAACATCGGTATAAGCGCGCGGGGAAAAATACTGGACACAGAAAACACTCAACAAATTGACACCAATGATTCCTCTAACAGCAGCGACAGCAGTACAAACCCATCAGACAGCGAAAATGATCAAGACAACAACAGCGGCAACAATAACAATTCTGGTCAATGGTCCATTATTCCCGAGATTGGTGATGGTGCATGTTTATTAAGATGTATCTCGCGTCGTGTGCACAACAACCCAGCTTTACATCACATCGTCCGTGCACATATTATTGCCCACATTACAACCAATTTGTACACCGTTATCCCAGGATCAGGTTTCAACACTTTCCACGACAGCATCTTAGCTGGAGCAAATCAAGGTCATGTAGATAATAAAGAATCATTTGTCGGTGTAGACAATATATTTTTCTGAACGGAACAAACAACGCCAACGTGCCCGAAAAAGTTCCGTTTGTCTTGCAAAGTTCCGTCAGCAGCACCACCAGCAAGCAGCACGTAGTCCATAGACTCTTAAGTTTACTGTGAGTTCTCCCTCACAATTGACACGGTGGTTACCATACAGCAGTAGCGAAACCTGTATAAAGAGATATAAAGTAGCAACACAACCCAAGCAAAAGTAACGATGTGCACACAACAGACCATATCGGCAACAAACATCGGTATAAGCGCGCGGGGAAAAATACTGGACACAGAAAACACTCAACAAATTGACACCAATGATTCCTCTAACAGCAGCGACAGCAGTACAAACCCATCAGACAGCGAAAATGATCAAGACAACAACAGCGGCAACAATAACAATTCTGGTCAATGGTCCATTATTCCCGAGATTGGTGATGGTGCATGTTTATTAAGATGTATCTCGCGTCGTGTGCACAACAACCCAGCTTTACATCACATCGTCCGTGCACATATTATTGCCCACATCACAACCAATTTGTACACCGTTATCCCAGGATCAGGTTTCAACACTTTCCACGACAGCATCTTAGCTGGAGCAAATCAAGAACTTGTGGAAGTCGCTGGATCTCAACCTACTACATATTCGAGTGTTGAAGAGTATCTCCACTTCATGTCACAGCCTTACGCATATGCTACAAACGTAGAATTAGTTGCTGCCGCGCAGTTATACGGAGTGGACTTTCGAATAACTTATCACACCGAGCCTCAGCAATATCCCAACCCTCCTCCCCCAAAAGTCTGTGATATCTTATTATATTATCCACATTCTTTCCACTACGCATCCCTCCGATATACACCTTCTGCATAAATACTTCATCATCATCAGTTAGTTGTAGTCATTCGACTTGCGTCGCCCCCGGGAGGCACGTGTCCACCTCCCGAAGGGGAACCTTGTATCAACTACCATATATTTCAGATGTTCCAGCGTGTGAAGGTGTTGATGTGGGCGGCAGAACCGATGAGTACTTCGTCGGCTGGGCGGCATCTGGCGGATAACTGCAATACACCTTGGACTTTTTTATTCTTTCTCCTGGAGATCCGGGTAAAAAAAGCTCAAGCTCCATACACTTTCGTTTGTGTACCAGTTTTTTCCATCTGCAAAACGTAGACTTGGTGTTAACCTCTTGGACGTTTCGGAAGACGGTACGTCCTGACAGAGTTGTCACAGTCGTTTGTGGTTTCGCCATGTTTCCGCCGGTGGCCGTTTTTTCTGTGGTCTTAACGCTTACTGTAGTGCAGTGCTATTTTGTGCCAGGCCGTTCCAGTTACAGGGAGAGCGTTCACGCTGAGAGCGAACCCAACCTGTTGACGGCCACGTCATGCTTTTCACGTCTACTCGTAGCTGTCCATGCCGCACATAGGTCTCTGGTTGTGATGGCAAATCGCGAGTAGAATCTACCTCTAGCTTTAATCCCCGCTGCTCCATCCGCCCCGCTCCGCCTCCGAACTCATCCTGTGACCACGGGCCTTCAGGCATCATCGACATGGCCTGATAGTAGTCGACATGTTCGAAATTTCACGTGTGCTACGATATAGGTAGCACTTTTCGCCGTGAATGTTATCTGAATGACGGGGCTCCTTAAACCAAAATTGTCGGAAACGGTTTATTTTTCCTTGCATGATGGTTCTAGTTGTATAACCTAGGCAATTATTGGGATTTTTCATTCCGCTTACCTAGCGGTTTTATTTTTCTCCAGACCAGTTTTTGGGTCAAGTAAGGACTATGCCTTATGCTCCAAAAACGAGGAACCTCAGAAAAACTGTGGTGCACCTCTATCATTGCACGCGTGATGTGTTCCTAAGCGTTTGCTGCTCGAGAACAAAATCACGCCTTCCGGTAAGAACCATGTATATTGTACACCTTATCTTCCACCCCCTCTGCTGCAGTGCTTGCGTCTGATTTGACATCTCTGGTGGCTGGCCTGCCTGACACCTCCGGATCGTTCCGCATCGTCTCTGGTGACACTGGGTGCGACGATTAAGAGGTCGATCTCAGTGGCGTCGTATCCGTCCCGTCTGATGGGTGGTCCAACTACGGCCGATGCGAAATGTGAGCATGAAACTTGCTGCACAAGAGTTGTGCACCTCAATCATGGCAATTTTGATTCGGTGGGGGACTCGCCACCATTGAGTGCTGTTGGGTTCGCCTTATCGTGGTACCTACCCTCCCCTCGTTCCAGCGTGTGCTCTTCCAGCTGGAGACAGATGTGTGGTGAATGGTCAAACGGCTAAGGAAAGTAATACATGAGAACACCCCCCCCCAATCCCCCCCCTCGTTCGCACACGTCCCTCCTCCCGGTGTTGTACGGTGTCGTTGGGAGTTTTGCACTTGCACCTTCCATACACCCGTTTACCTTAACTTAGCAGGTCAAGACTGAAACCAACCTTCTGCGCAAGCACCCCGTCTAAGTCATAAACAGTGTGAAAAACAGAGGACGAAGTCGTGTACAGTCTAAAGTGGTCTGATGGTGGCCTATAAATAGTAGGCATGGACACGGACACTAGTTGCGGTATGTGTGGATGGCAGGAGAGTTCAGTTCATTGTTAAGAAAAAAGGCAGAGCAAATTATCAATTCTGGAAATGGCATGTTGCCGTGGAACGGACAAGGGGAGGAAACTAGCTGCTGTCGTAGCAAGGCGCAGATCCAGCAGGAGATGTACGGTCGAGGGGTGATCGGGTTCGGGTGATAGTCGTATATCCCGAACGCACATGCCTTCGGGTGCGAGGTATTTCCGTCCGCCCCCCTGCCACTCTGCACTGCTAAGACCCGGTCACGATAATCGGTTACGTCCGTAATTAATGTATTGTTTTCATGTACGTATGCGGCCACGATATTGGCTGGTACAGGTTAGTAACATATGTTTCGCGTTGAAGACATCATGAGTCTTGCACGAATTCATCGACATTAACTGGCGCATTTTTAACAGTCAACGCCTAGAGAAAGCATCCGATATACCTATGACCTGCACGCGTGCATTGCGTGTGTGTTTTGTTCGCATTCATTCCGGGTGGACTAGAGGAAGGTGTAGTATCCCCTTTGAACGATGTAACCGCCGTCAATTTTGGTTGACATTTTGCCACCAACTGCAACACGTTATTCTACAATTCCAGTTTGCCCTCAAAACACGGTTTCCAAACATCAAGGGGCCCCCTGAAATACCTGGCTGGTGTTCTCGCCGTTCTGAAAATAAAACGTTTACTCACCCCAGCCCGCCCCTTCTGTATAAAAACGCTGGGATCCTTCCAAATGAGGTTAAGAGCTTACGCGGCGCATAGCACATGAGTGCACCAATACCTCTAGAGAATGCATGAATAGTATAGCTCAGGTATCAGCGCACCTTGACTGTACTGTCTGAAAAGCCTCGTCGTTTCTGTCACAAAGAGAGCGTCTCTACCGTCGTTACTGTGCGTAAACTGGCCGAACACGCAACTACTACAGCGCTTCCATCCACTGTTACCCTGCTGCTGTCCATGACTACGTCACACTTCATATGTCGACAATAGTATAACGTATGATGTATATAGCTGTTCGCCTGTTATCGTAACAGCAGCAATATGCAATCGGTCGGCACAGCCAACTGGCCCTGCGACCAAGCCTGCCGTAGTGCGGTCATACCCAGGGCCTCTTGTTTCGACGGCTCTCAATCACAGGCACTATTGGTTACCCAGCTTCTTTTCCGTCTTGACGGGCCACCACTCCGGACTAGTCTATGATTTTCGTGTTTTCGTTGATTTTTCGAGTAAACGTTTCTCCACAAAACACGTTTCGGCGGAAGCTATACAATCTCTATAGTGCGCACGTACAGTATGATAATATGTGTGTTCTTCCGGTCGTGGGAAACGTCATTTCCGACAGATAGGTTTGCGCGACGGCCAGATCACTCTGACGCATTCCTCAACCCGGCAAACGCGACGGAGACGGATGCGGTCAATAAATTCCCTGGTATTCAGTTGTCAAACTCAGAAACGTACGAGTTCTTGCGGAACCGATGCTGTTCAACCTTTTAATCGGCAGCGAAAAGGCCAACTACTCCCAAGCCCGGCGATACGATGCCAGCCTCTAATGGAGCCCTGCATTGCGTAAAGCACGAATGCCGCAAGTTCAATACAAGGGCTAGGACCTGCAGAATGACGAGCAAACGAAAACGCATCACGGCCGCAAACACGGCACGTCACGGATGCTAGGGATTAGCCGGAGGTTGGATTGTGTTCTGGGGTGAATGTAGGTTGTGTTGAAAGTTCGGTTGCACAGCCAGAACAGGCAAGGTTCAGCCAATGTGACGCTTTTCGTGAGGCATGTTTTTATAGTCCAAAACCACTAAAAATTATGCCGCGAGAAATAGGATATATGCTTTGAAAAATACAGATGTTTCAGAAAATTACACGAAAACACACACATAAGTTAAGTTGTTGGGGGTGGGGCACAGAGTATCCCTGCGGGTCTGCCGTGCTTCCATGTCCTTGGTGTTGCTTCACGTTATTAAGCACAGACGTAGGAGAAACGCCGCTTGATAAATTCCCACGGACTTTATGGCCATCTGGGATGGAAGGGCGCATGCCCTTTCTGTCTCCTGATTATCCCGGATACCAAACGCCACCCTAACATTACAATAACCGGACAATTACACATTGGTGAGGTGATTTCCGGCCAATCCAACGCCATCTAATACCACTAGCCCACCCTGAAAAGCCGAATGTACAAAAAATTAGGAATTTCGGGGAAACTCCGGTTTTACGAGCTAGAAAATTGGTCGAAGCCACGGCTCCTAAACCCACTCAAAATCCACTCCGACACCTCTGAATAGATAGGATCTGCAGCCGGAAAAAGCCCGAAGAGCTGCAACTGAAGGAAAAACTTTGTCACTATGACAAGGGAAACCAGGCCAGAAACCTTCCGCGGACCACCAGGGGGAATGAGAAAGCTCCTCAACGATTTCTTAGTTGTTTAACCTGCCGCGTAGCCCCGGAGGGTCGTGGAAGTAGTGCTCGGATGCTCCTCGGTCCACGAAAATCGCCAATGAGTTGTTGTTGATGGTGTTTCCTGTATAGTTGTCGATTTCCTTGGCACTGACGTCGATAAAGGCTGAGTCTTCAGAGGTTAGTCCGACCAACCCAGGTATCCCGATCGAGGGTCCATTGAGGTCCTTGTCGTACTGGCGCGACGGTCCCATGAACATTTTGGGCTTCTCGCCCTGTCCACCTTCAACGAGATTCGCGTCGTGCGTGGCAATGATATCAACGACAGAATATCCTACTTGGAAGTCCTGTTCCCCTGGCACCGTTTGATGGTGCTGCCGAAACATTATTGGGTAAGTCGGCGATGCCGTTGTTAGCCTGCTTGTTTTATGAGCTGGCGCTCGTCATCGGCACGAAAAGTACTCAAACGTGCTGAACACCCCACTTGACTCCTCCTTCGCCTCGTTCTTTTTCCGTTTCGTATGATGCTTATTTCCCTTTTCTCTGCACTCATCGTCGGAATATAAGCTACTTGCAGTAAGGATTTTGAATCGTAATTTGGCCTGTGAGGGGGAGAAAATCAAGAAAATAATAACTTGGTTAATGTAGGGTGATGGCCCAATTTGCGAGGGAAAAAAAAACATAGAAAGACTCACTAAAAAAAATTGAACAAACGACCAGGCAGCCAGGACATCCAACACATCGAGGCACACATCATCTTCCACAGGGCATCCCGGACACACCAGACAGCATCCACAACACTCAAGAACAACACTCAAGATAGAAGAATCTCATTAAAAAAAATTGAACAAACGACCAGGCAGCCAGGACACCCAACACATCGAGGCACACATCATCTTCCACAGGGCATCCCGGACACACCAGAAAGCATCCACAACACTCAAGCACTCTCCCAAAGAGGCTGCCAGGTCACTAGAGGACCCTCTGCGGGATTGGCCACGGCAGACAGGCTGACCCATCATCAAGCGTGCCCGAAGCGCCGCAAATTTAGCTCTTTGCTACGAACACGTAACAGCCAGCGAACAATTTTTGAAACCAGAAGGCTCGTCTCACGTGGGCCACCTGCACGATCTGCATTTTTGGTGGAAGCCCGTGAAAGCTTCCATGGAAGCTTCCATCGCTTTCATGGAAGCTTCCACAACTTCCACGGAAGCTTCCATCGCTTCCATGGAAGATTTCATGGAAGCAATGGAAGCTTCCATGGAAGCGTGGAAGCTTCAACGCTTCCATGCCGTGGAAGCTTCCATGAAAGCTTCCACGAAATCTTCCACGGAAGCAATTCCCACGGAAGCTTCCACGAAAGCTTCCACGGAAGCAACTTCCACGGAAACTTCCACGGAAGCAACTTCCACGGAAGCAACGTCCACGGAAGCTTCCATGAAAGCTTCCACGTAAGCAAATCACACGGAAGCTTCCATGAAAGCTTTCTTGGAAGCAAATTGCTTTCACGGAAGCCGCCGTGGAAGTGAACTAGCTTCCACGGAAGCTTTCATGGAAGTAAATTGATTCCACGTAAGCTTTCGTGGAAGTAAAAAGCTTTCGTGAAAGTAAATTTGCGTTCACGGAAGCTTCCGTGGAAGCAAATTTACTTCTTTGCTTCCAAGCTTCCTTGAAGGCTTTCGTGCCTTTGAAGGAAGCTCTCGTGGAATCAAATTTTCTTTCACGTCACGAAAGCTTTCACGGAAACGTTCACGGAAGTAACTTTCCTTCCACGGAAGCTTTCACGGAAGCTTTCACTGACGAAAGTTTGCTTCCACGGAAGTTTTCAAGAAAGCTTTCACGGCCGCTTTCGTCGAAATAAATTGCCTTCTCCGAAGCTTTCGCGGAAGCAAGTTTTCTTCCACGGAAGCTTCCGTGAAAGTAAAAGCTTTCGTGGAATCAAACTTGCTTTCACGAAAGCTTTCACGGAAGCTTTCACGAACGTAAATTTTCTTCCTTTCACGGAAACTTTCACGGAAGCTTTTCACGGAAGCTTTCACGGAATCTTTCCACGGAAGCTTTCACGGAAGCTTTCCACGGAATCTTTCACGGAAGCTTTCGTGGACGTAAAAAAGCTTTCACGGGCGGTTTCGTGAAAAAAAATTAATGCCACGAAAGGTTCCGTGAAAGCTGCTGGGGAAGCAAATTTACTTCCACGAAAGTTTCCGCGAAAGCTTCCATGGAAGCTACTTCCACTGCTCCCACAGAAAAAACGAGTGGACATTCCGTGGATTTGTCTAGGGAAGGGATGGAAGATTCCACCGGAACAGTAGTGCATGTGTACTTGCCCGAAAGCTTGGACTTCCACCACCGTAATGAACATGCAGGCGGGAGGTCCCGCAAAACGTATATCAGGTACATATGCGTTGCAAGTTGCGGTTAATTAACTACGTAAGCACTGAGCAGTGAAAACTTGGCCAAGCTGGGCGGGTCCGACGGTTTGTCATGTACACGCTTACGCACGTTACCTTATCTGGAATCCACTTTTCTCACTAGTCTATGTTTGCAAGGATTCGTTTAAGCTGAGGTAAATCAGGAATCGCGCCGGACGCCGCCCAAAAGACGCTTCAAATTATTCACGCAGCTATCCTGTAACCTTTTACTGGCGGTAGTCGGATTACGCCATGATGGAGGTGTCGTTCCTTAGAGTTGAGTGTAGGTGGTGGCCGTCGATAGGTTCCTCATTGGTCGTGGCGAAACACAGAAAAAGGCCGACCCCCGGCCCTCCCGACCATGCGTACTTTGTACTATATAAGCCTTCGAGTTCCATGGATGCTTCTTACGCGGGAGAATGTCAAAGGAAGTCAACACCATGCATCCATCGCGAGACAACACAACTTTACGAGCAATCTTACTCACGGACATAAAGCGGTGTGGGAGGCGGGGGAACAACGTCACCCCTTCCCACCGTGCACGAGTCCGTACGCACCCCCCGACACCACAGTACACCCACACAGAAACTAGCGCTGGTGCAGACGAGGCCTGAAGACATCAACATCGGACTACGTCATCCAGTTCCCAACGAACAAGCAGCAGATTGCACGGGTTCAGTAGAGGCTACAGGTAGAGAGAGCCGACGCCATGACGCTAACCCTAGGGTCCACGACATGTTTCATGCCCGTAACCAATAACGCCGCACCGCAGCAGCCTAAGCAACGGCCACATCCGGCAGGGGGAAACGGGGAATGAGACGAATAAAACAAGACCTTTCTAACGTATGCCACCTTCCGCATCTATCAGCAATACGGAGACGAAGTCAATACGCACGAAAAACAGACGCCAGCGCAGAGTACGGGGTGAATAGGCATGAAGGAAATAGGTCCAAAGTGAGTCCTGAATCAGCAACAACCCGTCCGCTTGCACCATTACGTCATACAATATCTTCGCGACAAGGTCCGTGGGTGTGGGTCCCACCTGAGGGGTGCCACCTCGTGGCGGAGGACCCCCACGAGGTCATGGACGTTGTCGGCGACCAGCAGGGGGCCCATCACTGGGCAGCTCTTAGGTCCACGATGGCGGAACTGCTCACAAATTTCTGGACCAGGACTCCTTGGCCCGGACGCGCCTGTGACGTTTGCAGGTGCGCTGTAGATGTGAACGGGGAAGCGCGCACCATGAAGGCCGCCGTGGCCGATGGCTGCAACAACACAGGTCACCCAAAATGCAAGGTCTATGAATGCGCGGGAGACCTGGAAAAGCGTTGGAAGATCGCGGTGAGAAGCGGCCGAAAGCGTTGGTGTGCGAGCCTAACGTGAATGCCGGCGTAACTTGAGTACAGCGCAGGTGGACTTCGGCGTTTTCCAGGACCACAAGAACGAACCCTACCCTACCCCTCCACTCGCCAACACCCGCACACCCTCCCCCTCCCCTCCCGCGAAGCATTCGTCGGCAAAGCTAGAGTATCCGTGGGAGCCGTTCGCACTATTACTATAAGCGTGATCTCTTGCACGTGCCACACCCAAAACTATACAAAAAGAAGGACGTGGATGCCAACGCGGATTAGCGGGCAATGACCAAGCACGCCACGCTTTTTCACGAGTAGACACAGATTGTTCCGCCGTACCTCACCAACGGGGTGTACAAAGGGAGAACTCGACGTCCTTGTACCTCCCAGCCCTTGCCGTGAGCCTTCTCGCATCCAGACACCCCAGCCATGGCTCCTAGGTTCTAACCAGTAAGAAGACGTGTTGTGTACGCAACCATGAAAAGGTTGGAAAGGTGGAACTCACGACAGCGCAACGCGCCGGCTTCCCGACCCCACCCTCGTCTCTGCCCCACTGCGATTTACCGGTGAATCAGACTCTGCGCACAGCATGAGGTAATGCAAGGGGATTACTGCGCGGTGAGGACTTCACCGCCCTGCGAAATCTCACACGAACCGAAGAGGCTGAGGTGTGCGACTCACTCTTAGATGGAAGACCGGTAGAGGTATTACAACAGTATCTGCACTTATCGACTAAAGCAGCGGGCGATGGCTGCTGGAGAACATTTCGATGTGGGCGTAGCATAATAGCGCGGTCTAACCCTTCGGGCATTGGTCATAGCTATATTGGAGCCCATAATAAGTACCACCGTTGCCGTCGATGTCCCCGCCCATGAGTGGGTTTAGGAAGAATCATTTGCTCGAAAACTGCACCACGAGAACAGCAGCAGGGCATGAGCCACGACATCGGCATCGTTGGCGCGGTGTTCACCCAGCGCTGGGTTAGAGATGGCGAAGGCTAAAACAATATGCACCAGTCCCAGAGACGCAGGGGGTGAAAACTAATTTCCCGTTGACGTCAGTTCGTTAGCTCCGATGGTTGTAATTTTGAAGTCGTTGTATTACGTCTCCCAAGCACAGGGTAGACGCAAGCCAAGAAGATGAGTTGCGCGTGAGAGCACACAGCTCTCTGCAAATGAAAACGACAGCGAAGTACTACTAGGTGCCCAACAACAGTCCAATAGCCCTTGCGGCGCGAAACTGGTAGGTAACTTTCACACCTAAAATCCCAAAGAAACTGCGCCTGGTCCAATCACTCACACGTTCTGCGAAGCCATTCGTCATGAATGAAATACAAATACGGTTGTGAGCAATAGCCTACAACGTGCACATAACAACCTCCATTGTAAACTCTGAAAAGAAATAACGGCTCTAGACCCAGGGCCTTGCCTCTTTTTCCCATGAACTTGTGGTGAAGGTCCACTCGACCTATGTTTCCACGGCATTCTCTGAAAGCACCAACGTATTCCGCGCTGGCCGTACAAACGTTGTTGGCTTAGACCCAAGTGTTATAAAAATCCACTACATATATTTCCAACGCACACTGCTGGGGGCCGATCCACCGCACACTGTCGGCACCCGACGAACGCACACTGAAGACTTTCCAGGGTGGGGGGGGGGGAGTTCGAGGGGGGGGGGGCGCGTGGCACCCCCGCATGCACTGTTATTTGCACCCTAGCACTGTTCGCCTGCCCTGCCAACGTAACACGACACTGCTGCTGTTGACGGGTTGTAGGTCTTCTTCTCTGGACTACACCCCGCAAAGCTATGCCTTCCGTGCTACTGCAACACTGCTATACGCGGCTTTGAGGTTGCGCTCGTGCACGCAACAATCCTCCTCCGTGCCTCTGTGCGTCTGGTACAGTGCGTCCGCAGCACACACGTGCTTCCGACACATCGTGCTTTCGGCTGCTGTCTCTGCTGCCGCAGCACTCAATTACAGCCGTCTAATTGGCGCTTTAGACAGTGTCCTCAGTTTGTGCGTCACACGGCGCACACCTCTTTCTCCTGCGGCGGCTGCCTCGCTGCTCATGCTGATTCTCTCTTGCGATTTCTGCCGGTGTCTGCTATGAGCTTTCGCGATTTCCCCTGTGCCAGGCTTCATGGTCTTCGCAAGTGTGTTACAAAGAAATATCGCACTTCTTTGTGACGTGGGCGGCGGAAATAAATCCTCTTCTGATGAACACAGCCTTGTCCAAGAACCCCCACATCACGGACTGACATAAAACAACGACTGCCATCCTCTCGCCCTCAGCACACACCCCCACCCACACCGCGCATAAGACACACCGACTACTTCTGTGTTCAGTGGGAGACACGTCCCTCCTCGTAGCATCTTGGTCGGAGATTGCGCGTCTGGTGCGTCGCTGCTGTCGCTACTCCTCTCTTGCAACTGATGTCGGTGTCTGCTACTGCTGTGGGTACCCTGCTGTGAACCTTCGTATGTTTGGTCGTTGCCTGACTTCTGCGTGTCTTCGGCTTCATACTCTCCGTAGTGCCGGTTAAATCACTTGGCACGCTCTGTACAAGTAGTCACCGAATACTTTTCCCAACCGACTTCATTTCTTGCCGACTGCTAGCTTGGATCGACCACACTTAGGACGCTAACATCCCCCCCGAGCACGTCTGGCGCCCGACGTATTGTCAGTGACAAGTGACGATTACGCATAACATGATGGGCCGAGCAAGGAACGCCAGCTACCGTTGGACTTCGGGATAAAGACTGACCGCGGGATAAAAATTTACGATTTCAAAAAACAAGTAGGCTCTGAGTTATGTCCAGAAAATTGTACATCGGTAGGTACCACGGGCCCTACAAGCAGCCTCACGAGACTACGTGGTAGCGAACCAATGAGCCTAAGACCCTCTTCATATTGATGCGCGTGGGCCATGTTAGGCGGAGATATGCCCGGCATCTCTTTCCAACGTTTTGCCGTGCTTCTATGCGTGCTTCGGAGGTGATCGATTATACCGTAAATTGTTATTGCTGTGCTCTCCATCACATAAGTGTTGAACCTCTGTACCGGCCGCTCCAGTCCGCTAGCTAATTCGCAATTATTTATTTGTCGGTGACCGCCAACTAGCCAGCCCGTAGTCAGTGTTCAGGTCAACGCCCAAAAATCACTCGTTACGAAGGGTGAGTGCTTCGTGCTGTGTATGCAGAGAGCCCTAACTCCACCCGCTTCTGAAGACGGTTTCAATCACAGCACCCAAAGCTTTGAAGCCTGCCACACCCACTGCACTTGCGACGAATTGAAAATAAAAGCGACGCCGGGTGGAACGTTGGCACGCGCTCTAAAAGCTGGAGATCCTTCCAAGAATAAGTCGCCCTCAACCCCGACGGTTTCTCGTACCGTCGCTAAGGCAAGTTACTTCCCTTACCAGACGTGACGAAGTTGTTCGATCGTAGTTGTGGACTGTCGAAGTGAAAGCCCCGCCTAACTATCGAACAGCCTCCGCTCCCGCTCCTGACGCTGTTGTCGACAGCAACGAGCCACCGCACGGGGGTGACCCACGCTTTCCACCGAGTCTACGTGGTCATCGTTTGCCCTAAGTGTGTGCGTCATTGGTGGTGTGCCCATCTCATTTCGTGGCACTGGTACCGGCGTGCTACATCATAATTCCTTCTGCTAATATATAATGACACGTCCTATTCTGTGTTTAGGAAACGCTAAACTACAGTGACGGAGGTACGATGACGGGGGAGGCCTCGACGAAGCCGCGGTGGCCCGGAGGCTTTTCCGCGGTTCTGATGATCTAGTCTCCCGGGCTTATTGAAAAATTGTCGGTTGGTACAATGAAGGCCATACTTGCAAATGAAGACCATAATAACGGCCACCCACCCACCCCGACGTTCGTGCGCCACACCTCCATACGTCGGGATTAGGGTCGCTGGCACGCGTGTCCTTTGACGGGTATGGTGCATCTGCAAGCCGCGGTCAGGCCGAACTGTGCACGACGTGCGCAACATTCCGGAACAGGAATCAAGATCAGGGGTGCACCGGAGGCAACACGGCCTTAGGACGCCAAACACGCACGACGATAACAACACAACTCTCGCACCCCACGCGTACCAAATTAAACCCATGACCCATGAGGTTGTATATTTGCAAGGGACGTGTGGCGACCTCCACGCGCCGATAACATAACAACGTAGGCCTCGTGGTGATCTCGTTAGGGAGAAATGTCACGTAGATTCCACTGTTTCTTCCATATTTTCTGCGCGGGCGCAGGTTCGACGACATGTAATCCGTACCTACGGTTTAGCATCTATAATAGATATTGCCAAGTAGCCGTATAGTAGGCGGCCCAAGAAGCCGTTTACGTCCAGCCATATAGCTATTGTCGCGTGCCATTCGAATCACCAATTGACCATCGCACCATGCAAGCGTTCCACCCTCTTGCATGGAATATTTGCACTACTGATACGTTCTCTCCCGTGCCCTTGCCGTCGCTGCGTCGGACGTCCTGGTCGCTTACCCACCCGACCGTGATGCTGGAAATGCCGTCATCCCATGCAGATCCAAGCCCCACGAAGCGCGACAACTCCGGCTGCTGTTTTCTACCCATCACACGCACAGACACTTGATAGCGACTCTGAACTGCGGCATCATCGCCGGATTGGGTCCGTTGTGGGAACACGAGGGGATGGAGGTCGTGGCCGGTTGCCTGGACTCCATCTGGGAAGACCCCGCCAGCCGGCCGGAATTGATCTTCTACGACAAGGGCTGTGCTCTACGGCGCTACCACTTGGATCATCCCGACGACTTCTGGCTGGGAACTCGTCACTTCGTTGAAAGGTAAAATGGTCCTATCTAGATTCAGACAAGCCCTTCGTTGTCGGTAAATCTTGTTGTGCGTTGGCCTTCATTATTTGCGACGCAAGGGTTGGGGATGAGTCCGACGTGTTCGACGTTCCGTGCGTAGAAGCGACGAAGGTCTTGTTTACATTGCGCTTCCACCCCACGTTAACGACGATTTAAGTTGGCTTAGACGTATGGTCAACTATCGAAGGGCTCGAAGTAGACACATATGTTGGCGTCCTCAACACGAGCATGCCACTATTGGCGAGAATAAGACGTCAATAGCAACCTTCGACGATCAAGCTTTGGAAGCGGAGGACGTCCTCCTCGCAGTGTGTGGGCGGGGTGGGGGCCCAAGTACCATTGATCGTAGGGAGGTGGCGAGTGCTATGATCAGGAAACGACACGCACATGATTCCCAGGGAGAGGAGAGGAGAAGGGTTGGGGTGTGGAGCAGTAGGCGGGGAAGGGCGGACGACAGGACAAGGGTTGGATGAAACTCTATGGGGTTGGCGTGCTTGGCAGCGAAGAAACTATAGCAATTGTGACGTGAATGGGTAGTATTCGATGTCCGGTCTAGCCTCCCCTTGGCAGTGGGGTGCCCACGGACCCACGAATCGCCGTCGACAGGTCGCACGCTGAGAGTGATTTAGGAGTGGCACACGAGCCGCTTGTACCGGGGAGTTTTCAGGGCTCGGAACGCCCATACCTTAGCCGGTAACGTGTACAACCTATGTTAGGGCATGTTTGCATAGCGCCCGGCGCCGCGTCATGACGTCAAACAATACTTTCCAGCGGAACCTGAGTCATCAACGGAGCAGGGACGTGGTTCGCCCATGACAACTGATGTTCGCCACACAAGTTCCAATATTTAGAAATCAAAAAAGCGAACATGCACAGTGGGCACATGTAGGACCAAAACGACCTGAGAAACAGTCGGCGAAATGATAGCCTGAGACGGCGAGATTTAGCGTCTGCGACAGACAACGATGGACGAAACGAGCAACTGCGCCATGGAATGTCAACGACGTGCGCCGGTGAGGCGCTCTGACCCACACTCTCGTCACAGTGTAAAGAACACGGCCGTGATATGTGGCTGGCGCAAGCCGGGCGTGTGATAGAAACACATTTGGGCGCCGCTGTGTAGAAAATAGGCGACAATATTGTCCTTCCGTTCCGTTTTCACCACAGGAGCCGCACGGGGGTATCTTCGCAAGATGTCTTCTTGCAAGATTTCGGAAAATAAACTTAGCAGCATTGCGTTTCCATTGTCATCGGTATTACGACCTGGATTTTGGTATGGTGGCGTCGGTCGCGGGCAAGGGGCGTGAGGTTGGAAGCACCCTACTACGCCGAAATCGACGCCGAGGAAGAAGGGGTTTTGTCCGCGCAGTACCCGCGCTTACACACGAGTGGGGCACCGGAGCCCAACGTAACGCACACCATCGAGCACATTTAACACGAAATACACGAAAGACCTCACCAGACAGGATAGAACCAAGTATTTATTCGACGCGGCTGGCCGATAACGCTTCCTTGCCTGCTGGCGGGCCGTTCATAGTTTTGTTACCTGCTGGCGGGCGTTTCAAGCTTTTTGCCGCTGGTCCAACTGACTTCCGTGCCTGCTGGCGGGCTTTTCGTATAGTATTCAACGTCACAGCTGGCGTTTCCTTGCAGGTTCGGGCACAGCTACTGTCCTTCTGTGCCAACAGCTGATGTTTTAGATAGAGGCGGACAAGGTGCATCTTGCATTTGTTTTTGAAGTATGCGTCAGACGTACCAACTTTCACCTTTTGCATGACCACTCGAAACTAACTCTGTCTTCCTCGAACCTGTGCGACAGCCTGCAGAAATAACACAGTGCAGCGTGCACAAAAACAGTACGAATACCATAATACTCCCGCCCCATCGTGTGGCATCACCTGAATGCCCTTGTGTGGAGCTCTGCCACGCATGGTCGGTCAGTATGTCTCTATGGGTGTGCCGATGCCGGAATCCGGTTCGATATGTGTTTGTTGGTTGACCTCTCTCGTGCCAGCTGCATCGCAGCAGCCGGCAGCCAGTCAGTACACTACCGACTGGTAGAATTGTGGCCTCGGGCAAAACCTTGCCTCGTCCGACTCTGATGGTACTCGTAGGGGCGAACAATAAATTGCAAAAAAATCAATAATAATTTACTCCCACGAAAGCATTAAAAAATTAACCCAATGGAAGTTCATGGAAGTTTTCGTCGAAGCTACTTCCACGCAAGTTTACTTTTTACTTCCATGACAAGTTGACATCTAAGTAAAATGTAAACCTCTTTCATGGATGCATTAATACTTTGAAAAATGTTGATTTCTTCCACCAAAGATTCCATGAGAGTGGGTTTCCGTGGGAGCTGTCGTGGAAGCCGCTCAGATTCCGTGGAAGCTGCGGAAGATTACGTGGAAGTAAAGCGTAAAATTCGGTGGATGTACCTTCCAATATTTCCTGGAAGCTACTTTCAAAGGTTTCACGCAAAGCTTTCGTGAAAGCTTTCGTGAAAGCCGGTGAGCTTTCGACCTTCCGTGCAAGGTCCGCCGCTTGCTTCCATGGAACTAAAACGCAAAATTCTTTGGAAGTGCTCTCGTGGAAGCTTTCGAATCCGTGGACGTTCGTGGAAGCTTTCGTGAGAGCTTCCGTGGAAGCTTTCGTGAGAGCTTCCGTGGAATCTTTCGTCCGACTTTCCCCAATGTTTTTGTCCGACCTTCCGTGGAAGATTCCGCTTGCTTTCATGGAGCTAAAACGTTAAAATCCGTGGAAATGCTTTCGTGGAAGCTTCCTAATCCGTGGAAGCTTTCGTGGAAGCTCCCGTGGAAGTTGCTTCTATCGAAGCTTTCGTGGAAGTTGCTTCCATCGAAGCTTTCGTGGAAGTTACTTTCATGGAAGCTTTCGTGCGAGTTACTTCCGTGGAAGGTTTTGACTGATTCTACGATAGCCCCCCCAAAAACCTGCGATTGTCGACCGATTCTACGATAGCCCCCCAAAAAACCTGCCATTTTGTTCAACGAACGTTCCATGGCTGCGAGACACGAGCAAGGATGCTATGAAAAGTACATTCTCACACATTTTTTTGCGTGCAAAGGTCTATCGAACGATGACATCGGGGCGGCAACGGGCACCGTATTGCAGGAGATACGGCCGGGAGCTGGCTTCAAAATAGGCGATTTTGTTGAAGAAAGTTCGGGGGCCTACCGTAAAACGACTCTTTCGTAGGAGTTACTCCGTGGAAGCTTTCGTGGTAGTTACTTTCGTGGGAGCCTTCGTGGGAGTTACTTCCGTGAAAGTTTCTTTGAAACCGTGGAAGCTTTTGTCGAAGCGTCCATGGAAGCTTTGGTGGAAGTTGCTTCCATGGAAGATTTGGTGGAAGCTTTCGTGAAAGTTACTTCAATTGGAGCTTTCGTGGAAGCTTGCGTGGAAGTTACGAAGGCTTCCGTGGAAGTTACTTCCATGGAAGCTTTTGTAAAAGCTTTGGTGGGAGTTACTTCCATGAAAGCTTTCGTGGAAGTTACCAAGGCTTCCGTGCAAGTACGTGAAGTTACTGCTATGGAAGCTTTCATGGAAGCTTTCGTGAAAGTTACTTCCATGAAATCTTTAGTAGAATCGTTCGTGAAAGTTACTTCCATTAAAGCTTTCGTGGAAGCTTTCGTGGAAGTTACTCCAACGAAAACTTTCGTGGAAGCTTTCGTGGAAGATACTTCCATGGAAACTTTCGTGGAAGCTTTCGTGTTCGTGCAAGTTACTTCCGTGGAAGTTACGAAGGCTTCCGTGGAAGCTGTCGCGGAAGCTTTGGTGGAAGCTACTTCCATGAAAGCTTTTAGGGAACCTTTCGTGGAAGATTCCGTGGAAGTTATATCCATGGAAGCTTTCTTCGAAGCTATTGTTGAAGTTACTTCCATGGAAGCTTTCGTGGAAGCTTTCGTGGAAGTTACTTCCATGAAAGCTTTCATGGAAGCTTTCGTGGAAGCTTTCGTGGAAGCTTTCGTGCAAGTTACTTCCGTGGAAGCTTCCATGGAAGCTTTCGTGGAAGCTTTCGTGGAAGCTTCCGTGAAAGTTACTTCCATTAAAGCTTTCATGGGAGCTTTCGTGGAAGCTTCTTTGAAAGGTACTTCCATGGAAGCTTTCATGGAAGCTTTCGTGGAAGTTAACATCCATGAAAGCTTCCACCGAAGTTTCCATGGAAGCTTTCGTGGAAGCTTTCGTGGAAGCTCCCGTGAAAGTTATTTCCGTGGAAGCTTCCATATCTTCCATGGAAGCTTCCATGGAAGCGGTGAAAGCTTCCGCGGAAGCTTTCATGAGCTTCCACGCAAAATGCAAGTAGTGCAGGAGACATGTCTTCTGTACTACTTGCTTTTTGCGTGGGAGGTCATGAAAGCTTCTGTAGAAGCTTTCGTGGAAGCTTTAAGCAACGACATGGAAGCTTCCATACAAGAAAAAACCGCAAACTTCCGCGGAAGCTTCCATGGAAGTTGTGAAAGCTTCCACGGGGTCAACTTCCACGGGAGCTTCCACGGAAGCTTCCACGGAAGCTTCCAAGAAAACTTCCATGGACGTAACTTCCACGAAAGCTCCCATGTAAGCAACTTCCACGAAATCTTCCACGAAAGCTTTCACGGAAGCTTCCACGAAAGCTTCCACGAAAGCTTCCATGGAAGTAACTTCCACGAAATATTCCATGGAAGTCACTTCCACGAAAGCTTCCAGTAACGTCCATGAAAGTTTCCACGGAATCTTCCATGAAAGTAACTTCCACGAAAGCTCCCATGAAGGTACCTTCCACGAAAGCTTCCACGAAAGCTTCCATGGCGGTAACTTCCACGAAAGCTTCCCCTGAAGTAGAATCTACGGAAGCTTCCACGAAAGTTTCCACCAAAGCTTTCACGGAAGTTTCCACGAAATCTTCCATGGTAAGTAACTTCCACCAAAGCGCCCATGGAAGTAAATTCCACAGAAGCTTACACGAAAGCTTCCACCAAGGCTTCCACGGTAGCTTCCACGAAAGCTTCCGCGGGTTCGAAAGCTTCCACGAAAGCACGTCCACGGATTTTAACGTTTTAGTCTCATGGAAGCAAGCGGCAGCTTCTACGGAACGTCGGACAAAAACATTCGGGGAGGTCGGACGGAAGCTTCCACGAAAGCTTCCACGAAAAATTCCACGGAAACTTCCACGGATGCGAAAGCTTCCGCGAAAGCACTACCACGGATTTTTACGTTTTAATTCCATGAAAGCAAGCGGTAGCTTCCACGGAAGGTCGGAAGCTCACCGGCTTCCACAAAAGCTGTTACGAAAGCTTTTCGTAAAATCTTCAAAGTAGCTTCCACGAAAGGTTGGAATCTACATCCACCGAATTTTACGTTTTACTTCAACGGAAGCTTCCGCAGCTTCCACAGAATCTCAGCGGCTTCCACGACAGCTGCCACGGAAACCCAACCCCTGGAAGCTTTGGTGGAAGCAATTATCACCTTTTTAAGTAATAACACGTCCATGAAAGAGGTTTACCTTTTACTTACGTGTCAACTTGTCTTGGAAGTAAAAAGTAAACTTACGTGGAAGTAGCTTCCACAAAAGCTTCAACGAACTCTTCCGTGAAAACTGTTTTCGCGGAAGCTGCCGATATCTGCATTTTTGGTCGAAGTTCATGAAAGTTTCCATGGAAGACTTTATCGCTTCCATGCCGTGAGAGCTTTCGTGGAAACTTCCGTGGAGGCTTCCGTGGAAGTTTCCATGGAAGCTTCCATGGAAGTTACTTTCACGGAAGCTTCCACGAAGCTTTCACGGAAGCTTTCACTGAATATTTCACGGAAGCTTGCATGGACGTAAATTATTTTCACGGAAGCTTTCACGGAAGCTTTCACGGAAGCTTTCACCGAATATTTCGTGGAAATACTTTGCTTGTTCATGAAAAATTTCGCGGAAGCTTTCATGGAAGCTTTCGTGCAAATAAGTTTGCTTCCGTGGAAGTAAATTTACTTCCACGGAAAATTTCACAATGCATTTCCGTGGCAGCTTTTGCGAAAGCTTTCGTGAAATATTCCGTGAAACAACTGACTTCCACGAAAGCTTCCGTGAAAGCTTCCGTGAAAGAAAGTTACTTCCACGAAAGCTTCCGTGAAATCTTCCGTTAAATTTTTCGTGAAAATATCCGTGAAAGGAAATTACTTCCACGCAAGAATCCGTGGAAGTAGCTACAGTGAAAGCTTCCGTGAAATAAAATTACTTCCACGCAAGCTTGCGTGAAAGCCTTCACCACTTCCACGGAGAAAACAAGTGCATGTTCCGTGAAGTCGTCCACGACAGCTGCTCTCACGAAGCCGTGGAGAGAAGCAGCGTCCCGGGAAGCTTCCGAGGAAGGAATGGAAGCTTCCATCCAAAGAAACAAAAGCGCATGTAATTGCCGGAAAGTTCCCCTGGAAGCTACTCACCTCCATGTGCAAATCGTTAAAGTTATTATAACATCTCCCTCCGGCACTCACACTGTGGGCACGGAAGCTTCAACGGGTCAATGAGAACCAGTACAATTGTCAAGCTCCCATGGAATCCGTGGAATCTCACGCGAAAACGTTCATCATCCGCTTCTACCTCCAAAATGAACAAGCAGGCGGGAGGTCCCGCAAAACGTACACCAGGTACATATGTGTTCTAATTGCGGTCAAGTGACTAAGTAAGCACTGAGAAGTGAGATTTGGGAAAGCTGAGAGGGTCAGACGTATTGTCTTGTACACACCTACGTACGTGACCTGATCTGGAATCCCTTTTTTTCGTGATGTTCGCAAGGGTTCGTGTAAGTTGAGGTTAAGAAGGAAATGGTGGTGGACACCGGCAAAAAGGACTTCTCACATTATTCAAGCAGCTATCCCGTAGCTTTTACTGGCGTTAGTCGGCCCACGCCATGATGGGCGTGTCGTTTGTTAAAGTTGAGTGAAAGTGGTGGTCGTCGGTAGGTTTGTCGTTGGTCGCGGCAAAGAAAGCACACAAAAGGGCGACCCCCTGTCCTCCCGGTCTTTGGTCCTCTGTCCGTGCTCTGTACTATGTAAGCTTTCAAATTATATGGAGGCTTCCTACGTGGGAGGATGTAAGTCAATCACATGCATCTATCGCGAATAGATACAACGTAACGAGCAAACCCTTCCTCACCAACATAAGCAGGTCGGGGAGCCGGAGGCACACCGTCACCCCCTGCCACAGTGCACGTATCCGTACGCCCCCCCCCCCGACACCACAATACACCAATATAAAAAATATCGCTGGTGCAGGCGAGGCCTGCAGACAGGCCTGCAGACGTCAACATCGGACTACGTCACCCAGTTCCCAACGAACACGCAGCAGATTGCACGGACTCAGTACAGGCTACAGGTCGGACGCGCCAACGTCATGACGCCAACCCCAGTGCCCACGACATACCTCATAACCGCAACCAATAACGCCGCACCGCAATAGCCTAAGCAACAGTCAGATCCAGCAGCGGGGTAAGGGAATGAGGCAAACAACGCAACACCTTCCCAACGTGTACCTTCACGATATTTATCCGCAACAGGCGACGAGGTCAGTGCGTACGAATACAGACGTCAGCCCAGAGTATGGGGTGAAGAGGCATTAAGGCCTTTAGCCCACCCGCAGCTTCCACCAGCCTTTTTGGCCCACAACCACGCATAGCCACATACCCCGTATTACTGTGCACCCCGAAAAGTCTTTAATCGTTGTGGATGACTTCGCCACAAGGGAACTAACTACCCCCCCGCGCCCCAACCCACCTCAACCGCGACCCCAGGGTGTCGGCGAATGAACAATACAAACGCCGCACCCGCCGGTCATTTTCCACTCTTTGACCACGAGCAGCAAGAAGAGGACCGTACCTATTTCAGGGAAAGCCACACGCTCACGAGGATTGGCCCAAGACGCCCCCCCCCTCCCCCCCCCCCTTCCCCCCCACCCACGTCCACCACGACACCTTGGCAACGGCGAATAGACAAGACAATATCAGCCGGCCATTTTCCACTCCTTCAAAGCAGCAACAACAAGATAGCATCCAATCCAGGGAACGCCACGCGCTCATGACGAAGACTTTCTCGCCCCCTCCGCCCCCAATCCCCGCCCCTCGTAACGCTGACTCGCGCCTACCTCCCTCCCTCCTTTCCCCTTCCAACGGGCGCGCAGATAGTGCTGAAAGGTCTACCTCCCACCAACCAAACCACAGGATTCTTCACAACACGCACAAATCTCACCGCATAACAAAACACGCCCAAACCCATGCACCCAGCACTGTCCGTCGGCTCACCCGCCAAGAAGAGCACGAGGCATTTTTTGTTCTTTGTTTTTTATCTTCATCCTAATCATTATCTTCGTATTACTCTCGCACTCCCTCCCAGTAGTAACTCAGGTCCGGGGCCACATAGCAGGCCCTCCGCCCCCCTCCCCACTACAGCACGTGCCTTCATTTTTACCACGAGAAGAGATCGGCCTTTTCTTCCTCGTCAAAACGCGTCAAATTGTACCTACCCACGCTGCTAGACGCTCTCAGCAGTTAATGTTTTTTTTTGTATTTTTACAAGGTCAAAACCTCACGGATCGGATTCAAGGAGACTCTACTAGTATTCGAGGGGAACCACTAGACCACCGGGGTGACCGACGCCAGGCAATGCGAACAAATAATTCGCGCGCTAGGCGTGGAGGCCTCAACATCAACTGCGAACCCCTTCCGCCGTTTTGTGACCGGAGGCTGCGATGTTTCTTGGCCGCGGCCTCCGCAGAGTCAGACTCCTCGCAATAATCTTCGTCGTGGCATGCGTCCAAGTCTTTCAACAATTGAAGCCACCTAAACAACTGCAGCAAAGCGGGCAAGGCGTGGATGACGCAAGCATAGTTCGGGAGAAAGCGTCCGTCACGCTTTTCATCGGCGTAGACGCGGTTAGCGCATGCACGAATCGGGTTAGCCCCCCCCGCCCCCCTTGTTACGAACAAATACCCACTCCCACGCCGAGCCGGGGCAAGGGATGGGGGACCTTTTGAGCGTCAATGTCACTTCCACGCACACGGCAATGTGGTGTGTCTTGCAGTGCAAACGTTGGCTACCAGGATCGATTTTGGAGCTGTTTAAGTGTTTCAAAAAATAGTCGTACGTACGTACGTATACCCGGTTACCTTTCACCAGGTCATTGAAATTACCCCAACCTGGTTACCTTTTACCACTTAGTCTATATTAACAAGTAAGTTACCCTTATCTTCGGATGGTGATCCTACCGCCCGCCGATCATGCCGACGCGTACCAACTACGTCAACCACGTACCAGAAAGCGAACATGTTGCTCTTGTCAGCAGTGCTGTCAAGCGATGGGGGGAACCTCGAAGTCATGCCTGGTCGCCGTGGGCATCGGGCACCCAGGCACGATCGGCGGAATTCCTTGTTCCTTCTTCCGTTCAGGGTTCTGGTAGTTCCCTTCCTGATTCCCTCCTTGCACGAACCTTAAAGCGAATAATAAGCCGCCCACCAAGCCCTAAGCTTCCGCACGGTTTTTCCACTTGCCATGGCCTGCAGGCAACGCCGTTATTCCTGCAGGGGTTCATCCTCGTCGTCGTCGTCCACGTCATCATCGGGGGCGTCGGTATCCTCCGCGCTGAGGCGCTTCAGCCAGAAGGACCATGGCACGTGATCGTGCTACACAGCAACGAGCCACAGCAAGGGCGTGACCCACGCTTTCCACGGTGTATACCTGGTCGTCGTTCGCCCTAAATGTGTGCGTCATTGGTAGTGTGCCCATATCATTGCATGCACTGGTACCGGCGTGCTACATCATACTTTCTTCTGACCAATGCCACGATAGGAGGTGTATGTCCTTTTTTAAGGGTCTTTTGTTTGCAATGGCCCGGAGTCACTCGCGCGAGTGACCCCCTATTACATTGCGGCCTTGAGCTTTGGTACTACTTAAATCTGGCGAAGTGAACCCGCAATGTAATAGTTAGCCTCGCTGCGCTAAAACATGTCGCGAAAAACGTTCGTTAGTGGGGTACAGAGTCACTCGTACGCCTGGCTCGAATCCCTTAGTGAAAAAGGGGGTACCCCCCCTACGGTAGCCTTGCCCTCTGCCAAACCATACTGACACGTCCTCTTCTGTGTTTAGGGAACACTCTAAACAACAGTGACGGGGGTACGATGACGGGGGAGGCCTCGAGGAAGCCACGGTGGCCCGAGTGCTTTTGCGCGATTGAAATAATCTACTCGTCCTGGCATATTGCAAAAACGGTGTAAGGTGGTACGATGAAGGACATGCTTGCAATGAAGGCAATCCCGACCACCAACCCACCCACCCCGACGCTCTTTAGCCACACCTTTATACCTCGGGAGGAGGGTCACTGGCGCGCGCGTTCTTTGCCGGGCATTGTGCATCTGCAACCCGCGATGTAGAAGTGTCCATGACGTGCGCCACATTGCGGAACAGAAATCAAGGTAAGGGATGCAACCGAGGCCACACGGTCTTAGGCCGGCGAACACGCACGGCGATAACAACACCACCCACACACCCCACGCCTACCAACTTCTCCCCACGACCAACGACGTTGTATATGTACAAGCGACGTTTGGCGACCTCCACGCGCCGAAACAAAATGACGAAGGCCTCGTGGCGGTGTCCTTGGGGAGAAAATGTCACGTACATTCCACCATTTGTTCGAGATTTTCTGCGCAGGCGCAGGGTCGACGTCATGTCATTCGTACCTCCCGTTTAACATGAAGAATAAATAATCCCAACTTCCACGCCCAAGTAGCCGTTTACGTCCAGCCATGTAGCTAACGTTGCGTGCGATTCGAGTCACCAACTGACGATCGCACCATGCAAGCGTTCCACCCTCTTGCACCGATGATTGTCACTACTGACGCGTCCTCTTCCGTGCCCTTGCCGTCGCTGCAACACACGTCCTGGTCGCTCACCCACCCGACCGTGATGCTGGAATTGTCGTCGTCTCACGCGGAGCCACAGTCCGACGAAGCGCGACAACTCGTGCTGCTGTTTTCGACCCATTACACACACGGGCACTTCATAGCGACTCTTAACTGCGGCATCATCGCCGGGTTGAATCCGTTGTGAGAACACGAGGGGATGGAGATCGTGGCCGGTTGCCTGGACTCCATCTGGGAAGACCTCGCCAGACCGGATTTGGTCATCTACGACAAGGGCTGTGCTCTACAGCGCTACCGCTTGCATCATCCCGACGACTCCTGGTTTGAACTCGTCACTTCGTTGATAGTTGACATGGTCTTACCCCGATTTAGACCAGCCCTTCGTTGTCGGTACATCTGGTCGTGCGTTGGCCTTCAATACTAGCGATACAATGATTGGGGATGGGTTGGGCGTGTTCGACGTTTCGTTCGTAGTGACGGCGAAGGTCTTATTTACATTGCCCTACGCCCCCACATTACCCACGATTTCGGTTGGCTTCGGCGTGCGGTCAACTATCGAAGGGCTCGAAGGCGACATTTTTGTTGGCGTGCTCAACATGAGCACGCCACGGTGGGCGAGAATAAGACGCCTATAACGGGCAAGGCATACCTACATTCAACGACTTCTCCAAAAGTTCATACGAAACGGAGCCCAAATTTACGCCACGCGTGCGCCTCTTGCACCTTCGCGGAAAACACGCCACAACTTAGGTTTCATTTCCGGGGGCAGTCGGAGGCGGGCTGTTCCGAGTTCTGCTCTCTCGAGGCGCTGGATGATCCGTGGTTGACGATGACGGCAACGAATGTTTCTTGTGGAATAGTTCGATGGCGGAGAGCAGCAACTCGTGGATCCACGGTATGCCTGTTCCATGCTTTGCCTAGTTTTCTTCTCTTGACAAAGCGGTCGCTTCTCGTTAACGCTGCCAAGTCGACCCTGGGCGATACCGATGACGACATCGGCTCCGAAAGTTCCGCGAAAAGCTGCTTGCGCACGCTTGCTCGAAGGCTAAAGCTTTGTTGGGAGTACAGCTGGCTGAGCAACACTCCTTGTTCCTACTGTAGATTCGCGATTCTCAGCTGGTTCCTCGCCGACGGCGTTCATGCGCGACGTGAAGCGACATGATCATACGCGCCTCCACCGTTGCTGAAACGCAGGCGCGACCTTATTTACCGAACGACTTAACAGGCGATTGCAAAATGTGTGTGAAGATGGCGATGACGTAATCTGCACCACGCTTGTTACTCCCTTTTGTCAGGGTTCGGGCACATTGTCAAGCAGATGCCTCGAGTGCTGGCGGAGTTCTTCCTCAGCCAGTGCATTTTGGTGAGAAACGGGTGCCTCTTGGGCTGGACCATGCTTTGACAGAAACCCAACCTTCGAAGATTAAGTATTGGAGGCCGCCCGGAGGACGTCTTCCTCCGAACGTGTGGGCGGGGTGGGGGCCAAAAGCAACATTGATCGTAGGGGCTATGTTCAAGAAATGAATAGCTCATGATTCCCATGGAGGGAGGGATAGGGAGAAGTTGGGGCGGGGAAGGGGAAGAGGGGAAGGGCGGACGAGCTGACAGGGGTTGGATATTACTCTCTGGGGGTGGCGTCGATGGCAGCGAATAAATAGTTGCAATTGTGACGTAAACGGGTGGTATTCGATGTCCGGTCTAGCCTCCCCTTGGCGGTGCCCTACCCACGGACCCACCACTCGCCATCGACAAGTCGGACGCCGGGGGTGGTTTAGGAGTGGTACACGAGCTTTTTACTGGGGAATTTGAGCCCTCGGAGCGCCCATATCTTCGCCGGTGATGTGTACAACCTAAGTTGGGGTATGTTTGCATAGCGTCCGGGGCCGCGGCACCATGTCGAACGATTCTACCCAAGCCTGAGTCATCAACGGAGCGGGGACGTGGTTCACACATGACCACTGATATGCAACAAACAAGTGCTAAACTTGAAAAACAAGAATCGAAAAAAACGCCGTGGGCAGATGTTGGGCCAAATCGGCCTGAGAAGAAGTTGGCGGAACGATAGTTCGACGCGGCGAGACTTCTCGTCTGCGACAGACGTCCATGGACAAAACGAACAACTGCGCCATGGAATGTCAACGGGGCGCGACGGCAAGGTGCTCTGACCCACACTCTCGTTTCAGCGTTCACAACACGGCCGTGATATGTGGCTGGCGCGAGTCAGCCGCTTCTGATAGAAAAACATTTGAGCGTTTGAGCGCTGCTGTGTAGAAAAGAGGGGACAAAAATCTCCTTCTGTTCCGTTTTCATGGCAGGAGCGAAACGGGGATATCTTCCACCGATGTTTTTGGAGTTTTTGGAAAAAAGACTTTGCAACATTGCGTTTCCATTGCCATTGGTATTGCGCCCTCGTTTTTGATATGGTGGCGTCGGCGGCGGGCGGGGGACGTGTGGTTGGAGGCATTCTATACCGCCAAAAAAATCGATGCTGAGGAACACGGGTTTTTTTTCCGCGCAGTAACCGCACTTACACACGGGCGGGGTTACGGAGCGCAACATAACCCATACGATCGAGCACATTAAACATGATATCCACACGAAACATGATAGAGAGTACGTTCAATGTTGCGACCAAATGCGGTGCCTTCTCCTTTGGATACGGAGCGTTAGGCGTCAAGTTTATTATTCCCTTGCCCAGGTACCATAGCTTCGGGGACTACAAGCAAGCACGGCGTCGCCCTACTGCGCTAGGTCGGTCCAGGCTACAGTACATGTAGTAGAAGCTTTTGAAAGTTGACGTGGAAGGACATGCGCGTCGGACCGTGGGCACGTGTTTGGTACTTGGTAACACGGGAGTGCGCTCGGCAAATTCCTCGTACTTCCTCCATGGGCGTAGAACAACGGTTGTGGATTGCGGAACCCTCGGTTGAAGGGCCTTCCTCCCTTCAGGATGGCGATGGAGCTGTGCTACGATAACCGCAATACTTCCACGGAAGCGTCTATGGAACGTCCGAGGAAGCTGTCGTCAAAGCTACTTCCACGGAAGTTTACGTTTTATTTCCATGGAAATTGGAAGTAAAAGGTAAACAGATTTCTTGTGTGCATTACTTATTAAATATTAAATGCTTCCACGAAAGCTTTCGTGGGAGTGGTTTTCTGTGGAAGTTGTTGTGGAAGCCGCTGAGCTTCCGTGAAAGTGGAAGCTTTATTGGAAGCAAAAAGTATACTACCGTGGAAGTGGCTTCCACGGAAGCTTTTCCTGTGGAAGCTTCCGTGGAAGGTTCCGTGAAAGCTTTCGTGGAAGCTTCCGTGAAAGTAGTTTCCACTTTCGTGGAAGCTTTCGTGGAGGCTACTTCCATGGAAGCTCCTGTGGAAGCTTTCGGATTTTTTTTTTCTCGTGGAAGCTTCCATAGCTTTCGTGGAAGCTTCCATAGCTTCCGTGGAAGCTTCCATAGTTTCCATGGAAGATATCGTGAAAGTTTTCACCGCTTCCGCGAAAGCTTCCATGGAAGCTTTCATAAACTTCCACGCGAAAAGCAAGTAGTGCAGGAGACCACCTCCAAGGTATAAATTGCTTCCTGTGGAAAATTCCATTAATGGGCGTTGATGCGTATGAAGCGTCGGTGTGTTGTTGCGATGTGCGCAAGCAGCTGCCGCTGGTCGATTTCCTGTGGAGCACCGACATTGCCTTCATGAAGCCTCCCAGCCGGGTTGTGGCCCGCAATGCTTTAGTATTAGCCGTAGAAATCGTAAAAGCAGTGGTGCGGGCGACCGGATGGGTCGGTCTTTGAACCTCCCTGCGTTCGTGGGAGGTTGAAGACAGTTTACTACCGGCCCTCCCCCAAGCAAGAAAAGGCCCCACAACAAAAGCTAATTAATATAAAACTACGGGAAGATAAGAAGTTCCTCACCTACCTGTTAAACTGAACTATGTGTGGGATACACCCTTTCTCGAGCAAGGAATCTAGCCTCAAACCATTTTCTCGGGTCATCAATCAAAGGGCCGGAAGTACTGTGTACAATGTCAGGCTAATGATGTGTGGCCAAGGCTACAGGATGAGGGGGTACCCACCATGTTCACCCCACCGTGATTGAGCCATTCAAACATTCAGACATTCAAACATTCAGACATTCAAACATTCAAACATTCAAACATACAAACATTCAAACATTCAAACATTCAAACATTCAAACATTCGAACATTCAAACATTCAAACATTCAAACATTCAAACATTCAAACATTCAAACATTCAAACATTCAAACATTCAAACATTCAAACATTCAAACATTCAAACATTCAAACATTCAAACATTCAAACATTCAAACATTCAAACATTCAAACATTCAAACGAGTCACTCTGTATGGTACGTCACGGACACAACGAAAGACGCTGGGCGTTTTTGTTTTGCGCAGCGTGGGGAGCTTACCGTTCTGTTTGCGCGGATTTTCATGCCGCAAAATCAAACAGCTCGAAAGTATTAAGATCGCAAAGGAAGAGGGGGTCAGGTCACTCGTGCGAGTGACCCCGAGCCACTGAAAACAAAATGCCCCAAAAATGACCCCCCTAACGTAGCCCGTGGATCGTAGTGTGGTCCGACACCATGTCGAACGATGCGACGTTGACGGTGTGCGTGAATCGATACATTTACAGCAACGATTCGTGCGCAGACCAAGGCGGGCGGCTTTCTGAACATATCGCGGGACCTCCTTGACAGACAAGCATTCAAAGCCAGTGGGGGGGTACGTCGCTGCTTGATTGTTGCAGTCTTAATCCATTATTAGTACCGTGTCTTGCCAGATAACAATACCCGCACTACAGTAGGGTCCCGAACTCTCCCGGGATAGCGCGATAATCTGTGGGACAGGCTCGTGACAAACGATTGCCACCATGCTACGCAAATGTCTGCTCCAACGGGAACAGCACTAAAACGGGACCACAAGTGTACCTGGCATATATCAACGCAGAGGTGGTCCCACCTTAGCGCGGTGCCTCGTCAGACGATTTATCCCATATGGCATGGTAGCCCTAGGGCTTGCACTTTTTGGGTTAAATGTTTTTTCTGGCCGGTTGAGCCTGAATTAACTAGTGTAAGTGTGGAAATATCGGTTAGTGTGATAGTTACACGAGCATGACTGATGCTTTCGATTTCAACAAATCGTCTGTCTCGCCCGAGGATCAAAATCGGCAACAGAAGTTCCGACGTGAACCGGAATTCTGGCCGAAGCATGGTTAAGCGTTGAGAACTACCGCACAGGAGCGTTGGTCGGGCTGCGCGAACGAACGTCGTCTTCTAATTCATGTTTCGGGTGGGATATTGCATTGAGCTCCTCATCATGCTTGGAGCTGAGGAATATCTTGTGCTGCCATCGGGTTGCCATGGGTTGCCATTTACGACCATGGCAGTGCCATGGGTTGCTATGGATTGTCATGGACGATCGTGGCGTTGCCATGAACGACCATGGCATTGCCATGGGTTGCCATGGGCGATCATGTAAGTCCCATAGAAGTCCCATGGTTGACCATGGACGACCATGGCATCGCCATGGGTTGTCATGCGTTGCCATGGACGATCATGGCATTGCCAATAGTTGACATGGGCGATCATGGAAATCCCAGGAGTGATCATGGACGACCATGGCATTGCCATTGGTTGCCACAGGAGGTTACGACGACAGTGCGGCCATGGGTTGCCATTGACGACCACGGCAGTGCCATGGGAGTGTAATGGGGTGCCATGGGCTGTCATGGACGATCATGGCACTACCATGGGTTGCCATGGGCGATCATGGAAGTCCCATGGAAGTCCCATGGGTGGCCATGGAAGACCATGGCATTGCCATGGGTTGCTATGGGTTGCCATGGACGATCATGGTATTGCCATGGATTTCCACGGGCGATCGTGGCGGTGCCATGGGATGACCATAGACGATCATGGCAGTGCCATGGGTTACCACGACAGTGCCATGGGTTGTTACATGGAAGATCACGGCGTTGGCATGAGTTACGATGGGCGATCTTGGAAGTCCCATGGAACTCCCGTGGAACTCCCATGGGTGACCATGGACGACCATGGCAGGGCTATGGGTTGCCACGGGCGAAAATGACAGTGCAATGGGTTGCCACGAACGATCATGGCAGAGCCATGGGTTGCCATAGCTTGTTAATGACAATGATGGCGTTGCCATGGGTTATCATGGCAGTGCCATGGGTTATCATGGCAGTGCCATGGGTTGGTTATCATGGCAGTGCCATGGGTTGCAATGGGTTGTCATGGACGATCATGGCATTGCCATGGGTTGCCACGGGCGATCATGGCAGTCCCACGGGTGACCATGGATAACCATGAAAGTGCCATGAAAGTGCCATGGATGGCCATGAACGACCATGGGTTGCCATGGGCAACCATGGCAGTGCCATGGATGACCATGGGTTGGGTTTCCATGGGCAACCATGGTAATGCCATGGATGACCATGGGCGACCATCGCACTGCCATGGTGGTTGACGGTGGCGATCCCATGGGTGACCATGGATAGCCATAGTCGCTCGGGGTATAGCCATGGATGACCATGGGTTGCCACGTGCGCCCGTGGCATGCCCATGGGTATCCATGGCATTGCGTGGGTTGCTTATGGTACGGCCATGGATGACCAAGGGTTGCCACACGAACGACCATGAATGGCCATGGACGACCGTGGCATTCCCATGGCTGACCATGGGAATGCCATGGTTGCCCGTGGCATTGCCATGGTTGCTCGTGGTATGGCCGCGGTTGCTCGTGGTATGGCCATGGATGACCATGGGGGCGCACATGGTTGTTCATGGCATTGCTATGGCATTGCCATGGCATGACCAGGATGTATGACCATGGCATTGCCATGCACTACCATGGGACGTCTATGGCTTCTCGGGGGTATGGCATGGTACGTTGTGCCGTTCAAATTCCACAGCCGTGCCATGGCATGCCATGGCATACCATGGAAATGCCGTGGCGCGTCTTCCTGCAATGCCATAGCAATGTCATGTCGAATGGTTCAGCGTATTCCCATGGCATGCCATGGCAATTGCATGGCATATCATGGCACCTGTCCAAAAATGTAAAACCCTTATCACGGGATGACTCAAAAAACAACAAACTAATGAAAGCGGACCCTGAACTATCTCGGTATAGTGCGGTTCCGCAATAGAGAACGTCCCCATGTAGTGCGGTGCAGAACGAAGGTGCGATGCACACGATTTATGGTAGATTGCAGCATGAAAAGTGCGGGGATCTCACCAACGTGGATCAGAGCTCCACAGACACTCGACGATAAAGCAAGGAGTATCAGCGCCTCTGCTGGCCGCACATAAAAAATACCCATTTAATTTATTCACACGACCCACGAACGCTATCAAACCACTTCAAATCTTGCAATCAATAACATTGCTGGCAATTAGTGCTGTAGCTCTACGCGATCGAAAGTGCGGCATGAACCATGGTATGGAACACTGCATTCATGTAAAACTGCCGAGCAGCATCAATCTTGTCATTCGGACAACCCAGCACCGATCACGTTGTCCGGCACCCAGGTGACCGGGACCGCTTTCCTCGCATCACTCGCCGCCATAGATTTTCCGCCAAGTTGCCTGAAGCATATGGGGCGTGCGCACGCGTCGGGTTTGGGCGAATCATGATTTTGGTGAGTCCGAAGGTATTGGAAGAAACAAAGGTCAGTGATACATGTCAATGTTATCCCACCCACACCAGGCAAACGCTATGTAAATTACGGCGGACGTGTGCCGGCCCCGACACTTGTTCACCTATCATGTTCCATGAGGCGGCGGCGAGAAGCAACAGCTCCTACGGCAACGAAAACGCCCGCACGATACTGGGCCATTCTCTAGTGGGAGGCGATTAACTTGAGGCGAAAACAAAATATGAAATGCTTGCGCTTGCCTTAACTTACGGCTTACCGGAATGCCAAACGAAGAATATTCAAACGAAGAATATCCTACAGCAGGGCCGCCTCAAGAGGCAAAGGCAATCATGAGAATACGCTAAAACACGCAGCCACCGGCCTTGACTGGCGCCAGTACGCAACCGACCGCAACAAGCGTCAGCAGGCTCAACAAGCACCCGTTCCCCGTAACAAACAGATTACCACGTATGACATCGGGTTAGATCCTACCGCGGCACCTGTCGGAACTGAACCCATAAGAAATTATTCATTCTATAGCACGGCGAACATAAACCGCGAACCGACCCGTCCGCTTACCCGCAAGCCGCCATCTCGTCGTCCCCGCGACTATCCCGGAGCGTGCACAGCTGCCCCCGTTCATTCAACGCCTGTCGAAATGCCTCTGAAGTCGCTGATGACGACATGGAAAACGGAGTTCCGCTGTGGGCATTGAACGTAATGAGGTTCACCACGCAGGCGACGCCTTCAAGCCACTTGGCCAGTCTGTCCGCGTCTGCGAGGGAGTCGTTAACGCCCCCCAGGAGGGTGTACTCTACCGCTAAAATCCGGGATTTTCGTCGTGATCGCTGCCCAGGTTCCCTATCTAATTGCCCCAACTGCGCCGTTGCCGCCGCCGCTTGCCCGTGGGGTGCCTTTAGGAGAGCGGAAGAGGTTGCTGGCGACGCAACACTACCTTCAACCTTTCCCTCGATTCCGGCCGAAAAAATTCCTTTGCAGTCGTCTGGCTTCGGCTTCGAACGTCTAGGAAAGTGCTTCCGTAGCGTTTCCGAGAGCTGCGCCAGCGGGTAGCGTCTGTTAACCGGGATCAGCTGCGGGACGGTGGTCGTTTGCGGCGGCGGCGGCGGCGATAGACGGGAAGAGGAGAGAGCACGAAAGCTGGTGGGTTTCCTTTGATGAAATGTTTGCCTTTATCGCTCACTCGTTCTTATACTCACGCCTAAAGTCGAAGTGCCGCAACTTGACTGCGGATGGCTCTGATACCCTTTTGGGGTTTACACGGGGGGAAATGCCGAACATAGGTGACGGTTGCAGCATCTCCCAAACCAAGCAACCCAACCTGCTGGGGCTGTCCGGCCTGCACGGTATTGGCCTGCAAGACACGCGCGCAGCACGCTCGTACTCGTACTGCGGCGCGATCTGCGTAGACGATTGATGAGATCGCATTCATCGACTTTTCATCGTTATCAACGAGTCCCAAAAGGGCAAATCACAAATCATTCGCGCGGACTCCTAATACAACGCTAGTGTAAATTCTCTCGAGGAAAAAACAATGCTGGTCGCCTGACACGGAACGCTTCCTCAAAAAAACAGCGGACCGCGCACCTTGTCTCTGACTTGGTCTGTGACGGCGTGGAGCGAGATCGCGAGGCTCGCCCCGTTGCCGGGATCCGCGCAGAACCGTTCGATCTGCGGCACCATCCCCACGGTTGACACCGTGACACTGCTGGCCTTTAATCGCACCCCCGCGACGGGATCGGTCAGGATCTTGACCGCCCTCATCACCCTAATGTGCACGCACGAGGCGCAGATTCGTGTGATAAGAAAACGTCAGGAATGAAAGGCGGGAGGACAAGGGGGGCATAGGGAAAAGAGAGGGGCCAAATATCACGTTTGGGTGTGATTTCCTTTGACAGTTTCTTCTATATATTCTTTAGACTAGTGTTTGGAAGCGAAGTCCACGGTTTCGCGGAAATTGGCCAAGTGCAGCGGGTGGGAGGCCGGCGCGACACAGCTCACTGCCCCGAAAAACGGCCAGAGTCCGCCCCTAAAGGGCAAGAAGCGATAAAAAATTATAACAGAATGCAAACGGTCATGATACATTGTTCAAGGGCCATTTTTTACACACAAGCACGGATCAGACATTGATCAGATCGAGTTTTCAACAAAAGAAACAATTGCGTAGTTCACAAATCGAAAAAAATCTGGTCACGAGAAATCAGATTTGGATTTGGGTACGCCTGCGGGATTCGAGCCCACGCAGACCAACCGTTGAGATCAGGCGCCGCGAAGAGAAACGCCGAGTATGCTGTCGGACCCAAACATCCGAGCTGACGTGACATACTCCAATCTGTCGGGGAAGAGACGGACCGAGTGCGCTTGACCTGTCTTGGCATTTTGCGTGTAGACACAATCAAGCATCGGGGCCAGGCACGTGGACTGACTGCTGCTGCTGCTGCAGTCCACCTAGTCACGGAGAGGCGTGCGCAGAGTGTGCCTTTCGGGGTCTCAAGGTTCGAGATCGCGCCGACCGCCTGTAGTCTGACCGTGGAGAGACGCGCCGACCGCCGACATTGCGTCAGGCTCGACGCATTGTCACCGTGTCATCATTGAACTCATCGAGCGTTCTGCTGCCGCTTGCTCCGTGGCAAACATCTTGAAAATGAAGACCATGCCTTTTTTCGATTTGATTATCTGATGGGTGGGGTTGTTCGATTTTTGGGTGGGCCAAAACCTGTAAACTTTGACAACTTGAGCCATCGGATTATCAAATAAGAAGAAAATTCGGTCGGGTTTTCGCAACGCCGGGGAGCATGAGCAGATGGATTCATATCTCGGGACGACAAAAACACTTATGAAGCCCTAAATCGGACCGCATAATAAACGACCCAACGATTTATATTGTGTCTCCTCCAATATCAATTCCCGACGAATCCTGCAAAATGTAATATCTTCAACAATTTTAGGTTTGGTGACGTCATGTGCGAAACAGGTCTACCTTAAGTTATGCTACATACTACGTTTTACGGACAGTACGGCACCGCCGGCGGGATCTCTGGCATATTTTGGTTCCATCGAGCAGGACGTGTTGAAGCTCGCTGAGAAGGCTCGCTCCTCGACACGCGCCCATCCAAACCGAGTGGACACTACGCCGCAACACGTGAAGAGGAAAATGGCGCCAATTCATGAAAGATGCCGACCTTCGACAGTCCCCTTTCTACTCGCGCGTCCGTCATCTTGCCATATCGTCCAAACCTCCCACCCACATCGCTGCCGAGCCAGCGACGGATGCGCTGCTCCGCTGCTCACCTGTCGTAATTATCGAACGGCTCCCCCATGCCCATGAAAACTACCCCTGTGACTTTAGCGGGGTCACCGATGCTCTCCAAGAAACGCTTTGCAGAGACCACTTGCTCCACGATCTGCGGAGGGTGAAAAATGTCGCCAGGTACCGGGACGCCCGAATGGATGTCAACATCTAACGATCGCGGGCAGATCGTCGATTGGACACCCTCCAGCAAAACGGAATGTGGCAAAAAGCTGGAGACGCAGCTGCTGTGCGATATTCGACATGCTGTCTGCTGTGCCCCCGCAATGGCGGGGAACGGCTGAAAACATCACACAGTACGGAGCTGCAAAGGTTTCGCAAAGCACGGTTTCGACCGGCGCCGCCGTGTGGCCACTCGCGGGACGATCTGAACCAAAACCCAAGCTAAAATTGTTCAACCTAACGCTACAAAATGCTACAGCTGGGCTCCAGGCAACATACAAACAACACAAATCGTGGGGAGATTTCGATCCCAGTAATAGCGTTCACTTGCTGTCAGCGACGCTCAGTCGACTTCCGAAGTCTCATCATGACTAATCCACGACAAACAGCACGCTGAGGTGGGCGCACTGAACAATCCTCCAAATATCGCGCTGAATCACACACGCAGCCAGCAAACCTGCGCCGTCTGCAGGTTGGCCATCAGGCCGAGCCTGCCGGTGTAGCAAAACTGGCAGTTCATGGCGCATCCCACTTGCGACGACACGCAGACAGTGTAGCGGGGCTCCCGCTGAGGTCCCCTGCGTGGCGCATCGAACCGCGTCGCCGGCAATGGATGCAAGGTATTTTCGAGCAGGATACGGACGGTAGGGGGCGAAGTGAACGATCGGCCAAAGGGGGGAGATTCATAGCGTTTCCGAACGTCCAGATTGAGGATACCGCACGGGGCACAGCTTAAAATCGGGGTTTAGAACTGCACACACTTTTGAATGAAAAAACTTTGAAATTAGAGTGGGATATATTTTTCGGTTCTACAAACGTTAAGGTGGCGGCCGGAGCCACCCCTACGGTTCCCTCGGAGGGAAACGCGTCAGAATTTTTTCCGTATGCAGCATAAGGTGACTTGAAATCGGGCGTAAATATTTTTGCCCCAAGGCAGACTAAGGTGGCTCGGAATTGACGCGCGTCGGTGGCGACCAACCAGATTAATCTGCTTCCGCTGCTCTCCGCATCGCATGAGCGAGGATAACAAACAATCTTCATAGCTGAACGCACTAGCCATAGCAGCAAACAACGATCTAAACCACCATTGAGCTCCAACTTGCAAAACCGTATACGAGTATGGACTACAGAGCTAGACAAGCACAAGAGACACACCCGACCCAACAACGTAGCACATGGCGGAAAAATGCACCAGAGACCACGCCGACACCCGTCTGAGAGCCGCGGGCTGTACAGCAACGTTTCCGGTCGTAGCCTAACACGCTCTTGCTATAATGGTATCGTCCGACACCAAAACGCTGTACCACTGTTAATCCTCAGTGCCACCAACTAAGTCGCACGCCCAGTGTTTGCTGCAAACGGTATTTCGCCCGCCAGGCGGCCAGCCGAGCGTGTCGTGGCTTCACTTGACACACAGTAGAGAGCGTAGCGAGAAGTTTAGCACATTTTCACGCTTAAACGCCGGTTCGGCTGCACCACACGGGCGGGGGAAAATTCGTACCTCAACATAGGAATGATGACCGTCTCGACATTTTTCCCCGCTCCTTCCCCCGATGTCAGAACCGACACCAGCTTCCGTGTCCCGTCTGCCGCCAGTTGCACGTCCTGCACGCGGCGCCCATGAACGAGGTCGCCGGGCAATAACAACACAACAAAAAACAGCCCAGCGTTATTTGCGAACGTTTTCCTAGGGGATCGAGCCCTGCAAAACCATCACGGACGCTGCACAGTATGAAGTTCCACTCGGCTCACGACGGAACTACTCGTAGTGCTTAGAAGTCCAAAGCCCACGCCATTTTGGGGGGACTTGTCCAACATGGAAATAGCGTGGGGTCATTTTTGCAGAAGTAAGAGGGCTACCACTTTGGCTTTCCGTTTGACCCTGCCAACACCCTAACCGCGCCTACTTTTGTAGGACTGCTCACGGCAATGCATGAAAACTTTCGACGATGTCTCTACACCATGTACACGCACGGGTCTTTATTCCAGGCTACCAGAAGTGTGGCGGGACGAACCATGAGCAGATAGAGAGGCGCCGTGCTAGAAAGGTTTGGCCGAGCACGAACGCTGGGTCCCGCATACAACAAGCTAAAGGTCGGCAGCCACTGGGAGAGGGCAAGCGGAAGCCCTAAGCTATGAATGGCGTCAGAAGCGAAAGCTGTCTCGATTCGTCGCTCCAGCTCACTTCCAAAAGCTGCCAAGTATAGTCTGGTTTGCTGCTGAACGCTGATCTCGACTAAGCTACCACCGCAGAGCTACGTTCACCGCTGGAATCTCCTAGTTTCTCAGCTGACCGGTTTTTGTGTGTGTGGGCGGTGCCAGTAGCACTGGCGAGAGATCTAACCAACGGCGTACTAGCTCACACCCCGCACGTCCACAACAATACATCCCTGCTGCCGCAGCAAACGGCAAGTACAGTACACGCAAACCACCAACCTCGAGCCGAAGACCACCATCGGCCGTCGCGATACCTCCAATTATTTCCCGTGTTTTCTTCCCCATCCGGCGGGAGCGGTCCCCGTCGTCGCCCGCAGTTTCAGCCAGGTCGCGGACGAGGCGCCTGTCGTGGTACAGCCAGCCAGCAAGGACCTCGGCCCTGCCGGGTTTCTCGCCGAGGCAGTCCATGAGCCGTTCCATCTCAGAGAAGACGAGACCTTTGAGCATCACCTGAATCGCGCCCAATCGACGGTGGAGGGGTGGGAGGGATAACGTTTCGTGGAGGTGATAACAAAGACGAGGCGTTCCAGTCGCGGGGAAACGCACTGCCGCGGAGAACCCCGTGTAGAACATCCTATTTTACGTAAACACGAAGAGCAAGACCAACTATCAAAGTTCTATGGTAAACAATGTCATCAGTGCGGCTAGGAGTAGTAAGGGCATCCATCTACAGCAGTACTGCGGTATGATGCGATATCGCTGCTTGCCTCGATCATGACGTCATCTCGTATCCACACACGTTACCCGGTGTCTACCACGAGTGTTGCTGCTGCCACGGCTGCTACTGGTGATGCTACAACAGGTGCTGGTGCTGTGGCTGGGTGTGCTCCACGCTCTATCCAACCTGATGAAGTGATCAGTGAGTCTACTGGGACGTGGACCATGGTTTACGTCCACGAAAATGAAGAATTACCGTTCCCTGACCGTTTAGTTCAAACTCATCCGACAGGTTACCTGGCGTCTATCACGACTGCTGCTGTTGCTGATGCTGCTCTCGCTACTATTAATACTGCCGCTGTTTGTTGCTGCCACAGCCGTGGCTGGAGTGTGGCGCCAGGCTCTACCTGGTACAGAACATCATGAGATGGGCATTGAGTCCTACGGTAACGTGGACAATGCTTTACATCCACGAACACCCGCAGTCACATCTCTCTTGCAGTTCAGCTCGCAGTCATCCGAAAGGTTGCCTGGTATCTATCACGATTGCCGCTAATGCTGCAGTTGCTAGTCTGCTGCTGCTGCTGTGGGTGAGTGTCTACGCTCCACCATGGCGAGAGATATGTGAGTGTACGTCCACACGAACGCCAGCGATCACCTTTCCCTGCGAGTCCAGCTCGCAGTCATCCATCCACCCCAACTGCTCCTCCATGGCAACGACATCCATCCCCGAAGCAAGGGGGTCGCGCATTTGCCGCTGGCCTCTCTCAGACAAGCCGCTGCTTGGTCTCCACAGCAGTCGCTCAACTGACGGAGCCCGTAAGCTACATGAACGTGACCCGGCTGATGCTTTCCATATCGCATCGATAGATTTGACGGCCAGATGTGGGCTGGCCTGGAATGCGAGGTTGCCCTGAGGAAGGCAGCAACCCAGGCTCAGCAGCAATGATGGCCTCATGGTGATGATCTCATGTCACTGCGCCTCGTTTGTTGTGCAAAAGATGATACTCCTCTCGATGCTCGTCAGGTCGAGAGGATTTAGAGGATTTCGATGGAAGGGTTTCCAAGGGTTGAACTCAGAATGTTTGATCCGGGATCCGGTGCTCCTTAGCTCACAGCCTACTTTCCTTGTCGTTGCACCAAGCACCCTGAAATAAGCCTCGTACGAATCGAACTTGATGAGCAAAGTCTGGCCCGCGTGTGCTGGTTGCTGCATCACCTTGTTCTGTGGAGGATTTAGGGAGTTAGGGGCGGTCGTAACGAACGCAAACAATATTTCAAAGTTCTGAAATGTCATGTTTCGAACAAAACACAAAACACGCATTATTTTTGGTCAGGGAACAATCCTGGCGTCAATCTTTACGGAAAATATCAAAACGATTCCAAGTCCGGATCCTGATAAACATCACGTTTCGCGAAAACATCACGTTTCTTTATCGTTTTACGTACACACTAGGTGAAAAGTTAGCTACGAAGGCCAACAATACCGGCCCGCTCATTGTGAAAAAGAGACCCATAAAAAGCTCAGCCTGACAAAATGGGAGAAAAAAAAAAACAGAAAGCTCGAAGCCTATATATACGAGAACTTACTATAGTCACAGGCACACCCTAAAAATAAATAAAGTTGGTCCCTTGACTTGACTTGGAAGTAGGAACTGTTTACAGTGGTGGATGCGGGCGCTGTGATACTCGAATACTCTAATACACCGAGCGCATGGAATGACAAAAAAGGTGCGTGCGGAAAGTGTTTGTGCGATAATACGTGGGAAAAACATCTTCTCGAGGACCGAAAAAGAACGGGCAACGTATTTTGGAAGGTGTGTTTTAGCGTGCGCCAAGAAAAAGATCAGCCTCAGCCCGGTTTTAGTTTTCTTGTGACAAAGCACCGGTAATGTACAGGCATAATATGCTACTGCCGTGTATCAGGTACTACCTGGTACGGTACATATTTCATAATCGCAGGCACGTACTCTAAGAGCATTGTACGCAGGACGCAGGATCAGCAAAGCGGTGCATCAATTTCTGCGCCGGGCTGGACAAAAACCCACCTGTTGTCGGTCTCGATATCCCTGGTATTATAGCAGCACAAACTACCCATAGCTCTGTTTGCGCAGCGAGCCAAAACTGGCTCCTTGCACCTCACGTGCCGTGACGCCCATCCAAAAGCATTGTAATAAGGTCCATTCACAACCCTCCCGCGAGAAGCCACCGTCAAGAGATCCGCAACCTACCCAACGCATAGAAGACTACCTCGGCACATGACGGCAACGAAAACCAAGCAAAGCTAACCTGACGTAACCGTTCAAGGCCAAAACCTTGACCAAGATGCTAAGAGCAAGTACACACGAAGCTTCACACTATTAATAGAGGGGAAGCGCCCTCGCGTACAGACGTGGCACAACTTCCGTCAGAAGCGTAACTATTAGCACACATTCCACACAAAACTCCTATACCAGGTACGATC